>CP129446.1:52423977-52996477 GCA_030445155.1 Quercus variabilis | reverse complement strand
TGATCATTTTTTTTTATAATTTTTAATAAAATAGAACGTGTGGTGATTTTTATTGTGTTGTGATTTTTATTGAGTATATGTAATTTTTTTAAAAAAAAATTTATAGTTCATTAACATTAGATTCTTAGTATTTTGCACTCATTAACTCACTTGGTATAAAATTATACATAATTAGTCAAATTATTAAGAAACAAATAGCATGTACCACAAGCATTAATGCATACATATAAATACATTTAAAATTAAACACAATTTTTATCATAAAATATAAATAATTAGTCAATTTTTTTAAAGTAAGCATAATTAGTCACATATTAAAATTTTTACATAAATTTAATACTACTTATGATAATTTTTTTTTTAATTTTTAATAGGATAGAAAATGTGGTGATTTTTTTTTTTTAGAATACTGAATATTTTTAACATACACACAGGAAATGGGAGAATGTTTTAAAGAAACTAACAATGGTGATTTTTATTGAGAATATGTGATTGGTTTTTTTTTTTTTTTTTTTAATTCAATAGTTTAACAATCGAATCTTAGTGTTTTGCACTCATTAACTCACTTGATTCAAAAATTAAAAAATATAAGTGGATACATAGCACAAAGTTAAGTAGATAATTATAGTGTGGTCACCACATAGATTTAGACACATGGTGTAAAATTGAATTTTAATTTTAAATTCTAATTGAAAATTTTCTAAACTTTACATATTAATATATATATATATATATATATATATATATATATATATGCGATCGAAAATGTCAATCAGCACCTCCTAGCATTTTCAATGAAAATGTCAAAGTTCAAATCCCTCATTCGCTGTTCCTGTAACTGTCAAATTATTTAAATAAAAAAATAACAAAACAAAATCAGAAAACAAAAAAGAATGTCTTTGCATACACTTTACTAGAGTTTATTTTTTGTAAGCGAGGAAAATGTGTGTTTTTAACCTCGAAATTAAGTTCAAAAGGCCTAAAAGATTTGTTCTTTTAGACTTGCCAAAGCATTGTATCTTTTGTGTAAAATTATATTTATTTTTCTACCATAAAAAATATATATTTATTTTTCTACCATAAAAAATATATATTTATTTTTCTACCATAAAAAAAAAATTATATTTATTTTTAAATACATCATACTAATATATAGGTTACAAGATAACATATATGTGAGTTCTAATTAACTCAATTGGTAAAGTTTTTTTGTTCTCGAATAAGAGACTTGAGAGATTAGATTTTTGTCATTATTATATATTAAAAAATATCTCTCACAAAAAAAAAAAAAAATGTAACATATATGATTGCAAATCAAATGGCTATTCTTTATGGTGCATTAGAACAACGAAATTAATTAGTCACTAACTAATTAACTTAGTCACTTACCTTTCCTGGAAATTAAGAATGAAAAGTAATACAATCACTGACTCACTGAGTGAGTCTCAGACTCTCAAACCTTGGGTGAAAGAGCCCAAATGAACAGTTTAAGAGAGATGGAGTGGGTCCATTTATTTAAATGAGTCATAGAGTTCTATTCATTCTTTTACTCTTATTCTTCCTATAACTGAAAGTGTTAATGCACGGTGGAAATAGCCCTTACCAAATCTCATTTCTTAATTAAGAGAAAAAATTTTGGTCATTGAAAAATGTAAAAATGGTAATGAAGTTAATGCTTTATTTTGTGAGAAAAGGTAATGAAGTTAATACTCAATGAGTTTTTTTTTTTTTTTTTTTTTTTGGGAGAAAAAAAAACTATGCTTTGAATGTTATTAAGAAGCTGAAAAATCAGCATAAACAAAAGCATCTACATCTAATGAAATAATTTCCATTCAAACTAACAAAAGAAAAGACAACCTTACTCTCTAGATTAAGACATGAGCTACAACATTGTCTTCTTTACCGTGTGAGAAAAAGAGAAACACCTCAAGGAGTTAGCATAAATTAAGGATATCCCGACCAAAAGATGAAAATAGCATATAACCCTGTGTAGAGCCTTTAAAGTAGTCTCTGAGTCACCTTCAAAGTGGGACTGCTGCAATCCAATTTCCTTTGAGAAAATCACAGCCCATCTCGCTGCTATCATCTCCAAGCACTCCACTGAATGTGGTTTTTTGATTTTTTCAGCCAAAGACGCCAGAACCTGACCTGCTGACTCCCAGACCACGATGCCAAGTCCTGCTTCATCTTCTTCACTGAACATCGCTCCGTCAAAGTTGATTTTATACTAGCATGGTTTCGGTGGTTGCCATCTGCGTCTTCTTAACTGAACATCGCTCCGTTAAAGTTGATTTTATACTCGCCTGGTTTCGGTGGTTGCCATCTGCGTCTTCTTATTTGTTTTATGGTACGAGGTTGGTCATGGCAAGAGTTGAAGATACTTGCAAACCGCTTCCCTTATGCTGTTAAGAGGTAACGATTGTTCCTGTAGTCTGGTTTTGTTCCTGTGTGACCAGATGAGTTGATGAATCGTTACGTTACGTCTCCAACACCTTTCATAGTAGTATGTAATAGTGGTTAGAAGAAGACAAATCCAACGGTGATTCTTGATGGAGCATTAGAACGACACGCTAACCAATGAGAAGATGAAGTTTCAAGGATCTACGATAGCCAAAAATAATAAATGTCATGATCTTTTTAGATGATCTCTGTTACGAGTCTTTGGACTAAATATTACAAAAAAAAAAAAAAAAGTTTATTAGTAATTTAGGTACTGTTCAAAATTATTTGTGAAAATGAAGAAAGATAGTGAATACCTTTGCCAAAATTGCAGTAAATAGTATAAGAGAGAGTAAAGATTAAGTGATGTGATGGAGGAGGGAGAAAAAATTGAATGTCATTAATGAGATTACCGAAATTCTTGCTGCTTGAAGTTGCTGCCCAAGAGAGTGTGACGTGCCCGAAGTGCTAGTGCAAGGTGGAGTGCCCAAAGGAAAACCAATTGTGGCAACCAAGTTGCCGAAATTGTAAGAAAGGGGGGAGAGAGAAAATATGAATTCTGGCAACCAAGTTGCCAGAAATGGGAGGAAAAAAAAAATTGTGACAACCAAGTTGTTGAAATCTTGGGGAGGAATTTAAAAAAAAATTGTAGCAATTGATTTGTGACAATGATATTGCCAAAATGGAGGGAAAAAAAAATTGTGGTTGATTTGTGGCATTTTATATCACTAAAATTGATTCCCTGATTATTATAACAATAATAAATAATTATTATAATACATTTCACATGGCATGGGACATGGCTAGTAGTTAATAAATATATATTCATGCATGTCATCAGCTAGCAATTAAAAAATATATATTTATTCACAATACAAGTCAAACTATTCTAAAGCTTATAATTAATGTTCTAAGGCTTAGAAAGTAAGATAATATAGAAAAATAATAATAATTAACAAAATAAATTTGGCTAAAACCACATTTTTGTCTCTATATTTTCACGCGATTCCCACTTTGATTCCTATTTTTTATTTTTACTGCTTTTAGTCCCTATTTAGAAAAACGTCATCTATTTTAGTTCTTTTTGTCAGTACCTTAACGGCAAAGTCCTAAGTGGCAAACGGAGTGCATTGCTGGCATACTAAATGCTAATGTCAACATTAAAATAATAATATAATATATTATTTAGCATTTTAAAAATGCCACGTCATCTTTTAAAAACAAAAAATTAATTTATGAATTTTAACTAAATGAAATAAAAGAAAAAAACAAAAATAATATAAATTGAGATTTAGCTTTATTTGAGTAAAAACATGTAAGAACACAAACCCAGCCATTGTTTTGTTGGCAACCAAACACAATATCAGCCACAACTGTTACTAGTGAAGCCGCCTAGAAGTGGACGTGAGGTTGGAAGAAAAAATTTGGTAAATATATTAGGTACCCAATTTTTTCTCTAGATTGGAGTACTTCTTTTGGTCCCCACTCTCATGGAAATTGGAGTAGAGAGTGGGTTTGTAAAGGCCTTCTTCGAGGTCATAACCAAGCAATTGCAACTAGCAAATTTATTTTTTCTTTTCTCCCTTGGGACAAAGGCCCATCATTTTTGGCGTACCATTTTTCACAGTGGTTCACAGAATAGAGGAATGACACATGGTTTTGTAATCCGTCATGAAACATTTTCTGATTACTACAGGATATATGCAAGGAGCCACTTTGTGAAAGGGATGGAAATCCTCTTGATGCTTGTTTACTTTGTGTTTGATTTTTTGGGTTTGTGTTCATGTGTTCTGGGTTTGATTTTTTTGTGTTCTTGTGTTTGATTTTTTGGGTTTGTGTTAATTTTCTGGGTTTGTATTCTTTGGGTTTTGAAATTTTTGGGTGCTCAATCTGAGTTTTTTCTATCATCTCACATTAGATTTTTTAAAAATCTTTTTTTTTTTAACCAATCTATGGTATTTCTGGGTTTTGGCTAATCGTGTTTCAGCTGATATTGTGTTTAGTTGCCAACAAAACAATGGCTGAGTTTGTGTTCTTGTCTGTTCTTACTCAAAATAAAGCTAGATCTCAATTTATATTATTTTTTGTTTTTGTTTTTGTTTTTTCCTTTTTCTCATTTAGTTAAAATTCATAAATTAATTTTTTGTTTTTAAAAAATGACATGGCATTTTTAAAATGCTAAATAATATATTATATTATTATTTTAATGCTAACGTCAACATTTAGTGTGCTAGCGATGTACTCCGTCTACCATTTAGGACTTTGACGTTAGGGCACTGACAGAAATGACTAAAATAGATGGCGCTTTTCTAAATAGGGACTAAAAGTAGTGAAAATAAAAGATAGGGACCAAAGTGAGAATCACGTAAAAATGTGATTTTTGCCAATAAATTTTTGTGCAACAACTTTTGCAAAAAGTTGCCAAAATTAAAAAAAAAAAAAAAATTGTGGCAATAGATTTCGGCAATGCCATTGCCGAAATCAATTGCCACAAATTTTTTTTTTTTAAATTCCTTCCCAAGATTTCGACAACTTGGTTGCCACAATTCTTTTTTTTTCCTCCCATTTTCGGCAACTTGGTTGCCACAGTTCATATTTTCTCTCTTCTCCCTTCCCTACAATTTTGGCAACTTGGTTGCCACAATTGGTTTCTCTTTGGGCACTCCACCTAGCACTAACACTTCACGCTCACTTGGGCAGTAGCTTCAGGCAGCAAGAATTTTGGTAATCTCATTACTGAAATTTAATTTTTTCTCCCTTCTCCATCATATCACTTATCTTTACTCTCTTTTATACTTTTTCTTGCAATTTTGGCAACACCGTTGCCGAAATTCACTTTCTTTCCTCATTTTTCCAAATAACTTTGAACAGTACCTATATCACCAATAAACACAATTTTTTGCAATATTCAGCCAAAAGACTCCTATAATATCACTCTTATAATAATGATGATAATAATACCAATAATAATTGTGTGAAATTATATATATATATATATATAGAGAGAGAGAGAGAGAGAGAGAGAGAGAGAGAGAGAGAGAGAGAGAGAGAGAGAGAGAGAGAGAGAGAGAGAGAGAGAGAGAGAAGAAGAAGAAGAAGAAGAAGAAGAAGAAGAAGACTGTAAATTTCATTAAGATAATTTAACCAAATAGGCTAAAATTACATCATTGAGATGTCAAGAAACATCCCCCATCCACACCAATAAACCATTAACATGTCTAACAAAATTATGAACAACAAAATTATCTTATCTTTTAATATAAGAAATTAAAATTAATACCAATAAAGGATTTTGTAAGGATCTTAACATCAACAATCAAAATACCATATGAAGCAAAAGAGTCATCTTCTCCTCTAAAAGAATTGAAAACTACTAATGAATCACCATCTATGATTATTGAGGAAATACCAACCTCCCGAGTAAAAATCAAAGCTCTTATCGCTGCCAATACTTTTATCTTCATCCACCATGTGAGGGAGGATTAGAATTTATGTTTTCTAGGATTTTTTTTTTTTTTGGGTTGAATGTGAGAGGTGCATATAACTTTGAAAGTATAAAGAGTTTTTTCTTGAAAGAATGAAAGGTCATCTAAGAGATGCAACACTATTAGAGGGAAGCTAATGAGCAGTAGATGTGCTTTTACTAAGAAATGATGTTGTGCTAGGTGGAAAATTTTAGAACCCATCTTCATTTTTTTTTTTTTTTAAGAAACAAACATACACACAAGGGAGAATGAATGAGGTTCTACCTCAAAGGCACGCCACAAAAATCCACTCAAAAGCCATGATAGCTTTTAAGAAAGGGTAGAACAAGTTATTCTACACACAATACACTCTCTTAAGCAATGTGAGACAATTGCCCATTTTTTAATCAAAAACAAACAAGCACACACACAAGAATGAGGGAATGTACCCATCTTAGACTTCTTAGTCCTCCTTTAGAGGTTTCTTTTGCTTTAGCACTTAATATTGCAATTATTACTATATCTAAAACTACTCATATTTAATTTTACTAAAAGTTCCATATTACCAAAAAAGACAGGGCATCTAATGAGTGAGTCCCCACCAATGGGTCAAAGAGCCCTTCATGGACAATTAGGCCTCGTTTGAGAGGAGGGAATGGAATGGAATGGAAAGGAATGAAAATGATAATTTTAGAATATTCTTCCCTTCCCTTGTTTGAGAGTTTTAATAGAGGGAATGAAAAGTTCATTCCCTAATTGTTTGGGAGTTTAAGTGGGAGGGAATGGAATGGATAGGAGGGAACACTCATTCCTTTCTATTTCCTTAAAATCTCAAATTTTCAATCCCTCGAGTAAAAAAAAAGAGGTAAAAAATGTTAAATGTAAAATTAGAGTGAATCCATGTGTTTCAATGAGTGATTCTTTGAGTCCTATTCATTATTGTATTGTAAGAAAAATTGAAGATGAGCAAGCCTTGTAATTTAGTGGTATAATCTGCTTTCCTATATTAGAAGAACCAAGATTCAAATCTCCCTTTCCCAAGTCTTAATCATAATATTGAATTATTTTATTAAATAGATGTTTACAACCAATTTACAATAGTGTAAGATATCTCATTTTCTTAATTAAGAGATGAAAAAACAGTAACTTTTTTTCTTTTTCGGAAACAAAAATATGGTAACCAAATAATGTAAACATGGTAATGCAGTTAATACTTGATGAGATATAAGGAAAGAACAAAAGATTAATAGCTTCTCTTAACATTCTAGAATTAGCCTACTAGTATTACCTCCCACATAGCGTAGGCTTATAAAAAACTAGTTGTAAGGTGTTGTTGAATTTTTATTACGTGACACATCAGCTTATCATTTGATTTGATTGGGCCATCTAGCATATATGACAATTTGATGTGTCACATCAACAAAAAATAGACAGAGGAGCTACCAATCAAAATGGCTCATAACGTTAAGAAATGCATATCAAAATTTTGAAATGTTGGGGGGCAAAATCTAGTGGTGTTCATAGGTTGGTTCGGGTCAGGTTTGTGCCCAACCCACAACTTACCCGACCAAATCTGGTGGAGATTTTCCAAAACCATCACCAACCGGTGAAAGAGTCAAGTCAGAATGGTTAGGTTTGTGTCAGATGGTGGTCGGTTTCAGTCGATGTTGGGGAGGAGGAGATCTAGCCAAAACTCGCCAAATCTCACAAAAAATCCACTGAAACTAGTCGAAATTTAGCTGGATCTAGTTGAAATCCTCCAAATCTAGCGTCTAATCTAGACAAATCTGGCGAGATCTAATCGAGAAATTCCTTATATGGCAGAGAACAGTGGCCATTTGGTGGGGGAGAACGGTCGGCTCAGTTGGGATTAGGTTTTGATGCAACAACCTACTAACTAACTCACCAGAATTGGGTTTTAGAGGTCAAAACCCACCATCAACCGTCACAAGGGTCGGATCAAGTGGTTTTTAGGTCGGTCCTATTGGACTGAGTGGGTGGGTTGGTCCATAAGTGGGTTGGATAGCCCTAGCAAAATCCAATGACCCCAAACTTTAGGAGTGTGTTTTGCACTTTAACCTAAAAATGATTAAATACAATAAAAATTCAACGTAGTTAATAAAGCAATCAAAACTTAATTTTTTACTCAACTAACTAAGATACATGCAGATAATTCAAGAAAAACATTATAGGAGATTGAAACCCACAAGTGAGTACAATAGTCAAGTATTATGCTTATGCAACGCACGGCTTAATAATATATTATATATGTTGATGGCGACTTATGTTAAATTCCAACAAGCCCAACACAAAGCATGGCCCTGTTTTATTCGAGATTGTTTGCTCACTCCTAAGTGCAAAAGATCGTAGCAATATAATTCTCGGAGTACCGAAGTCGAACCACAAGGAGCAGGGTAAATTCAAAGACAATATAATTAAACAATAATTTGGGTTTAGGGAAAATTATTTTTGCTTGGTGATTGTTAATAAGAATAACAATAAAAACTTATTTAAATCAATAATGTAAATACCAGGACATCAAGGTGTTTCCCTATTTTGATATGAAATTCTTTATGATCTAAAAAAATATATATTTCATAATTGATTGTTCTTAAACAATTAAAAACCTATGATTCGGTTGAACTATGACAATTCAAGAATGCATGATAACCTAGATTGATAATGCGGTCGTAATAGTTTTCAGAAAAACTCATTCACTTTAAAACTTGATTTCTATTTGAAACTATTAGTAATTCATATAAACAATAAGAAAAACATGATTGAACTTATTGAAATCATGGAAGAATTAATACATCAAAAGAAATCTAATTGAACAATCAAATATGTTGTCTAAAATCTTAGGAAGAATCACATTAAATATTCATACCATATAAAAGAAACATAACCCCTAGCCCTAGCAAAGAGTTTAGGCTGCCATTAGAGAAAGGAAAATACAAGTTTTTTTTTTTTTGCAAAATTCATTCTCCACCAGCCACCCATCAAAACCCTAATGTAAAAGTGTCCAAAAAAATAATACTTTCACTATTTAATTTTCGTCTAGATTTACTGCAGTAACTTGTGAGTTAATTTCCGTCTTCAAAAATTATGAATTTCGAAAAACTCATAATTGGAAAGTTGTAGATATTTAAGTCACGGTTCTAGTCCATCCAACCTTGAGTCAATTAGATTTTTGAGGAGAGAGATACACCCAAAATGCTGATTAGTGCTCAAATCTGATTTTTTAATTTCAGATTCTGCCTCTTTGATTTTTTTTTTTTTTTTTTTTCCTTATTTGAAACTTCCAAACATGGTAAATAATCCAAGCACTCCAACTACAGCTCCTTAGACATTTAAGCATGGTCCTTTAGCTCCTCTTTTTAATTTCAATTTGGCTTCCATTTTCTCACAAACTCTTATAAACTCATATTTTCACATGATTTCCTGAAAGTAAAAAATTACACACAATGAATGACATTTTATTCAAAAAATTAAGTAAAAATAAATAATAGTGACTAATGCAAATCATGGCTTAATTTTACAAATTAAGCATAGTAATAAGGAGATAACGCCCATATAAATACATAACAAGTATAAATTTTAAGGCGTTATTAGGGATCATTATAAATATTTTGTAATATTTTTGTTTTCCATGCATGGCCCATGCCCATTCATTTTAATAGAGAATTAAGGAAGTATAGTTTGAAGGATAAAAATTGGGCCTATTTTGAGGTTTTTCATGGGTCCAAAACATAGATTTTGCTAAGTGAGCTTTACCACTTAAAACATATTTAAGTCCATGAAAAAGCTCGCATGCAAGCCACTATCATGCATAAAGAACACTGGCTGCTCTACTCTATATGACTGAAATTTTGGCATGACCATTTCTAACCAAGATATAGCATTTCACTTCATTTTTAGCTCTCTAAGAGCATTACTATTGACAGAGCTAAAAAAATTTAGCTTTCAGCACCTTAAAAACCCATTTTATTTATTTTAACTTACCATTTTACAACTCACCGCACATCATGCTCTTATTTTCACACAGCTAAACACTATTAATTTATTTATTATTCTCTCTCTCTTTCTCTCTCTCTCTTGCATCTAAAAAAAATCACTATCTATTTTAACTTACCATTTTACAGCTCACCCTATATCATGCTTTTATTTTTCACAACACAGCTAAACACTATTAATTTATTTATTATTCTCCCTCTCTCTCTCTCTCTCTCTCTCTCTCTCTCTCTCTCTCTCTCTCTCTCTCTCTCTCTCTCTCTCTCTCTCTCTCTCTCAGCCACCAACCAAACCCATGACCCTCTCTTGTTCTCTGTCTCTCTATCTTCTCTCATAGATCATTAAAAAAAAAAAAAAATCCGCAGAAAAACCACAGGATTGACCATCACGAATCCCATCACTAAGGGTGTCCAGGAAACCCACCCACCCATCCAACCCTTCCATTCTTGACCTACCGCCACCCGATCTAACAACTCTTACAGTTAAATCCTCTTTCAAAACTTGTGAAACCTTATCCGCTCTAATATATCAACATTTTCAATGATTTTTCAAGCATTCCGGACTAGATCCAATAAGATCTCATCAAGATTTGTCGAGATCTAGTCCAGATTCTTCAAGATTTGGCGAGATCTCATCGTTATTCGATGCAATCAATGCTAGATCTCAAGGAATTAGGCCACATATTCGCCCGTTCTTGATGGATTTAGCCAAATATTGGCTCTAGTGATAAAATCCAAAACCAACTCGATACAACCAAAATCTAACGGATTCAGCCAAATATCAGTCCAGGTTACATTTTTATCCACCCGAATTTTTCGGGTTGAGGCCTAGTTAGGCACAAACCTAACCCGTGGACAGCCCTACCCATTAAAAAGCACCAGATTGACCACCCATTGCCATCCATCGAATCAACCACCCACTACCATCCACCAGATCGAATCACCCACTGCCAAAACTACCAGAGAAAGAAGAGAGGAGAGATTGGGGTGAAGGTGAAGATGAGAGGATTTGCCAAAGAAGAGAGAGAGAGAAATAATAATGAAAAAAAAAAAAAAAAAAAAAAGAACTCACCAAATATATATATATGTATATATACATATATATTAACTTTTTTGTTACAGTAGACTACCAAAGATTTAGTAAATTGAGTTTTATCAACAATAGTACCACCAATGTAGCTTAGTTTTTGTTGTTTATAGTGTTAAAAATAGCAATTTGGCCTTTTAACACCATCAATAGTAATGTTCTAAAGAGGTTTGGTACATTTAGTGAGATTAGGAATTATTAAAAAGAGTTTTGCCCTAATTTTTCTTTGCAAATAATTGACCTTTTATTTTTTATTTTTAAATAAATTAGTTTTTAGTTTTTTAGTACATTTAACACAAAAAATTATCAAAAAATATATCTTTTAATAAACACTAGGCAAATAAACTATTGAAAACATGAAGTCCACAAGCAAACGCGTTACCCTACAGTTCACCCAAAAGATTTATTAAATCAAGTTTAGTCAACAAATTTTTTGGATAAGCTTTGTCAACAAATTACCAAAATCGTAACAAAACCGACTCATCCTGATATCCAAAAAAGCAAAATCAGATCTTTAAGGATACCCTAAACCTGCTACAAAGCCTTGCCATCAAGCCTTAACAACACATTACTTTTCCCTCACCAACTATGCTTCAATCTAAGCTTCTGAGTCTCAAAAGAGCAACAAATTAATATTAAAGGAAAATTTCAGATTTATTAAGAAGATTAAACACTTCAAAGAACTTTGCCAGAGGGTCTCTTTTAGATAAAGATCTTTGAAAGCAAAAACTAATTTTGAGGAAAGAGGACAGAGGGAGAAGACAAGAAAATATCTGCTAACAAGTGTTAATTTGTCATTAAAGGCAAATATTGTATGTTATGTATGTTATGCATATTTCTCAATGAAATGAGCTGGTCCGTCATAATTTTATTGATAAAAATGCATATTTTTAACCAAACTTTATGGTTAATCGCATTACTCATTTAAGTTTTTATTTTAACATATTAATGGTCACATAACCTATATGTAATACCATGCAAAATCAACTAAATAATGGGAAACTAGTCAAACGACCAATAAAAAGAAATAGTACATGCGATTCCTACTGACATATTCAATGATAATATAAGTTTTAATAATCCGATTGACCAAAAAGTTCAAAACAGCAATAGATAACAATCCTGATAAATTACTGGAATTCAGCACACAAAACCACCATGGATACAAACCGTACCCATGAGCAATCTAAAGAAACAAGGAAAATTAACAAAGAAAGTTCTAAAGTGACATGAAAACTCTCTTCCTGTGTCATGGAAATTTCTCCAACCGACCCTCATCGGTTTGCCTTTGCAACTCTCTCAATCTCATCCTTCTTTTTAATGGCATAACTGAAACATAATGATTAAAACCATCAGTGATTAAAACCATAAATATACGAAAGTATGGTGAGGAACATCAGGGAGGCAACAAAACAAGAGATTCTACAACACTGCAGATATTAATAAATCCCCCAAGATATCATTAGATGTATATGTAAAGAGTAGATAGTCTAGGCCTCGGTTACCTGTTTGATGATCCCTTTGCAGCATTAATAAGTTCATCAGCCAAACATTCTGCAATTGTCTTGATGTTCCTAAAAGCAGATTCACGAGCACCTGTAGTAAGGAGATAGATAGCCTGATTCACACGTCGAAGTGGAGAAATATCCACAGCCTGACGCCTGACAACTCCAGCTGAGCCAATACGAGTAGCATCTTCCCTTGGTCCACTGATATAACAAAAGTACTAAAAAGTAAATACAGAATATAATGCCAGAAACTATAAAAAAGATCACAATCTGGATCAAATAAATTGCTTCATTCTCGTTTGTATACCTATTGACCACAGCATCAACAATAACTTGGATGGGATTAAGGTCTGTCAGCAAGTGAATAATCTCCATTGCATGCTTTATAATCCTCACTGCCATCAGCTTTTTCCCATTATTTCGCCCATGCATCATAAGAGAGTTTGTAAGCCTCTCCACAATTGGGCACTGGGCTTTCCTGAAACGCTTGACTGAGTACCTCCCAGATGTATGCGGGACGTAGGTTGCATGCTTGGCAGCAACCACGCCTACATAATCACTCAAGGATATGTCACTAACCTACAAAGCATATAATATAAGATCAATAGAAAGCATTAGGCGAGATTCCACCGAATGATTCTAACGACCAGTATTACCATCGCTCATTTGTTCCATTACCAAGATACAATTAAATATTTGCACAGAAGATTATCAGTCTATGACAGCACACCAAGGAACTCAGGTATTCAGTCAAATATTACAGGAACTGTGTTATAAGATCAACAAAAAAAGTTAACCTACAGAAAAGACCAACTTTTAACACCAAGTAAAAAACCACAGCAACAGCAGTGCAAGCCACAGAATTGCCACTGATGCCAATGCATTTTCACAAATCTAACTATCAATAAGCTATAATCAATTTTCCTAATTTCATTCCATAATTTGACAGTCCAGGCATAAATCCTTTCTTGATAACCTACAATTCTAAGTAACAAGTCAAAATTTCAAGAGACTGTAGTTAAACCAAGAGTCATAAAACAGTGAACATGGGCAGTACAGTTGTTTCTAATTGTAAGCGAATCACCCAAGCATTGTTTTGAAAACAATGACTGTCAATCAGATTTGAAGAAGAAAAAAACATTTAATATAGATTTTAGCTGTTATCACAGAAAAGGCAGGCGGGTCATATTTCATCAGTACTTGTACCTATGTACATCTTATCAACATCAAGATCATGCAAAATCTTTTTTTTTTTTTTTTGGGGGGGGGGGGGGGGGGGGGGGGGGGGGACATGATAATCAAAGCATACAACAACAAAGGGAGGATGCAGAGCAATTGCTGAGAAGCATAAAGGAAGACACAGGTATTATTGGAAACTAGTGGACATCAAGTGAAATCCACCACAAAAAACAGAATCACATCAAAATCCAATAAAAAATGAAAATTTTATTTCTGAATGAAATTCTATGATTTTTGTGTTGATAGACTTGAATTCTAGTGGCTCTTTTTAGTACCACACAAAGGACTAAGTTCCTAATTTTCGTGGCTTGCAACCTCATTATATTACTTTTCCCAATGTCATCAGAAAAAAAGAGGGCACGGCAAACAGGTTTGATAGGATTTTCCTTATTTTCAAACATTATAGATACCAAAAAGAAAAAAAAAATGGCCATACATGAGTTATGGCCATACATAAATTATGTAAAGACCAAATTGGGAAGCAACCCCTCTCAAGCCCAATTTCAAGCAGACCTCTGGTAGCTTATCAAACACAAGGGTCACAAAATAGGTGGGCCTTTTCTTTTAATTAAGAACAAGAATTTCAGCCAACAGGTATAACATAACATACCAAATCATTTAAAAAAAAAAAATTAAAGATACTAAACAACAGTACACGCACAAACAAGTTAGAGACAGGTGAATCATATATTATATACAATGACCTTCAGATCAAATGCCATTTCCTGGTGCTTTCAATGAAGACATCAAGGGTTCAAATCTCCCTACCCAACTTAATTTTGTTTTCTTTTGATAATTTACTATGTACTAAAAATATACTTCACAACAAATATTACAAGAAAGATAAAAGAAAAGAATAAACATGAATCGTGTCTGGGGATTGCTATTAAGCCCACAGGTGTGAAGTCTCACTTTCAACCCTTAGTACTCTCTTTACACATGCAAAGGATGAAAGAAATGGCAATTTTCATATTTCACAGTGGGAAGATAGTGAATAGGCAAAAATGGGACATCAAGAATGACCAGAGGCCGAAAGATCTACAAGTTTTTACACTTGTAGAGGCAAATAAAGTTAATAATATGCTTAGCAAAACACCATTATACGAGACCCTAAAAAACTAGCAATACATTAAAACTTTCAACTCCCATCATAATATATAAATAATACAGTGAAAATCTAGTCAATTTAAAGTGAAATATATTTATTGCATAATTAGAACCAAACAACAAGTACAATTGTACATAGGCAACTCAAATCTGAGAAACAAACTTTAGCAAATCAAGAAACTTAGTACGATTAAATAATAAACAAAAACAAAACCTGAACGTCCTCAAAGGTCCAGCGATTGAAGAGTTTGACATCGTTGTGGGGTAGAATTGCATCTTGGGTGATGGGCTTCTCAGGAGCTGGTGGAGCAACCACAACATCCGCCATTTTTTTTTGTTTGTTTTTTTCTATACACATCAAATACAGTATTAAAACATAAAAAGCTTTAGAAAGAGATTCATGGCTTAATGGTACTTATGTAGAGAGAGAGAGAGAGAAGAAACTCACCTGTTTGAGAGAGAGAGAGAGAGTCGCAGTCTCACAGCAGGCGGCAACGATGAGAGTTTTGCAATGCGGAAGTGATAAGATGAGAAGAAACCCTACTTTAACCTAAGACCCGGGCCTAACATTGTGGATTGGACCAGGTCAAGCCTGGACCGTTCTGCTTCTTCAATGTAAGAGGTCCGTTTGTGCATTCAATACAAGAACCCAACCCAACTTAGGGTTTTCAAGGGATGATTGTAATTGGGTTGGGTTTTAAAATTTAAAAAAAAAAATTGAAAACTTTGATTGTCAAGATTTTCAGCCCAAGTAAATTGGTAGTTAAAAAAAAAATGTATTTTAAATTTGATGATTTGATTTTTTTTTTTTTTTAATGTAAAAACTCAAATCAACTTTATTATTTTGATTTATTTATGTATTTTGAGCATTACTTTTATGAAGTGGGAATATAGGCTTGATTGTGTAAATTATAAGCATTTATTGAATAATGGGCTTAAATAGTAGTATGAAAAATCTTTTTTTCTTTATTAGGTCTTACAAAATTGCCTAAACTTAATTACCCAACTCAACAAAAACGAACCCAATAGGTTGGATTAAGTTGGTTTTTATAGAAATCATGGGTTGTGTTATATTAAGTCAAGGAACTTTTTTTTTCTTTTGAAAGGAAGTCAAGGATTTTTCAACTTGAGAAGATCAGGTTGGATTGGGGTATAGATCAAAGATAGCCTAAACCGTTACTACTTACTAGTGTGGGCATATTTTCAAATGTTTAGGACTGAATTTTTTTTTTTTTTGGAGAAAAAAAAAAGGGATTCGCTAGGCTACGCTAGCCCCCGGACAGAGCACACAGATTTAGCGATGTGATGCCCAACAATGGACTCCCGCTGGTAGCGGGTATCGAACCTGAGCGTGTTAGGCAGAGCGAACGAACCATACCCAGCTCAACCAAGAAGAGAATGTATAATAATGAGCTATTTGGTTGAGTTTAATTTTGTCCTAGGAGAGGGTGAATAATGTTTTCCTAAATATCATTATGTTTTTACACTGTAAATAAGTTTTTTTTTTTTTTTTTGAGAAATAATTACAACATGCTGCTAACCTGTAGCTTGAATCTTTTCTCTCCTAAACCCCCAAGCACTTTGTGCATAGGAATGTGTCAATTTAGCTACAAAGCCTTTGACTACACTGTAAATAAGTTGATGAAAATAAGCGCATCCAAATCCAAACTAATGTAAGAATGAAAGAGGAAAACAAAGAATTTTGTGGTTCAATTTGGATTTTGGGCAATTCGTGGCATATATTCTTCCATGACATTTGATTTTTTGGTCATATTATTTTTCAAGTAAATTAATTTCACTCATCAATGACGCGTAATTTCCCCTTTGCAAAAGAGTTACCTGCAAAGCTTAAAATTATTTATGATCTTTGGTCAACATATTGGCAGATAGTAATTGTGCTTTTGAAAGGCTAGAGTTATTTTTGTCAATATGATTGGGACACCACTTTTCTTTTATATATATATATATATATATATAGGTAAATTGCAAAGTACACATCTAATGTTTGGGAGTGATTGAATTTTACACCCCAATGTTTCAGAACTTTGATTTTACACTCCAATGTTTGGTTCCGTTAGCAAATCACTCCCCCGATTAATTTCTATTGTTAACTGCCATGTCATTTTGCAGACATTTTTTTTTTTTTTTGCCAAATAAGCCCCAAAATAACTCAGTATCAATGACACAATTTCAATGAAAATGAAGTGAAGACTTGGCAAATGCAAAACAATGTCATTTTGCCCAAAAAAAAAAAAAAAATCTGGTACTGACACTATTTCTCCACCAAACAGAAAATCTCAAAATCCTAAATCTAAACCCATGAACCCAACCCTTGCCTTCCTAACCCTTATGAACCTAGACCACCACATTGGCTCTACAACTAGCTCCTCGCATTGTGAACCCAAACATGAATAAGTTCATCAAAGGCTCCATGTCAGCTCCTATCCTGAAAGTTGATGTCATGCAGAAACATATGTAATAAAAGTAGACTTCAAAGTTTACTGCAAATACAAATATATATATATATATATAAGATAATATAATTCAACCCCTATTCTCTCAATGATCTGTCAAACATAATGGGATCCCAATACATAGAAAAAACAACCTTTAATTAACAACTATCACATTAAACACCCCAAAAAATTACACTGTAAAAACCCCAAAAAAATTGCCAAAGAGAATAGTGAAAGAAATTACATTCTAGCAACAATGGTATGGTTGGGCAAATCCATTAGTACAAAACAAAACCCACAAATCTAGAAATTACAAATCCACAAATCCATCGATAAAAAAAATTACATTCTAGAAATTACAAATCCATCAATCAAAAAAAACCCCCCAACAAGTCCAAATCCAGCAACATAATCCCTAAGAAAAAGTGAAAGAGAGTTGGAAATAAGAGAAAAAGAAATTGCCACCGCCACCGCCACCTAGAGCCCTTCAATGATGGAACTGAGGAGCTGGAAGAGGACCATTGGTTTTAGGTTTTTATTTTTGAGTTTAGCTGAAGTTGTTGTATAAAAATCCTTTTTTTTTTTTCTCTTTGGGAAAAACGGCGTCGTTTTGCATTTGCCAGGTCTTCACTTCATTTTCATTGAAACTATGTTGTTTTGGGGCTTATTTGGCAAAAAAAAAAAAAAAAAAACAAGTCAGCAAGATGACATGGCAGTTAATAGCGAAAACTAACTAGGGGGTGATTTGCTAACAGAACCAAATGTTGGAGTGTAAAATCAAAGTTCTGAAAACATTGGGGTGTAAAATCTAATCACCCTCAAACATTAAGGGTATACTTTGTTATTTACCCTATATATATACACACACTAGCCTCATCACACACGCTTCACATGTGCGATAAGACTCTTTTTTATTTTGAGTTTAATATAATTTTTCAATTTGAATTTATCTATACTACTTTTTTTTTAGAATATTAAGTATTTTTTTAATACACACACAGAGGATGAGGGGAATATACCACTTGTAAGGACCTGATTTGAATCCTTAACCCAAAAGGTGGATGGACTTAGGCCCAAAAAACCTAAAATAATGAATTTGTAGAGAGTGGATTGGAAAGACTGAGCTTTAATAAATCAGACAAGCACTAAAATGGATTCAGATCACAAAAGAATGAAAATAAATATGTTTAAACTGAAGAAAATTGTCCTCGCAAAGTCCGAGGAGACTGATTCTTATATATGATTCTTAAGTTTGATTACAAATTTGGTTCTTGATTGCTACAGTATTTCTCTATTGATTTCTCCATCCCCATCTCCCATTGTCTTTTCTTTCTTTTATACTCTCTTCTTCTTTCATCTTTGTCCTCCACGTGCATGCCAAATGGCTGGTATTAATACTTGTCCTATCAACACCTTTCATAAGTCTTCATGTAATAGCTGTAAGGCTGATAATCACTGTTCAAGTATCACATCCACATTAATGCAGTCAGAGAGTTAGCTGCAGTGCATTTAATGTGGTGATAGCAGCTTTCTCCTTAGATATTTTAGGACTTCCTCTTGTCCTATGTCTCTGCCATGCCTATCCATACCAACAGAATTTCCTAGAACGTTCCCCTGAATGGTAGACCACTTCTCTTGACCTTGGCTTTTATTATCCGAGGAGACATTCATCCTCAGCTCACTCTCCTAGGCAATTATAACCAAAACTAACTTCTTTATTTACTAACACTGACTTTATTGACAATGTCTACTCCTCTTCAGACGACCTCTCGACCTTGGACTAGGCCTCAAGCCCAATATCCACATAAATAACGAGCTCCTAGCCCAATCCCTACACTACTATTTAAGGAGCTTTCCTTGTTTGGGATCCTTGTTTTTTGGTTCAAAAATACCCTTACACTTCAATGTTTAAGTAAAGATAAAACTAAAGGACAATACGGTAAAAATACAACTCTAACTCCGACTAAAATATTACCTAAAAAATAGGACCAATCTTATGTTAATTTTCAAACTGTTTTATCTACTTATAAATTAAATTTTCAAAATAAAAATTATATATAACAGAGGGTTTTTTTTTTTTTTTTTTTGCTACAAAATAAACGTGTGTTAATGGTCATTTTCGCGACAAATTTTATGGTTTGACGGAATGACTAAGCCTAATTGCTTAGTGGGTCAGACTAATGTATTTTTGTCAATGTATTTAGCTCTGTTGCATGGTCCAAGCCCATGCGAATCATTGGTGAATTGAGTAAGAATGGTTTTGGCGGGTGTGGGCTAGTTTCCATTGGACGTTTTACATAAGCCCAGTCTGTACGTGCTGTGAAGTGGGCTAGGGACGCTGGGGGCGCCTAAGGCCCATGAAGGAGGTCCAATGCCAGAAATTTCCACCCCAGATTTGACTCCATGCTCTGTGTGACTGTGCCCCTAATTTTCAGTCGAGCTCCATTTTCCCACACCAAGCAGCTGACTCTAAGAAAAAGCTGAGCAGTCTAGCCCATTCAGCCACCCAAATGTAGTCTTCCAAGGCCTACAAAGACCAGAGACAGCAGCTATAAAGAGGGAGCTACTTTGTTTCCATAATCATGCAAAAAGCAACCAAACTTTTCCCTAAGCATAAAACATAATACACCAAGTCATAAAAATAACATTTGAAAGGTCCAAGGCCTTCCTCCCACCTAAAAACTGGTCACAAGCATCCCCTAGAACTTGATATAAATATGCATCACCAGCCCACAAGAAGAGGAATGTTTTTCCCTACAAAAAAGCCAAAACTTTGACACAAAAAGCCCAGTTAGCTACCTTAGTGTATGGACGATTTGAAGGCCTGGGGGTGAAAATGTTGATATAGGGGAACTCTCCCTCTCTTGCTCAGGACTTCTATCAATCTCTCCCTCTGTGTGACTGTGGGCTGAAATTTCTGACTCATGAATATATGATTTCACACTTTCTTATGTTTTCATTTTTGTGTTGTTTTCTCTTTCCATAAAGCACCATTAGCCTTTGTGTACCTCACATTGCGAATTTTGGGCTTGGTTCTCCAAATAACTAAAGAATTTAACGAACCCAAGGGGAGTTATGGGCTCATTGCTACAATCTTGGCCTTTGTGGCAAAACGTCCCTAACAACGTGTAATATTTACTAATTTAAGCTAGCCTCATGACACTCGTGATTGTATTAGTAAACCAAAATGCGCAATATTAATGAGAAAATATGTAAACTTCAAATTGGAATTAATGAAAAATTATAAGCCTAGTAATGACACTCTTGATTGTATTAGTAAACCTAAATGTGCAATATTAATGAGAAAACATGTAAACTTCAAATTGGAATGAATGAAAAATTATAAGCCTAGTAACTTATAAGTACGTTGACATTTTCAACATATTCCCTAACAAGCTAAACTAAATATTCTTTTATGACTACTTAGAAAAATTCTATTATGGATTATCATTTAGGTATTTATATTTGGTTGAGTTTATTTTATTCTTAAAGAGACAGTATAACACTTTCTAAAATATCATTATTTTTTTACAGAAATGTTATGTTGATAACATTTTCATAACAAATTTTAAGTGGCAAGTTGTTACTGATTGCTATTGTTTTGGAAAAATCTAAGAAGTAGATTCAAATTTAAACCAATAATAACTAACTATCTATGATTTGTTGTGAAAATATTGTAGACATATCCTCTTGCATATACTTAACAAATTGCAAACTGACGGAAAGAAGATAAGATGGAAACAAAGAATTTTGTGGTTGAATTTGCTTTGGAGCTTGGAGGAAAATCATGGCATATTCCTTCCACGAGGTTCGAATTTCAGCCGTTTTGCAAGAAATTTAATTTCACTCGTGAATGAGAATTAAGGCACATAACTACACCAATTGTGGAAGCAGGGGCGAAGCCACATAGTGGCTTAGCGGGCCGTGGCCCTTGCCAAAAAAAAAAAAAAAATCCATTAGAGTATGTGGAAAAAATAATTGGGCCCCCCCAATATTGGACAACTGGCCCCCCCATACCTTTATCTCAACTATTCTCCCAGGCTCCAACTTTAGTTTTAGGCCTTATGTACTCCAAATAAAACAAAAAGTTGGCCCACTTCATTTAAATACTCAAGTCCAAACACTAACAACAAAATTTCACTTTCTCTCCATCTCAAAAAACCCTCCCACTGACCCACGGAATTCCTTATTTCCTTTACTTCTTATTCTTTTGTTTTGTCTTCTTTTGTTTTTTCTTGAGTGTGAATAACATCCATATAACTAAGTAAAATTTTCTAATTAAAATTTTATTTTTTTAAAGTTTTTTCCAGGTTAATTTTTGAGTCATATTCTTAAAGCTAAAAGAATTATGAGCAAATGAAAAACAATTGATGCATTATTTAAGAAAAAAGATTTTAGCAATTCAGAAATTAGGACACCTGTGGCTATAGAAACAAATGTTGATACTTCAATGCTTGATAAACACCCCTCCAAATGTTCAAGAATTCAATATGAAGAATAGATCGTGATCTAGGATCACGTAAACTAATATGTGAATTCCCTATCAACAAACAAGATGAAATCCGATGAGTTTATCTCAAAGAAGGTCCATATCAACCTAAAAATATAGACTATCCATACAACAATGATACTCATCGTCGTCGATTTCAACCTTCATAGTTTGAATCACATAGGGATTGGTTGGAATACTCACCTTCAATGGATGCGATATATTGTCTACCTTGCTACCTTTTTAGTAAGAAACCAATAGGTCATCCCAGATCAAATGCATTCATTTCAACAAGTTTTAATAATTGGAAAAATGTGAAATATGGAATGAATTGTCCTTTAATTTGTCATGTAGGGAAAGATCCAAACTCCCAACATAAAATTGCTGTGAAGTGTTGCGATGATTTAAAGAATTATTCACGACATATTGACAAGCTAGTTGAGAAACAAACGTCGAAAAAATTAGAGAATAATCGGTTGCGGCTTAAAACCTCAATAGAGTGTGCTCGATGGCTAGCATTCCAAGCTTGTGCTTTAGAAGTCATGATGAAAGCCTTAATTAAAAAAATAGAGGTAATTTTATTGAATTGATAAAATTCACATAAACTTTCAATAACAAAGTAGCTAGTATTGTCTTGGAAAATGCTCCACGAAATGCCAAATATACATCACCCACAATTCAAAAGGAGATTTTGCGTATTCTTGCTAGTAATGTGTGAAATGCTATTCATGAAGAAATTAGGGATGCAAAATTTTGCATTCTTGTTGATGAAGCCTAGGATGAGTCGAAGAGAGAGCAAATGACCATTATTTTGAGATTTGTTGATAAAAATGGTTTCATTAAAGAGCGTTTCTTTCATGTTGTGCATGTTAGAAATACTAAAGCGTTGACCTTAAAGAATGAGATATGTACTGTCCTTTCTCGTTACAACCTTCACATTGAGAATATTCGAGGTCAAGGGTATGATGGAGCTAGTAATATGCGTGGTGAATGGAATGGATTACAAGCTCTATTTCTTAAGGAATGGTCATATGCTTATTATGTATATTGCATGGCTCATAGGTTGCAATTGGCTTTAGTTACAACATCTAGAGAAGTAAAAGTTGTTCATCAATTCTTTGATCATTTGACTAATATTATCAATATTGTCATTGGTTCTAGTAAGCGTAATGATGAATTGCAATATACTCAAGGGGAACAAATTGAGAATACGATTGCTTCTAATGAAATTGAGACTCAAAGAAGAGCAAACCAAATTGGTACTTTGCAATTGGCTAGAGATACAAGTTGGGGATCTCATTTTCAATCTATTTGTAGTTTGATAAAAATGTTTGATGCAACTTGCAAAGTTATCAATACTATCTCTGAGGAAGGGGCTAATTATAAACAACGTGGTGATGCCGAGGGAGCTTATTAGGTATTAACGTCATTTGAATTTGTTTTAATTTTACATATGATGAAAAAGATTATGGGAATTACTAATATTCTTTGCCAAGCTTTGCAACAACATTCTTGGGATCTTTTAAATGCCATGCATTTAGTTTCAACTACAAAATCACTTATTTAAAAGTTGAGAGATGATGGATAGGAGCCTTTACTTACTAGTGTTACATCATTTTGTGGACAACATGAAATTGATATTCTTGATTTAAATGCTCGTTACACTAAAACTCGAGGTAGATACCGTCATTAAGATGAAGCTTTGACAAGAATAAAACATCATTTAAGAATTGACGTATTTACTATTGCAATAGATTTTCAATTGCAAGAATTAAATAGTAGATTTTGTGAGCTAACAACAGATTTTCTCACTCTTAGTCTAGCCTTTACTTGCTAATGTTACATCATTTTGTGGACAACATGAAATTGATATTCTTGATTTAAATGCTCATTACACTAAAGCTCGAGGTAGATACCGTCATTAAGATGAAGCTTTGACAACAATAGAACATTATTTAAGAATTGACATATTTATTGTTGCAATAGATTTTCAATTGCAAGAATTAAATAGTAGATTTTGCGAGCTAACCATGGTTTTAAAAACCGAACCGGTCATAGAACCGTTTTTTTTGTAATTTCCGGTTCAACCCCGGTTTTTGACCGGTTGTTGGAGGTTTTAACCGGACCGGATTGGCCCCCGGTTTCCGGTTGAACCGGTCAGACCAGCCGGTCTGGTCCGATTTTTAAAACAGTGGAGCTAACAACAGATTTTCTCACTCTTAGTTTAACATTAAATTCTGAGGGTGCTTTTAGATCATTCAAAATTGGTGATATTTGCAATTTGGCTAAAAACTATTATCATCAAGATTTCACTGAGCAAGAAATTTGTCTTTTGAAGCATCAATTGCAACATTATGAGCTTGATGTGACAAAACATGCAGATTTTCAAAATATGGGTACAATATCTAAGCTATGTAGAGGATTAGAAATTTTATGGAAGTCTAAATTCTATCATTTAATTGATAGACTGATTTGTCTTGTATTGACTCTTCCAGTTTCTACAGTAACTACAAAACGAGCTTTTTTAGCTATGAAATTATTAAAAACAAGACTTCATAATAAAATAGAGGATGAACTTTTGGCAGATAATATGATAATTTATATAGAAAAGGAAATTGCTGGGAATTTCACCATGGAATGATTTTGGATGAATTTTATTCCATGAAAAATCATCGTAAGACATGATTTTGATGTGAAATGTTTTTTTTTTTTTTTTTGTGGATATTTTTGTATATGTCTATAGTGAACTAGACAGTTTTTGTATGTTCATTAATGTTTAAGATATATCAAAATTGAAATTTCATATTCAATAAACTTATGATTTATGTTTTTTACATCGATATTTCGAATCGGCCTCCATGTAAAAATTTCTAGCTACATAGGGACCACTGTGAGATCTAAAGCTAAAAATTTACCAGAGGTGATGATTGTGATTTTGATATATAAGACATTCATACACGGCTACGAAAGTAACCATCATGTACAGCTATTGTGATATTCATATATAAGCTACGAAAGTAAATATCATGTACAGCTATTGTGATATTCATATATAAGACATTCGTACATGGCTACGAAAGTAAATATCATGTACAGCTATTGTGATTTTCATATATAAGACATTCGTACACGGCTACGAAAGTAAGCTATTGTGATTTTCATATATAAGACATTCGTACACGGCTATGAAAGTAACTATCATGTATAGCTTTCTGCATAAAATGTGGAAGACAAAGCCCCCATTTATCCTAGCGTGGCCCTTAGTAATGGAATTTTAAGAAGTAATTTTTAATTTTTAAATAATATTATACATATTTGTTTATACTTTTTTACACATACATATTAAAAATATAAACAATAGATCGTTACTAAACCACGCTCCAAAGAAAATCTTATCCAAATTAATACTAATCAATATCCTTACGTCACGAGTTGTTGACTAAAGTCTAGCGAGCCAACTCAACATAACGCTACATCCGACTCACCCTTGAGGAGCCCATGGCCTTGGCAATGTCTCTGAGCACAAATTTCTGAATCTTCCCAGTCGAAGTCTTAGGCAGTTCATCCTTAAACACCACTGTCTTAGGCACCATATAGTGCGGCAATTTAGCTCTACAAAACTCCATAATCTCCTTCTCACTCGGCTTCGATTTCAACCTTTCCTTGAAGCTCACAAAAGCACAAGGTGTCTCACCCCAAAACTCATCGGGCCGAGCCACCACAGCTGCTTCATTAATCGCTGGATGTGTATAAAGCACAGACTCAACTTCCACACTGCTCAAATTCTCCCCACCGCTTATGATCACATCTTTGGACCTATCTTTGATCTCCAAATACCCATCTGGGTGCATAACTCCCACATCGCCAGTGTAAAACCAACCATTCTCTGTCATACATTTAGAGGTACCCTCTGGGTCTTTGAAATAACCAAGCATCACTGACCCACCTCTGAATACAACTTCACCGAGTGTTAACCCATCTCGTTTCACACTCTCTCCTGACTCAGTATCCACAACGTCCACTTCAGTCATCCCAATAATCTTCACTCCTTGTCTAGATTTTAGCTTCGCTCTTTCACTCGCTGGCAAATGATTCCACTTTCGTTTCCACGCACACGAAACAACCAGTCCAGCCGTTTCAGTCAACCCGTATCCATGACTCACCACAAAACCCAACGACTCGGTCCTGAACAACACAGCAGCTGGTGGTGGAGCCCCTGCTGTGAGAATCTGAACTGGGTTTTGAAGCTTTTCACTGTTGGGTGAGTTTGTTAACATGTTCAGCACCACAGGTGCCCCGCACATGTGAGTCACACCATGTTTTTTGATAAGATTAAAGATGATTGGTCCATCGAATTTGCGAAGGCAGATGTTGGTCGCACCCATGGCTGCCATTCCCCACGGGTAGCTCCATCCATTAGCGTGGAACATAGGTAGGGTCCACAAATATACAGGCTGCTTTGGTACTCCCCAATCTAACACAGAAGTAACGGTGATGAAGAAAATCCCTCTGTGACAGTGGACCACGCCTTTCGGAGAAGATGTTGTGCCCGAAGTGTAGTTCAATATCATCGGGTCCCACTCCGAGAATTGGTCTTCGTCCCACTTGAATTCAGGATCACCTTTCTCCACCATACTCTCGTACTCGCAGCAAAAATCAACGGTGGATGATGATGAGGAAGAGAAAGCCTCACCACCATCATCATCATCGTCGGTGATGAGGACGAGTTGAGGGCGTTGAGTATTGGGCGGGAAGAGAGAGAGAGCTTGGAGGATGAGAGAGGAAGCCAGGTGATCAACGAAGACGAGTTTTGATTCGCTGTGGCAGAGGAGTACGGAGATCGTACGGGCGTCGAGGCGTGTGTTGATGTTGTTGAGGATAGCACCGGACATGGGCACAGCGAAGTGGAGCTCGTACATGGCGGGGATGTTGGGGGCTATGACAGACACCACTTGGCCTCTCTTGATGCCGAGCGATGCGATTGATGAGGCTACTTGGAGACATCGACGGTAGGTCTGTGACCACGTGTAGGTGGTGGTGTTGTAGATGACGGAAGTGCAGTCACCGTACACAGTGGCTGCTCTTTCTAGAAAGCCTAGTGGGGTTAGAGGCGATGAGTTTGCTTTTCTTGGCCTCAACTCTTCCATTACTCTCCGACTCTTTCTGTCCTCCTTTTTTTTAAGTGATAATGTCCTGACTGTATTTCTTTTAGTGATAATATTAATATCCTGAAAGTGTGGATGTTTTGTGATTAAAAAAGGAGTAAATATTCGGATTCATATCCCGTGTAATACCTAGGATATTGCACGGGGTGCAATAGTTCTAATATCGACCATTGATTTAATCCAATGGTTTTAAAGGGTTGCCATGTCATTGATCCGTGTCTCACTAATTTTTTTCTCCACTTTCTCCCCTTTCTCTTTCAGATTCACCAAATTTCAAAGAATTTCTCTCTTCCAACAAGCCTTGCGTGGGACACCAGCATCAAATCTCCATGATCATGGCTACAAATGGAAGCCTCTAAGGCCAACACGACCACCACCAGCGGTGCTTATCGGCCTGACTTTCTCTTCTCTAAAGGTCTCTCTGTTTTCTCGTTCTCTCAAGTCCAGTTGTGGCCAAGCTTCTGCTTGCCCCTTCTTTGGCAGTGCTTCTCAATGGCGTCACTGGCGTTGGTGGCTGTTGGGTCCTCTTTTTTTCCTTGATTTATTTTCTCTTCTATTTTTTTATTTCTCTTTATGTTTGCTTTTATGACATGACTGAAACCCATGGCTTTTTTTAGTTTGATATTGGGTTTTTTGATGCGTGTAAAGTCTGGTGATTTTTCTTGGGTTGGGTTTTTTTTGGGTATGGTAGAATGTACTATGATTAAATGGAAAGTGGCATGCTTGAAGGTTGCTGTATCTATGAGTCTCTTGGCTTTGTCAATAAAACATTTTGATATTAGATTTATGAATTTTATTTTTCTTCCCTTGATTTCTTTACCAAAGATCATTTTCTTTCATTTATAGGCACTAAAGATTATGACTTTCTTAGTTTCTTTCATTGAAACATTACTATGCTTCTTAGCTCAATAATAATTTTTGAAATCGGAATTTATCACGGTGTGTCAGTTTTCCCTCATTGTCTTAGTTTGTTATATTTTATAGTTTTCTCTCATTGTCTTAATTTGTTACTATCATGTTTATTTTATTTTAAAGTTGATTTGGAAATGCACGGAAGATGTTTGTCAAAAAATCTATTAGAAACTTTGAAGTCAATCTAATTTATATGCATATTATGCAGTCTTGAGGGAGGTCATCAAATTGTGAAATGCACTAGGATGCTCCCCTAATAGGTTGATTCTTTTCACTTCATGCTAACAAGAGAAGGAACTAGGCTCTAGCTAAGGTGGGGAATAGAGTTAACAGTTGATTCGTTTCACTTCCTACACCAAGAAAACTGTCAAATTCTTGTATTTTCAATTTCAATTGGCCAATTCCATTTACAATCTTGACTATGGGGAATCCAAGAATCAACTAACGGCTTTGTCAACAATAATGTATCTTGTATTTATCACCATATATCTTTTGCAAATGGGGGAAAAAAACAGTATGAAATGGACTTGTTCTGGCCAAGGTGTTGTGTTTTTGCCTTCTGTTGTTGCTACGGAATTGAATAGCTGAGCAAGTTGTTGCATCTTCATGTTATAGCCGATTTTGTGTTGCTAAGCTGATTTTGTGTTGATGAATATATGTGAGGTATACAATTTTGTTTGTGTATAAGCCTTCTTAATACATTTCAAAGTTTTATCTAGACTAAATGGAGTAACTTCTTGTGTATGAATTTGCTTGGAGCAAGAACTAATATTGATGATGACTCAAAAACACAAATTATATAGAAGTGTTTACTTGACTCTTATTCTTTTGAAAACAATGAATACATATCAAGAGTTTTCAAAGGATGGTTGGCCAATTTTACAGTCAAAACGTAATTCAAGAGAGTAGACAAGAAATGAATTTGATATAAAAATGGACAAAACTTTATTAGAATGTACACTTTGACCACAAGGCCATATAACAATAGTTTTGTTGAAATATACACTTTGTTAACAAGAAACAATTCTTCCCATCATCATAAATTCATAATACACAATTCCCACAAAAGAAAAAAAAGAAGAAGAAGGTCTTGTAAGCTTCAAGATCAAGTTCTTCAACAACCTTAAATGGCATGACCTGCTCATTAAGTTCCAGCTGGTGTGCCTCCTGCTTCTTAACTGTACATTACAAATGTAATTATAAGTTTATAACTAA
Source organism: Quercus variabilis (assembly GCA_030445155.1). Taxonomy (NCBI): domain Eukaryota; kingdom Viridiplantae; phylum Streptophyta; class Magnoliopsida; order Fagales; family Fagaceae; genus Quercus; species Quercus variabilis. Next base: position 52,967,386 of record CP129446.1, on the reverse strand, counting down.
GCCACACATCACATGCATAGACATAAGCAAAGTAAACCTTTTAAATTTAAAGAAGCCTACATAACCTCTTTGGCTTTCAATGTTCCAATCTAAAAGCATTGTTTATTTATTTCTAACTTTTACATATATTTAAAAAAAAACTTGGAATTACAACTTCCCCCACCCCTCCATAGGTTTTGCTAGCATAAATATTTCTAGTTCTTAAAGAGATTTGTTGTTCTACTATTAACAGAGAGCCCCTTTTACTTCCACCCATGTAGTCAAAATGGAATTTCAACAAGCATGTTGTTCATGTCTATATACAAGAATCTAGGGAAACAAAAATCACAACGTGGCCAACAACTTTATTTTAACCATTGGAAAATCCTTTAACACAAAAACCAAAATTTTGATTTCCATCTCTTTGTGGGTGCATTTCGCACAAATTATCTAGAAACTCTTTGACCTATACTACTCCATGTTCAAGAGAAAAAAAAAGGGGCCAGATACGTGGCAGTTAGCTAACTGAAAAGATGTTTGTATTTCATTTCCTAGGCCATGCAGTCATGAAAAGTGTAAAATCCAAAGAAAAGAAAGGAAACAAGAACAAGACAGAGGTATTAATAAAATGTTCTTGTTGCTCTCACTGTTGAACAATACAGAAAAAATAGAGAAAATCTCAAACACATGAACATTGAAATAACTTTTATGAGCTAATGAATCATTGAGAGATAAAAAAGTGTCTAACATTTGACCGTGCATAAGGTGGTAGTCATCTTTAACTTTTCTCTGCAACTAAAGGAAACCCAAATGCAAGAATGGAAAGAAAAAATATTTGTTCACATTACCAACAAAAAAATATACTAGCTAATAACAGGGGAATTCAAATAGAAAAGGACCAATAGAAGATAATAGAACTCTATAAAAGAAAATGAACAAGTATGCACATATCCAACAGAGATATGAATATGTAATAAACAAATGAAGTCACATTATTAGAAGAGTAAATCTCATCCCTTTTACCCCAAAATCGGTGAGCAAACAAGAGGAAAAAACCCCCACATACCAAAACAACAGAAATTAACAAAAACCCCAATTATTTTTATCATCAGTGAGCTTAACATTACTTCAAAGTTTCTAACATACATTTTCACAAACATCTTCTGTGCATTTCCAAGATCAACATTAAAATAAAATAAAACATTGAGGTGCTGCCAATTGAACATTCTGCCATACCTAAAAAAACCCAACCCAAGAAAAATCACCAGACTTTACATGCATAAAGAAAACCCAATATCAAACTAATCAAAACTAAATAAATAAAAACCATGGGTTTCAGTCATGTCTTAAAAGTAAACATAAAGAGAAATAAAAAATAGAAGAGAAAATAAATCAAGGAAAAAGGGAGGACCCAACAGCCACCGGCGCCAGTGATGCCGCTGAGAAGTACTGCCAGAGAAGGGGAAAGCAGAAGCTTGGCCACAGCTAGACTTGAGAGAACGAGAAAACAGAGAGACGTTGAGAAAGGAGAAGGTCAGGCTGGTAAGGTGCGCTGGTAGTGGTCGTGTTGGCCTTAGAGGCTTCCAAGGCTTGGTGGAAGAGAGAAAATTTTGAAATTCGGTGAATCTGAAAGAGAAAGGGAAGAGAAGTGGGAGAACGTGGAGAAAAAAAATTAGTGAGACCCGGATCAATGACGTGGCAACCCTTTAAAACCATTGGATTAAATCAATGGTCGATATTAGAACTATTGCACCCCGTGCAATACCCTAGGTATTGCACGGGATATGAATCCTAAATATTCGGTCAAGGCGTAAAATAAACCAGCCAGCCAATAGGAAGCTGTCATGTCATCTACTTTTAATGAGTCATTTGCATTTATAATATATATTTTTTCTCTCATTCTATTCACTCCCTCACTCTTTCTGAACATCTCTCTGTCTCTCACACTGTCTTAACTCTCTCAAAGTCCCTCACTCTCTTTGAACTCTCTCTCTGTTTCTCAATTTCAAACTCAAGCTTCTCAGTTTGACTTGTCGTGGAGCTGGGTGGTGTCGAAGAAGATGATGAGAAATTATAAGATCTATACAGTGGACAAGTGATATGGTCTACCATTCAACTAAAAAACTTCCACCTGTATAAAATTGTTAGTTAGAATTTTTTTTAAACAGAAATTAATTACTAACTTAGCAATTTTAAATAAGTGAAATTTTTTTAATAGAATAGTGGACCACATCATTTGTCCACTAAAGGACTCTATAATTTCTCCAAGATGAGAAGGTAGTAGGGTCTTGGGGTTTTTGTGGAGGTGAGGTAGTGAGAGACGGAGTGGTCGTCGAGGTGGATTATGCCGATTTTGGATCAGGATCGGAGCCCTGAGACTCGGTCCGAGTCGGAGGAGCTAGTTGAAGTTGAGATGAGAAGAAGGGAAATGAGGAGAAGGAGGGGGAGAGACTAGACATGGCAAAACGGGCGGGTCGGTTTGGGTTCGGGTCGGATCAATCGGGTTGCGGGTCAAACGAGTCACGGGTCAAAAATGGGTCATTTTAAGCGGGTCAAAATCGGGTTCGGGTCAATCGGGTTGCGGGTCGGGTCAGGTTGACTCGTATTTTTCACATGAATTTTTTTATTTTTTTTTATTTTTATAAAGAAAACAACATGTATCTGTTATTTGGAAAGTTATACAACAAATTACTTGATGTAAAATGCATTATTTTGAATTCACCACTTATATCAAGAATGAACTCAGTTAAACTTATTAATACTTATTCAACAATTTTAAAATTATACAAATCCTAACATTACTATCTAAAACAAAATAACACAAAGATAAGTAAAACAAATACACAAGTTTTATTTCTACACAATATCAACATTCCAAATATAAAACAAAATTACAAATGACTTATTGAATAACTCATTTGATAAAGAATAAAAATATATAAGAAATTTACAATCTTGAAAATTAATTTTATAATCTATTATCAGTTGTGGTTGACACTTTATTTCAATTTGAGATATACTTTAAAATTTGATTGCTTACTTATTTATACATGGTCTCTTTTATGAATATCATATTATTGTTTAGCAACACACACTCTAGGAAATATCATAATTTATTTTGAAAAGCCGTTTATTTTGGACATAAATTATTAAAAAATAGGTCTAAGTATTCATAATTTATGCTAATTTGATACTTTAGCTTCACTATTTTCACACTTGTGAATATTTCTCACATATCTACAATTTTAAATCTATGTTTTTAACTCTACTGTAACCAGATTATCTTGACATGTATTTTGCTATTTGATATCTAAAAATATTTACTCATTACAGAATGTTCAACAATTTATCTTTCAATTAATTTGCATATAGTTATATAAAGGCGAAAATACACTTTTGGTCCCTACATTTTGGGTCATTTCTCGGTTTGGTCCCTAAACTGATTTTGCTCCTAGGTCAGTCCCTGAATTCAGAAAATCGTTTTTATTTTGGTCTCTGCCGTCAACCCGGTAACAGAAAATGCATACGTGGCAAACGGAATGCACTGTTTGTTGACGTAGTCAATAAAATAATAATAATAAAAATTATATTTAGTATTTTTAAATGCCACGCAGCATTTAAATTAATTAAAAAAGCCAACTCAGAACATTAAAAAAAAACCTTAAATCTAATTTAAACTAAAATCATTTCTTAAAAAATTAAAAATCATTATCTTTTTTATTTTTGAACCTCATCAGCTTAAAAAAGAATCCCTACACTAATTACTAATCTCAAATTCTCTCTCTCTTCACGCTCAATCTCTCACTCTCCAATGTCCATGGCTGGAGCTCACTCAGCCTTCTTTCTCCACCACGCGCCGGAGCTCACAAGCAGACCAACGGCGAGCAGATCAAGCTTCTTCTCCCTCTCTCTTTCTACAAAAGTCTGAAGCTCTCACTCTCTTTCGGCTTTTCCTCATATCAAGATCTCTCACTTTCGGCTTTCTCTTTGGGATGAGGGTTTGATCTGGGTTTTGAGAGAGATGGGCTGAGATCGGTGGTAGTTGATGTTGATACAACGGAACCCCCACTGGAGGAGACTGAGACAACGACGGAGGATGTTGAATCTGAATCGAAATCGGAGTCAAAGTCGGCTTCTTAACCGTCACATTAGATCCAATCAAAGAGTCAAGACGATCGAAGAAAATCCACGATGAAGTCAGGGTTCCATTAGAAGAACGAGATTCCCCCGGTTAAGCTCCATGTAACGGCGGCCTCAGGCGTTGATGAGTGTCGACGTGGCGTCCTCACTCCAACAATCTTCGCGGACAGGTAACGGACTCGAGGATTGCGGAGTAGCAGCGTTAGGCACAGTTAAAGCTATGGTTGGAAGCGGAGGAGTCATTGACAGCATCAAAGTGTCCGGTAAGTCGCCCATGGTGGTGGTGGCGGCGAGATATGGATGAATCTATGTTGGTCGTGGTGTGAATGGGGGTTTTTGTGGTATTGAGGAGAAAAAGGAGAAAAGAGAAGAAGGAGAGATAAGTGTTGATGCCGCGAAGAGGTGCGATTAGTGTTTGGTTTGAAAGAAATCTTGATTTTCTGGGGAAAATGTTGATGATTTTCTGGGTTTGTGTGTGTTTGTTTCATAAGAAAATTTTTGATTTTGGGTGGAAAGAAAATGTTGTGATGAAAATCTTAGGCATCAGCTTTGTAAATGTGAATTTTTTCATTGTTTGGTGAAATTTTCTGGGAAAGATGTTGAATGCCCAGGAATTTTGTGTTCTTGAGATCTTGTGATCTGGGATCATGTTCCTGAGTTCTTGTGTATTCACGGTCAAATTTGAAATTATGAATTTTTATGTTTTTAATTTTGTTTTTATGTTTTTATAATTTTTTTTAAATTGATAAATTAATTTTTTTAAATTGGACGGTGACATGGCATGCTGATGTGGTTTTTTATTATTATTTTATTGGCTACGTCAGCAAACAGTGCATTTCGTTTGCCACGTATGCATTTTCTGTTACCGGGTTGACGGCAGGGACCAAAATAAAAACGATTTTCTGAATTCAGGGACTGACCTAGGAGCAAAATCAGTTTAGGGACCAAACCGAGAAATGACCCAAAATGTAGGGACCAAAAGTGTATTTTCGCCTTATATAAATGTATCAATTGTTTCCTTAAAGTTTACAATAAACAATTAAACAAATATATTCTTAGTTTTACTATTTTTTTACCCAAAAAAAAAAAAGTTTTAAAAAAATGGTTCGAGTTCGGGTCGGGTCGGGTTGACCCGCAAAAAACACGGGTCAAGTCACGAGTCAATCCGTTTTTGCTTCGGGTCAAAAAATGGGGTTCGGGTCGGGTCGGGTCAGAAAATTCTGACCCGTTTGCCATGTCTAGGAGAGACTGAGTGGGAGACATGGTTGTGGGTTTTTTGGGGTAACAGAGAGAATGAGTTTGGTTTTTTTTTTTTTTTTTGGATCTTTGGATTTTTGTTGTGTGGCTTGATAATGGTGATTGGATCTTTGGATTTTTGAATGGGTTTGTGAATTTCATTGATGGTAGCTTGGTTGAATGGGATGGTGGCTGGGTTGTTGTGTGGCTTGATGATGGTGGTTAGGTGGTTGGATGATGGCGGTTGTATAGGTTGTTTTGGGTCTGTGAAAAAGGTGAGAGTCTGAGGTGGAGGTTTGAGCAAGCAAAGATGGAAGAGGGCGAAAGCTTTTGTCTGAGGGTTGTGGGTCTTTCTTAATTTGGTCTCTGTTCCGGTATGTTTCCAAGCTCCACGCACAGCTCCGACGAACTCGGTGCTTTGTGTGGGGGAGGTTCGGGCAAGCTTCGATCTGAGGGCTATGGGTCTTCTTTCTCAATTCGGTCTTTGTTTGGACTCTTTGGAGAGGGATTCAAGTGACTCATTAAAAGGAGATGATGTGGCAACCTCCTATTGGCTGGCGTAAAACATTGGTTTTACGCCACAGCTTGACTAAATGTTTGCTCTTAAAAAATAGCTTCTTGTGAAGAAGATAAAGATGAACTTTGGATCACACTAAATTTGAATCTATATTTTGGTATCATAGTTATTTTGGTTCCTACATTTTGGAATCAGTCAATTTGGTCTCTGCTATTTTAAATTTATAGTCATTTTGGTTTTTATTGTTAATTTACTAACGAAAAATGCTTATGTGGAAAACAGTTTGTACTGTTAGCATATTTAATATTAAAAAATTGGATCAGATCTCTCTCTCTCTCTCTCTCTCTCTCTCTCTCTCTCTCTCTCTCTCTCTCTCTCTCTCTCTCTCTCTCTCTCTCTCTCTCTTGTTATCTCTAATTCATGGCTGAAGAAGTTAGAAGTCAAAGCCAACAACAAATGCTTTCACTCCAATGCCATAGCTAATCCTTGTACGCAATCTCTGTTGCTATGACCAACGTACATGTGTGATGAAAAGCTCGCGGGTTGCTATTCTACACAAGGTGGCAACGATCTGAGGTTGGGTCCATATTGATCAAGCTTGAGATAATTAAATACAAATCATTTAGGTTGGGGATCGATTGGATTGAGTTTTCTTTGGGGTTTGTGGGCACGAACTGAGCTTTGTGGTGGATCTAGGTTTAGGATGGTTTTGGTTAGCTGGGGTTGTGGTGGATTTAGGTTTGTAGGCGACGATTTTGGGATTCGTTTGAAACTTTGAATTTGATGATTTTTTTTTTAAATTTCTGGATTTAGTTTGAATCTAGGTTTTGTGGATTTGCATCTAGGCTTTCTTTTTAGCCAGAAAATTCAAAATAAAAAATTAATTAAACATAAATCTAATTAAATTAATTCTTTTATTTATTTATTTATTTATTTTTTTGTAAGAACATTCATTTCTTCTTTTCAAAATATGAACTTTATGTTCTTCCCAAGCAAACAAACCAGCAAACCCAAAAATTTTATTGAGAAACAAACCAAACAAAAAAAATCAAACCTAGAAAAACCTAGCTGCCACCACCACTAATCAAACAATCAAACCCACCACCACCATCGACTAAACAATCAAGAGATAGAGTCAAGTTTAGAGAGAGAACATTATTGGAAGACCCTAAAACTCGAACCTAGCAAACCCACCTCAAGCCAATTGAACCCAACAAACCAAGACATTGAAACCTAGAGAAAACCCTACAATCTGAAACCCACACTAAAAACCAAACCCAACCAACAATCCCTAATCAGACCAACCAACCAACCAACCATGCAATCCAAAACCCACATGAACAAATCAGACCACCAATCACCACAACTTCCACCAATCAATCACTAATGGACACATTAAGCCACCGCAACCCATGCCAACAACAAACCTAACCAACAATCCACCCCCCTTGCGCACCACCAGACCGACCACCACTTCACAACCACTACCACCAATATCATTTTATCTCTTTCTCTAAACCCAAATCCCAAAGAGAAAGCCGAAAAAGAGAGATCTTGATCCAAGAAAATGAAGATCGATCAGACTATTTGGATCTTTAGATGTGGGAACCAAGATTTTGGTAATGGTTTTTTTTTTTTTTTTTTTTTTAATTTTATTTTATTTTTTATTTGATGCTAGAGGTTTTGTTAGTGGGCTTATTGTGCACAGCTTTTTATCTTTAGATTTCATTTTTAAAATTTTTTTAATTAAGTGATTTATTTTAATTAGATTACTGTTTATTTCTATTTTAATTTTTTGACCTGGCTTTTTTTATTAACTTAAATGCTGACATGGCATTTAAAAAAAAAGTCAAACAAATTATTTTATTAACCACGATGCATTTACTGGGCAAACAACGCATTCCATCTGCCACATGAATTTTATGTTAGTGGCTTGATGGCAGGGATCAAAGTGGACATGATTTTTCATTTTCAGGGACTGAGGTAGTCACGAAATCAAGTTAGGGACCAAAACAAAAATAGGCCCAAAATGTAGAGAGCAAAAGTTAATTTTCGCCAAAAGAAAATTATTTTTATAGATGATATGTCTTTTTTTGCCACCTAAGGGTTGACGTGGCCAATAAAACTTAGACACATAAGGATTTCATCCAATTTTTTAATATTATATATGCCAATTGTACAAACTGTTTTCCATGTAGGTATTTTCCGTTCATAAGTTAATGGTAGGGACAAATTTTACTATAATTTAAAAATATATAGCAAGGACCAAATTGATTGCCAAAATTAAGGTAGGGACCAAATTGGCTGTGACCTCAAAATGTAGAGAACAAAATGATATTTTCACCTAAATAAAATTAAAGTGATCAGGTAGGGCATTGCCAGATTGGCACATAAATTCTTTGGAAATCTATATAATAAAAATAAAAAAAGCATATAATTTACATGCTAGGTGGATTGTTTAGAGCAATTTATAGTTATACTTAACTTTATAAAATCTTTTCAAGGGGTATTTATATTTTGATCGCACTTTTATTTTGAGTCAATCACATAATTGAACATTTCAAAAGAATCATAATAAAGCATTAGCATCCGGTTTCTAACAAATATTCTATTTTACCATCTCAAAAGTTATTTTATTTATTATATCATACTATTTTACAATACACCTAACATCTCATCTTTTATATTTCATATCAAAACCAACACTATTTATTTATTGCTTCTATGAAAATGCACTATTTATTTATTTATTCTTTTTTCTCTCTCTTCCTTTTTGACTTTTTTCTCTCTTCCTCTCCATCTCTCCCAGACTCTATTCTCTTCGTCAACATAGAAAATCACAACTACAAACACATAGCACAAACACAGCCACATAACCAAACCAAAAAGGACCAAAATCTTAAAAAAAAAAAAAAAAATTGCATAAATCCATCAATCCACCACCATCACCAAATTGCAAATACCCACTACCATTACACAACCACCACCACCATCAAACACCCATTACCACCAATACCCACAACCAAAACACCTACCACTAAATACCCACCAACAAACACCCAAAAATATAGCAAATACCCACAAGATCAGATAGAGAAATGAGCATTTGAGTGATAGAGGAGAGAGAGGCGAGTTTGATAGCTGACACCAAGCTGTCGCCTTCCTCCTCAAACTTGCTATTGGGTACCAGAGAGAGAAAGAGTGATGAAGAGAGTCTGAAAGAGAGAGAAGAGATCTTTGGCTAGGTTTTTGTGAGAGAGAGAGAGAGAGAGAGAGAGAGAACAAAATCAAAAATAGGAAGAGAGAAAGAAGAGAGAGATAATAAAAAATCTAATACTATATATAATAGCAGAAGCTTTTAATAAGGTGCTGACACATTAGCAAAAAAGGCTATTTAGAATGTCGACATGTGTACAATTTTTTTCTTTAAAATTTCGCACGTTGCGTCTATAAGACTCACTTTCAGACACCAATTCACTTATCCAAAAAAAAAAAAAAAAAAAAAGATGTTTGGCAATTTAAAAGGCGATAAATCATGATGTTTGGCTTACACTAAAACACTGATTCATACTGCTCAATATAAAAGGAAATCTAACCGGCCAAAATACACTAAAACACTCTCCCGATAAACTTTTTCTCCTCTGCCTCTTCCTCCGCGTTGAAGCCATTTTCTCTGGTTCTCTCAAATCTCAAAACCCCTAAACCATAGCCCATCGCCGCTCTCTCACTTCTTCAGCATCCCCCTGCCGTCATATACCGTTTAGAACAACTATCAAAAAACACGCCTTATATTCATTAAAAAACAATCAAAATAGTCATTCTGCCATTTTTTCCTATGGTTGGAGGAGAATGAAAACGTCTCACACAGGGGAAGATAGAGAGAGGCCGGAACCACCACCGGTGAGTTTTTATCTTCGATTTAAGTTTGTTTATTAATTATGATTAGGTTTTGATATTTTGTTTGGATTGGCTTCGATTTTGTATTCAAATTAAGTTTTTCTCTTCGCTTTTCAGTTTGACATTTTGATCAGCACGCCCTCAAGTTTAGCCAGGTACCAATTTCGAATCGATCGAATTCCAGATCGCTTAGATCTACTTTGATTTTTTTTTTTTGGTCGGATCTCGGGTTTATCATCTGCTTTTTGGATGAATATATTGCTTTTGTTTATTGGTGGTGTTAGTACTCTACTTTGAATGTTCCGATTTCAATTTATTTCTCCCTCAATTATTCACATTCTAGATTTCGGAATCAGAATGATTGTGTTACTCGCTAATGGTGAAATAAGCCGCATCACTTCCCAATGAAAACTTCAAAGTCACTATAACTGAGATTGCTCTTCCACCCTGTTCCGTTTCTTCCGTTAATTTTCCTCTTTCGGATACTCTCTCTGATGATTTGGCCCTTTTTTACTATTTGCATGTGCCGTTCCAAACCAACAGACAGAGGAAAAAAGAAAATTTGTTCGTTCTCTGCCCTGTCAACAAACTATTCAAAAGCTATCCCATTCCTTCTCTGCAACAACAGACAATCAGAAGGTAAGCATGCTCTTCTTTTTCTTTTTCTTTTTTTAAGTTTATTGAGTTCTGTTTTGTTCGATTATTGTATTGATTAAATTTTGTTTTTGTTTGGCATATTTTTGTTAGGTTTGTTATAATTTCATCGTTTCGCACCTTCTTGCTTAATTTAAGTGGTATCATTCTATTTTTATATATTAGTTCGTAAAATTGATGGAAATTTGGAATTGCTTTAAATTTTTTTTTCCCTTTTTCCAGCAGCCTTATAGAAGGTTGGAATTCTCCTCAAATTTTTGTTCACTATGCTTTGTAATCAATTTGACTTATTTGTGTTTGTGAGGTTTTACTCAATTTCAAGCAAGTTTTGTATATTTAGTTTGTGGTCTCTAGCATAGTGTTTCATGTACTGTAACTGTTGATTTTTATAATTCACATAATTTTACATATGTGGGTGCACCCACCCTCTGGTGTTTTAATTTTTATTGAGAATTTTGCTTCGCAACCCAATGAAGAGATAAAAAGAAGGCAGTGGGCTGATCTTCTATAGATGAGTAATGGAATTCTCAGGGATGTGCTTTAGCAATACAACATTTTGAATCAAAAGAAGGGGTCACATATTAGATTTTACTTGCTCATTTATTATATTTGTCATTTGCTCTGTTAAGTCTTTTTTTTTTCTTTTTTTTGACTGATTTGCTCTGTTAAGTCTGACTAATTAATTCTTGCAATATTTAAAATACCTTGAACTACACAAATGTATTTTTTGATTGAGATCCATGGAGGAGTGTACCAACTATAGGTTTCAAAATAGTAACTTTTTGTAATACAGTTTCTAGAATTTCGAAGGCCACTATTTTATGAGCTTATGATTTACAAATACGATAATGTAATGCAAGAATAACCTACCTAATACATCAATTAAATAATCCCGGGCATTGCGCCGGTTAAAGACTATTAGTATAATAGCAGTGTTGTTAATAGAATCGAATTTTGTTGCTCCAAATTGTCTTATCAATTTACTTTCTTGCGAATTATAGTCTGCACAGTCCACCAATATTACGGAAGAAAGTGGCCTCCGTGATATCTAGAAGGTAGAAACACTATTATTGTTCTAAATTCCTAAATACATACATTGGTTAAATCAAATATTCAGTAATTACCCGAGTTCGATCTATTAGACTTGGTTTCTATTAATTTTTGTATTGCTCAAGCTATTAGGCTCAATTTATTGGCAGGGTTTTTATTTATTTATTTATTTTTTTTAATGTTGTTGTTGTTAGCTTTGCTTATTTTGTTTATTCATTTGTTTTTATTGTGTGTGTCTTAGTGTTTTGGATTTGAGTACTTATAGATGATTTACTTTTATTTATTTATTTTATGAATAGATGATTACATAATAAAGGGTGGAAAGTTTCATCAATCCCATAACTTAGGTGTGTGTATAATCTAATATATCTCTTTCTGTAATTTTGAAGTAAAGCCTAATAAATTTGAGGAACCTTTGTGTAATTAATCTTGATTCTTGCTGTCGAAATTAGAAACTGTTATCAACTTTCTTTCAATGACTATTTTTGACTTTTTTCTGTAGTCTCTCTTACACTATTCCCCTATTTTTATTGTCCCTTATTGAGTACTTACATACAAAATAGGACATAGAATTATTTTAGTGTTATTAAACTTCAGTTTGGTTTTATTAGACATTCAGATTAATTTCTTGCTGTTCACTTCAAATAAACCTGCCATGTTTTGTTTTGAGTTCGGTTTACTCAGCTGTCAAATGTTTTTATTTTTTACAGTTCGTTTATTTAAACCTGCCATGTTTTATGGGTTTCAGATAATTATACTTGATTAGCCAGCATACGGTAAATGAAACCCAAAACGTCTATTTTTTTTTTTTTTTCCCAGTGGTGTCATGGTGTATAGGAACTCAGTTTCTAGAGCCTCATTTACATTGATGTCTATTAGGTATTTTTGAATTCAAAGGCAAAGGAAATGAAGACCTAGACAATTCATTGCAGAATAGGTATGTTCCTAAATTCTTGGTAGAAAATTTCTGTCATAATGTATTGTAATGAAACTCAAGTTCTTTTAGCTAAAATAGTATCAACAGGTTGGTATTATTGGCATGCATGATTTATGTTAGAAAAGCATTATATAAAGCAGATGATGAGAAAAGTCACTGTGTTTCAGGGATGTTAAGACATTGCTTTTGTGGCATATCTAACGTATTAAGTTATTAACAGAAACTTGAATCAGCGTACTTCAAGCATGAAAGAAACTGTCGGAAACAACCACCAACAGACACTGCCTAAACAACTGTTGTGTCTTTCAGCCCAAACACCAAATAGTACTATTACGAAAACACTTCTTACCATAATTAATAACTTATACAAGCCAACAAATTGAGAATAAAAACTAAAGAACATTTTTAAGGCAGAGAGAGAGAGAGGGATCACCACCATTGTCATACCAGCACATTCAGGCTGACATCCACTAAAATAACCCTGGCACTGCTATCAGTAAAGGTTTTTTTTAATATATTAAAAAATTGACGTTAAGTATATGCTAGGTACAAGTTTACTTGATGTTTCCCTGTGTTGTTAATTTTTTCATCATGAGAGGTTGATTTGATTTATCTTTAATATTTATCTTAGTTGCATTAGAGTATAGAGTTTACTATCATTTTTTCTGCCGTAATTTTTTAGGCTTTAGAACTCTTTATACCTTCAATTTTCTTTGGTGCTTTTGTTTTAATCTTAATTAGTAGTTATTGCATATTCAATTTTAGTTTAATTCTTTTTCATAGTGACACTATTTAATCTATATATTCCCATTCAAAATTGCTAAAGCTTATAGTTTTAATTGGTTATGATTGAACACTGATACTATCTCGGTTCAAAATTTCAAATTATTTATCTTTTTAAGAATTTTATTGGAATTCTTATATCTCTACAATATTATTGGAATTATATACACTTAAGTATTTAAAATCATTTAAACTGAACAAAACAGTAAACAGTTTATGACTTAACCTAGGAACTATTTAGTCTTTTCTTATAAATCAAACTTAGAAGGCTCATATAATGGTTTTTATGTTATGAAATTGTATAGTAAATTTTCCTCCTGCTATCATAAACTTTTGTCAAGCTTGAACTTCAGTCCAATTAAGATGAAAATTGTCAACCTCATTTGTAATCATAAAGCTTTAGTTCTTCACGCATGCACATAAGTGAGTTTATGTTGTCCACATTTGTTTTCAGGTCAACTCAAACCATCTTTTGTTTATTAATTAATTATTTTTCTTATGTATGATGAAAGACAAATAATTATTCTTAATTTAATTTTTTGCAATTGTAAGTTACATCTTGATGAAATTAAAAACAACCACTCAAGGAGCTACTTGGAGGTGTATATACAACTCTGCTATATTGAAGGTACTGGCAGTGGCAAGCATGGGATCCCTCATGAGTTTAGGTTACCGGAGTGACATGTATTCATCTTAGTAACAGCTATTTGATAATTAGTACTCTGTGTGTTTTAAATCCCAAGTCCAAGCATCTCACCCTCCCCTCAGTTTCTCTTTATCTAAGCAATGGTAGGCATATAAATTCGTATCAATGAGTAGTATTTTAATTAATGATTTATGAATTTTTCTTTGCCTTTCAATGTTGCGCCACAAAACTTTATTTTGGACTAAAACTTCAGACTACAAGTTTGCTTACTTTCCCTTTTCTCTTTCTTTTTCTTCCATATTTTTATTTACTTTTATCCACATTTTCTTCTTACATGATGTTAAGTCTGTTTGGAACTGTAATTCCTAACTTGACTGTTGATTATGGCGAAGTCAATAAGAATATGCAACCCAGGTAACTTAATGCATATAATATATTCTAATTTTTGTACTCTAGAATCCCTTTTGGGATTGCGCCTTAGCAAAATTTGGGAGCACTAAGAAGTCTGACTTTTTCACTTCAAAGCGTATGTATCCAGTTACCAAACGATATGAGTAATTTTTTTTTTTTTTTTTGTTCTTTGATGGGATTTATTTGAATGGTACTATTTTTAGCTCCACTGAGCAAGGTTTTTTTTTTTTTTTTTTTTCGATTGCCTCTTCTTGCATATATGGTAGTTGGGAATGATTTTGTAATGTAGTCTCTGATCATTTTTCCTTTCATAACAAATGTTTATATGCATATTGCCATGTTGATTCACTAAAATCATAGTTTAGATGTGACGAAACTCCTGTTTTTATAGTTTTTTAATTGGTCAACATTGGGTATATTTGCAATTAGAGGAATAATAAGCTAAACATATTGTAACGATGCAGCACATGAATTTCACCAATTAGGTTCTCCTCTTGCTATTTAAACAATTCTTAGCTTATTGTACATAATTTAGTAGGCTACTCTGTACAGTATGAAAAATACGCTAAACTTTTCTGCTTTATTTTTGGAGCTAGGAGTCAAGAAATTCTCTTCAGGTATGTTCTATGTTGTCAATTTCAAGGCATGGCATATAGGTAGAACCAAGTTAGTTCTTTCAATACTTCACAAGCTGAGCAGTTGCATTGATAAATTATAATATGTTCTGGTTATTTGCATTTTTTAAAAACAATATATGTTTTGGTGGTTTAAAACCCCATGAACAAGCTTTAGTTTTGATAAGCAGCAGCAGCAGAAGCACAAAGTTTATTTAAATAGATTTTTTATATGACAATATTTTTTGAAACTTGCTTTATTAGCCTCACTTAGAATTACAAATTTTTTTTAAAATGATATGAACAAATCATATACATTTAGGGGAAAAAAAAAAATCCTGATATGCAGTATCCATTGATCACAATCTACGTTCTTGGCAAAGAATGCGACATAATCTACATACACATGTGGACATAGATAGGTATACATATTTGCAATGTTATGTAATTAGGACACATCAAGGAACTCTGTATGCTAGGTTAAAGACCCATTGCTTTCATGTAACAATGATAGAGGATGCTTAGCATATCTTGCCTGGAGTTTCTCAATTTATAGTTTTTTTAATGCTTATGTTGCGATTGTTTTATGTAAAAAGCATGATTTGATAAGCTTTTCCTGTCATGAATTAAGCTTTTAGACTTTTTTTCAAGCTGGATTTTGTAGAATCCAAGTGCGCAACATTTCATTTGGAATCAAATAGCAATTGAGTTCTTGAGCAGATTTCTTACCATTGGTCCGTATTTTTTATAACAATAATTATCTAATCAAAATTAGTGTTAAAATTTGATGTCCAACTTTCTGGACTATTTGCAGTTTTATCTTAGCTTCATTTGATCAATGTCTTTGGATGAAGAAGTATTAACATCAACAACGTGCAAATGACAACAGCCATGCTTCTCTATCAAAGGATATTCTTACCATTTCCTTTAGCTAGGCATTTTTTTTTTTTTTAAAATTTTTTTTTTTTATAAGAGGCTTTTTTTAATTGATAGAAAAATATTGTCTCCATCACATATGATGTTAAAGTTCACTATAGTTGCCTACAATATGTTTAAAATATTTTATTTGTAAGAAATATATTGTTACATGTATCTTATGATGATTCTGGACTCATGTAATTTATATAATTTGATTATTTTTGTTAATTGAAAACAAATGTCCTTAAGACTAAAGTATAAATATATATAATTAATTAAGAATGCCCAGCTAACTTTCAGCCACGGCTACATGTGAAAAGAGAAAACTTAGAAAAGTTAATATTGTTTTGCAAGTCTAAATACTCAAAACCAAATTCAACACCGGTTTGGTATTAAACTATTTGACTTTTGGTTTATTTTAGGATTATAAATGTTATTTTGAGTTATAAATCTAAATTTTTATGTTGTTAAGAAGAAATATATATGTTTTTCCACTATTTGGATGTTTAATTTTTTTCTCCTTATTCAAAGTTTGTTAATATATGTTACAATGATGAAGTATGATTTGATTTACTTTTGATGATGTTATATAAAAAAGAAAAATACTTTTGAAATGCTATAAAAATGCAACAACAAAATTATAAAAAATTTTAAATTAAATTTCCGTGCATTTGCACGGGTTACAAGCTAGTAGTATTAATGTTTAGAGCGTTGTTACAATACCATCATAAATTCATGGTGGTATTGTAGCACAATTGTAAATTTTTAGAATTACAAGGCCGGGTAATGGTCTCTTTTTGTGCTTTACTGCTAAAATATCGCAACATATACCATATACAACACTGGGCACTAATGCTCTTATATTTGTAAAAGCGTGGATCCTATCCTTTGTAGGAAATGTCAAGCATGGAAAAAATTATTGTCCAAATCTTTTTTTTTTTTTAACATACCTATTAACTTGCTAAGTTAGTAAATGTGAATTTATCGATAACCTAAAATAAGTAATTTTTGGATTCTAGACCCAATTTGCTTAACTGGTAAAATTTCTGATAGTTGAATAAAAGATTTTGGGTACAATTTCTACCTACATCAAAAACCAATTAGTGACTTGCTTTGATAATAAAGAGCTATTATTAAGAGTAAACACTATAGGTTGAAATTCTTTGTAAAAAGAAAGTAATTTATTTTATTAAAAAAAGTTAGAATGAATAGATAATAAGTCTAATTAGTTGCTAACCCATGCAATGCATGAAAAATTTCAAAAAAATGTTCTAGAACTTATTTATTTATTTTCTTTTTATAACATCTTCCTTTAAATTGATAAAAGCTATAAGATTAATTCCTAATATCCATATGCTCCATTTCGGACTCGCAAAAGCAAAAAATTTATAAATCCTTGCTCCTCCTCTGACAATAACATTTATTTCTCAATTAAGCAGTTTTTCAAAATATTACTTCTCATTATTGGTATATTTTGTGGTTGGAAAAGAGACATAAGTGAAATGTTTAGTTCACATTGCAAAGTTACCAGAAACTTATAATTTGTTTCAAAATATGTGACGATTGATTTATTTATTAAGGCCTATTATATAAATTGTATCCCAAAGTTTTAAGGAACACTCAAGTAATTTAGTAATTGAACATAGCGTTTTGTAACTCTCAGTATTCAACAAGAACCTTCAGTATCCAAACTTTGGTTCCCCCCAACACAAACAACAACACCCACCCACCCCCACCCCCCCCCCCCCCCCCGCCAAAAAAAATAAACGATACTTGTCAACATGCACTAATAGCCTTTAAGACCATTTGTGGTGCTTGCTCTTGACCAAAATGTTTCTTTTTTCCTTCAGATCCAAAGAACCAGAATGCCAGACCCCTCCCCTCTTATATTTCCTAAGAACCAAAGGGTGCACTTGAATTTGCCCTTAGTCGTTTTAAAGATAACTCAAGTACAATGTCAATGAATTTAATGAAGCCTTGAATTATTACATTTTTTCTAGTGATTGCATGATGGGTTGGTCCAGTAGTTCTTCTGTATTATATCAGAGAGTAATATCAATTCCTTTCTATCATATAAAAGAACATCGTCAACATTAAACATGTTGATAACTTAATTGTAAATTAACTTGTAGAAGTAACTATTTGAACTTATTGCTATACACAAACAAGAAGAAGTTTGCTATGAAAGATAATTTCATAACTCGAATAACTAAAAATAATTACAATGCAGCTATTAAATATGGGTTTAAAAGCATCCTATCAATCATTCAAGACCAATTGCATTATCTAAAAGCAGAAAAAAAAAATTTATAATTTAAGCAATAATAGATCTTGATGATCCTAAAAAACCACTTAAAATGTTTTTTTTTTTTTAAATACAAGATAGAATTTCTATTCTAGCTTAGTCTAGGTGTATATGTGTGTGATACTCCATTTTAGAGAGTTAAACTCCGGCCCTTACTCTCTACACTCTACGAGCACTTATACTTACAGAGTAAACACTACACTAAGAGTGCGCGGTGGTTTAAAATATTAGATCTTGATTAACTTGAAGGCAGTAAGGATCATTATGATAATTTTTAGATAATTCAAGATGATTATTAACTAATCCACCTAATTAATTGCATTATCCAATAGAAACAATTTCTGAATTAATGATAATTAATCAACTTTACCAAATAAATATACACGGCTACTAAAGTAAACTATCATGTATGCTTTGTTTGTTTCAGCGATAATATTTTTTTTTAAATAAGTTATTTTCTAAAAAATATTTTTCTATAAAATTATATCAATTTTTTATGTTTGATAACAACTATAAATGAGTTTAAAAATAACTTCAAATTTCCATTATTTAACCTACAGTGAATTGTTTTCTAAAACATATTAGTAAAAAATAACTTCTAAAAATAAGTTATATTTTTTTTTTGTTGACCAAAGATAATACGAAAAATTATTCACGACAAACAAAGTGTTAGGTAGTTCCCCATAAAAAAAAAAGAAAAAAAAAAAGAAAAAAAAAAAAACATACATAGCGTTAGGTAGCTGTCTGCAGCAATTACTAATTTATTATAATTTCAGGTAGCTTTATGCGTAAAAGCTAAAAGACAAAGATTCATAAAAATAAAAATAAAAAATAAAAAAAAAAGCCTTGTCTTATTGGCACACCTTTAGGGTTCAAGTATCAATCAAAAGAAAAGAAAAAAGGGTGGCGGTGGTGTGACACCATTTGTAAACATGACAAGTTATAAGCCGTATAGAAATGTTTTCGCATAAATTTATCATCATTTTTTTACTGATTACAATAAACGAGTTGACGCACAATGTGTGGCACCAGCTTTATTAAAAAATAAAAGTCCAAGTAGGCTTCACGACTTCTTCACGAGTTGTTGACTAAACTCTGGCGAGCCAACTCAACTCTACATCCGACTCACCCTTGAGGAACCCATGGCCTTGGCAATGTCTCTGAGCACAAACTTCTGAATCTTCCCAGTCGAAGTCTTTGGCAGCTCATCCTTAAACACCACCGTCTTGGGTACCATATAGTGCGGCAATTTAGCTCTACAAAACTCCATAATCTCCTTCTCACTCGGCTTGGATATCAACCTTTCCTTGAAGCTCACAAAAGCACAAGGTGTCTCACCCCAAAACTCATCAGGTCGAGCCACCACAGCTGCTTCATTAATCGCTGGATGTGTATACAGCACAGACTCAAGTTCCACACTGCTCAAATTCTCTCCACCGCTTATGATCACATCCTTGGATCTATCTTTGATCTCCAAATACCCATCCGGATGCATAACTCCCACATCGCCAGTGTAAAACCAACCATTCTCTTTCATACATTTAGAGGTACCCTCTGGATCTTTGAAATAACCAAGCATCACTGCCCCACCTCTGAGTACAACTTCACCGAGTGTTAAGCCATCCCGTTTCACACTCACTCCAGACTCAACATCCACAACATCCGCTTCAGTCATCCCAACAATCTTCACTCCTTGTCTAGACTTTAGCCTCGCTCTTTCACTCGCTGGCAAACGATTCCACTTTCGTTTCCACGCACACGAAACAACGAGTCCAGCCGTTTCAGTCAACCCGTAGCCATGAGTCACCACAAAACCCAACGACTCGGTCCTGAACAACACAGCAGCTGGTGGTGGAGCTCCAGCTGTGAGAATATGAACTGGGTTTTGAAGCTTTTCATTGTTGGGTGAGTTTGTTAACATGTTTAGCACCACAGGTGCACCGCACATGTGAGTCACACCATGTTTTTTGATGAGATCAAAGATTATTGGTCCATCGAATTTGCGAAGACAAATATTGGTCGCACCCAAGGCTGCCATTCCCCACGGAAAGCACCATCCATTAGCGTGGAACATAGGTAAGGTCCACAAATAAACAGGCTGCTTTGGTACACCCCAATCTACGATAGAAGTAACGGTGACGAAGAAAATACCTCTGTGACAGTGAACTACACCTTTCGGAGAAGAGGTTGTACCCGAAGTGTAGTTCAATATCATCGGATCCCACTCCGATAATTGGTCTTGGTCCCACTTGAATTCAGGGTCACCTTTCTCCACCAAACTCTCGTAAGTACAGCAAAAATCAACGGTGGAAGATGATGATGAGAAGGAAGAGAGAGCTTCACCACCATCATCATCATCATCATCGGTGATGAGGACGAGTTGAGGGCGTTGAGTATTTGGTGGGAAGAGAGAGAGAGCTTGGAGGATGAGAGCGGAAGCCAGGTGGTCAACAAAGACGAGTTTTGATTCGCTGTGGCGGAGGAGTACGGAGATCGTACGAGCGTCGAGGCGCGTGTTGATGCTGTTGAGGACAGCACCGGACATGGGCACAGCGAAGTGGAGCTCGTACATGGCGGGGATGTTGGGGGCTATGACAGACACCACTTGGCCTCTCTTGATGCCGAGCGATGATAGCGATGAGGCTAATTGGAGACATCGACGGTGGGTCTGTGACCACGTGTAGGTGGTGCTGTTGTAGATGACGGAAGTGCAGTCACCGTACACAGTGGCTGCTCTTTCTAGGAAGCCTAGTGGGGTTAGAGGTGATGAGTTTGCTTTTCTTGACCTCAACTCTTCCATCACTCTCTATCTCTGTCTCTCTGTCTGTATTTTTTGTGGTGATAAAATTAAAATCTAGAAAGCGGGGATTTTTGGTGATTAAAAATTAGCTTCTTCTGAAGAAGATAAGATTCAAAATGATACGTGTAATGTGATTGTGAAATCCACTTGTTGCATACCAACTCATTTGTCATATTCAGGAGAAAATTAGTTGTGGTTTGGAAACATGCACCTTTTCTCTGACAAGGGAGTAGACTTTACACGTGGAGTATACCCCTTACAAGAGAGAAGATGCATGTTTCAAGGCCTATTTGTCTAAGTTTTTTTTTTTTTTTTTTTTTTTTTTTTTTTTTTTTTTTTTTTTTTTTCTTTTTATAAAAATAAAATAATTAAATTTAATTTAATTATTTGGGACTCTATATAAAAAAAAAGTATATTATTTACAACTATGGTGGATTGTTTAGAAAAATTTATACTTTTTAAATACTTTTCAAGGTGTATCATGCATGTCTATTTTGATCGCAATTTTATTTTAATGAGTCAATCAACATAATTGAACATTAAAAATAATGGTGTTTAGCAAACAAAATAAATAAAGAAATAAATAAAAATAATGGTATTATAATTGTAAAAGCGTGGATCCTATCCTTTGTAGGAAATGTCAAGCATGGAAAAAATTATTGTCCAAAATCTTCTTTTTTACATACCTACTAACTTGCTAAGTGTGCGTTTGGATTGAAATAAAAAATTAAAATTATTTTACTATTTAGCTTATTTTTACTACTATTTTAACTAACTTTTACTTTTATTTATAGTAGTTTTAGCAATAATTTTTCAGTTTCAGCAAAATAAGCGGTATCCAAACACACCCTAAGTTGAACACTAGTATTGGTGGTGGAGAGCACTTGCAATAGTGGAGCTAAATAGCCATATAGCTATTTTAACTCCACCAAAACACCAAAAACAGCCATACAACAATGGAGCTAAAGGTTTTTTTTTTTTTTTTTTTAGCTTCATTGCTACAGTGCATAGCTATCTATGGCTGTGCATTGTAGCTAAGAGCTAAAAATAATAAATTTTTAATCCCAGCCCAGATTAAAATAATACAAGTTGGTTCATCTCTCTCTCTCTCTCTCTCTCTCTCTCTCTCTCTCTCTCAATCACTCTCACACCATGCCTCTCTCTCTCAGTCACTCTCATCTCATTTAAAGCTTTCATCTCTCAAAACTCCCTCAAGCTCACTCTCTCAAGCTCACTCTTTCACTGCTGCTAACTCAACTCATCCTCAATGTTGCTGCCATCGAAGCTCAATGTCACTAACCCACCAGTCGTCCCAAGCCGTTGATCAACCTCAGACCTACGCCGCCATCCACCTCAAACCCCCGTTTTGTCCTTTTCACACACACTCTCCCTCTTTTTGTCATTTCTGACACGTTTCATTCTCTCTCTCTCTCTCTCTCTCTCTCTCTCTCTCTCTCTGTTTTTAGCTTCGATTGGGTTTCACATTACCCGACTCACCTCAAATCGGAGCATTCCATTTCACTTTGCACTCATCATCACTATCTATGATCACTGATCGATGATCGGCGCAGGTCTTGTTGGCCGGTACCGAATCGGACAGAGTATTGGGCATGGTTCGGTTTGGCTGTGTTAATTTTTTTGGCCTTTTGTTTTGTTCTTCTTCACTGGTTTTGATGGACATGGTAGGGTTGTGGCTGTGCAATGATTTTTATGGGTTTGATGGTGGTTGTGATTGTATGTTGGTGGTTGAATGAAATATTATGTTATTGTAGTGTTTATATTATTTTATTGTGTTAAAAGCTAAAATAACTCCACTGCTGTAGAATGTGAGAAGGTAAAATAAATAAGTGACTTTTTGTGTAGTTAAAAAGCTAAAAATTTAGCTCCATTGCTGTGGATACTCTAAAAAGTTATATTGCTATTTTTAGCACCACTAAATACCAATTTATGGCTATTGGGGGAGCCAAAGCCATATTTTTTTGGCTCTATAACTACGTGCACAACTACTTTTGGCTATGCATTGTTGCTCATATGTTAAAAAAAAAAATTATTATTATTAAATTGTTGTGTTCACACTACTTTTTAATAAAAAAAAATCTATTTTGATTGTGTCCACATTGCTTTTTAATGAATTTTTTTATATTATTTTAATCAAATAGAAATATAGATATATTGATGTTGGGTGTATGGTTAAGTGAGAAGGTAAAAATAGATAAAGTAACTTTTTGTAGAGTCATAATGCTAAATTTATGACTCTTCTAATATAGATGCTCAGGCAATGTGAATTTGTTGATATCCTAAAACAAGAAAGTTATTTTAATAGAACCACCAAGTGTGGTCCAGTGGCTTGTCCATCACTAGGCAAGGCTCTGGGGTTCAACTGGGTTTGCTCCCCAGTTCAAGTCCTAGCAGCTGCAACACCTTGTGACTAGTGGTAGACTCCCACTACAAGCGGGGATTAGTCAAGATGCACATAAGTTGACCCGGACAACCCATAGGAAACCAAAAAAAAAAAAAAAAGTTGTATTAATAGAAGGAAAAAAAAAGTAAGAATGAATTGATAATAAGTCTAATAATCCATTTGTTTCAAGACATTTTCTTGAAATATATATATATATATATATATATATATAGGTAAAACTTAAATACAGTACCTTATGTTTCCCTTTTAAAATTGAGACACATGGACACTTCTCATAATAACTAGACAGCGTTACAAGTTAGAGAAATGCTATGTTTACAACATTTTCACAACAAATTATAAGTGACAGGTTGTTATTGGTTATTATTATTAGGGCAAAAAAGGTATCTCAGTGGTAGGTTCAAATTTGAACCAATAACAATTGTTAGGGTACTTTTTTTTTTTTACACCTAATTTTATTTGAGTACCACCTATTTATTTTCAAATACCACTAATAAGTTATTGAGTTTTCCCAAATATTTTTTGCTCTATTATTATGTTAATCATAAATGTTTCATATCTCATTACTTAAATTGGGTCGTGATATAAACTATCACAAAAGCCCAAAAACTCATCTTTTATCCAATTTTATTATCATTATTTAGCTAAACCCAGAACCGGCCCTATGAATCCAATACACACATCCTATTCTATTTAAAGTCTAAGAATACTTATGCTTGACAATATTTGAAAAGCCCATGATTCAAGTCCATGGCAAAACAAATTTTATCAATATAATTCAAATCCATAATCAAAGCCAATGGTTTAAATCCACAGCAATTTATTTATCCAAAACCCAATTCACATTAGCAATATCAAACCCCAATTCTCATTGGCAATATCAAAAGCCCAACTTACATTGGCACTATTAAAAACCCAAGATAAATACTTGACACTATTTTATCAAAAGCCCAAAGTTATCAATACTTGACAAAATACTATATCATAATTATTTTACTTAAAAGTCCAATAATGAACAATACTTTAGATCTTTAAACCTATTACTATAATATTACAAGCTCATGGAATTTATGAATTATTTATTCTCAAAACCCATGGCAATCATCTTATAAAAGCCCATGGAAAGTTATGATTATTTATCTTAGACTCATGACATTTATTTATTTCGTAACATATTATAAATTCATGTTCACTATCTATCTTACATCACAACATTCATAATATTTATTTCCAAAACTTATTGTAATTATTCATCTTACATGCCTGTAGGGTCAGTTTTTGTAGCCCAAGCCCAAAGGATATGGGTTAAAGGCCCAACGAATCAAGAACAATAAATTTGTAGAGAGTGGATCGAAGGTTTAGGCGCTTGCCGGCTTTTACCAGGCCGAAACTACTTTTTCTTTTATTAAAAGAATACTTAGACTGATTTACAACTGAGAGATGCTTCTCGGCCCATGGCCGAGGAGGCTTGTTTCCTAAACTCCCCTCATTTCTTTTTTTCTTCCTCCCTCTCTACACTTTACTCCCATTTCTTATATATCACTCTATTTCGCCTCCTGTTGATCATCCATTGGCCTCCCTTTTGGCTGTCTATCCAATCAGGGGTCATGTCCGTGCTTGAGTGGCTCACCCTGATCGATGTTTCCTTGCTAAGGGGTTACGTCCCCATTAATGCGGCCAGGAGGGTTAGGTGAGCGCATTTAATGCCGAGGTGACAGTTCGCCCAGGGTTTGCCCCTTCTCCACACCGGTTTCTAACGCGTGGTACTGGGTCCTCCTCTCCTCGGACGGCAAAGGAATCTCCTTTGGGGGGGTAATCCTTGTGTTTTCATCCTCGGATCCTTCCTACGTCTTCAGCATGGGCCACTTGGGCCTAGTTTGAAGTAGGCCAAGGCTACCTGATCTTCTGGCCCCACAATAGCCCCTCAAAATATTGCTGCACGCATCCTCAGGCGAGGAGTAGGATTTTGACATCCTCGGCCTTACCCCTGTCAGGATTGGGGTCTATTCATCTGCCCAATGCACGTTGCTGAGGTTTCGGAGCACGTAACGTGCCCATTATTAAATTCAGGCGGCTCTGTGCTCCCCACATCTAGTGAGGCGTTATCCATCCAACGGTGGGGGTTCGTCTCGCATTTATGGGTGGGAAAGCCCGCACCGTTCCTCGATTCAGGGTATAAATACCCGTACGAATCGCTTCTTCCTATTCCCCATTCGTAATCAAGAGTTCTCGTGTGTCCTTTCTGAGTCCAGCCACACTCTCACATCTCCAGCACAAAAAGCCTATCTGAGGAGCTCCTCCTCTTTTCAGTAAGTTGCTCTATCTCTCTCTGAGCTCTCTTTCCCGTTATTCCTTCTCCTTCATTTGTCCCTTCTTAGTTCCTTTAGGTGTCAACTGGGATGGGTAGGTTTAAGAAATACGTCCACACCGAGAAGACGATGGAGAAATTCATCGCCGATTACCGAATTCCCGCCAATGTGGGTTTGAGATAAAGTGAGGATGGGGATTGGCGCTTACATAAGCAGGAGGGTGAAGTAGTAATTCCCATTGTCGCCTTCCTCGAAGGGGGAATGACGATTCCAATGGGGCCGGTGATGAGGGACTACCTCACGCACTTCCGGTTGGCCCTTACCCAGTGTGGGATAAACGTCTTTAGGATTTTGGGCTGTGTGGATGCCTTGAATGAGAAGATGGGGCTAAGGTTGACCCACCACGACGTGAATTGGTGCTACAACCTTCAGCATCTTAGGGGCAAGTCTTATTATCTGAAGACGAGGGATGATAGGGTAAGGCTCATCCAGTGCCTCCTTGATTCCAACAAGGGGCTTAGCGAGGACTTCCTCATCGTGTCAGGGGAGTGGCACGATGGCCTTCATTGCCCAACGATGGAAGGGATACCAGGTGGGGCAGTAGGAGTAGGAGGGGTTTTGAGTTCTCTTACCCCTTTTTTCTTCCCTTTTTCTTTTTGCTAACATGGTGGTGTTTTTCGTTTGTAGACCCGCACGCTTTTGAGCGCCATTTCCATTTGACCAACCGGGAAGATTTGCAGAAGGTGCTAAAGGTGCCGGTCTACGTAAACGAGGATGACAATCAAGTTAGAGCCGCCCACCTAATCTTGGGGTATACGCCCACCCAGAAGTCGTTCTTGGTTCCAAAGCACGTCATCCTAGCCAACGATCCTCGGCTTCAGAGGATTACTGTAACCGAGGACGGATTTTCGTTTCCCGAGGAGCCCTCCGACCAGGAAGCTGTCGCACCAGCCATCCCCTCCTCTTCCCAACCGTTCACTAAGGCTGCCGAGGAAGGTCCAGAGAGGGAGGGGGATGCGTTTAATGTTTTTGCTCAGCTTGATCGGTCCGAGGATCCACTTGGGGACTTGGGTGACCCTAATCTGAGCGAAGCAGACCTCCTTGTTTTTGAAGCCCCTTCTTCACCAACAATGGGTTACAAGAGGAAGCCCACTACCGACTTGCTGGACTTGATCGAGGGCTAGCCAGGGAAGTTCCAACAAAAGCCTCCTCCTACTCCACCGAAGACTAGGTCGACTTCCGCTCAGTAAAAGCTCCCTCTTCCTCCTCCTCAGACACGCTCGCCCTCTCAGTCTGTGCCTGTCGCACCCAAGAAGAGGAAGGACAAGGGCAAGGGGCCTATAGAGGATAAGACGGTGCCTTCGCAGGAGGGGGACACTACTCTGCGGCCGTCTAAGTAGCTGAAGATAGGTGGCAAGAATCAGGATAGGCAGGTCGCCGACACCACCTCGCCCAAGGCTTAGGCCTGGCTCCCAGCCCGATGCTCCGTGGGGAGCCCTTGAGGGATAACGCCTTCAACGAGGGCGAAGGCGTGCGCGTGGTAGATGCACTAGAGAGGAGCCTGCTGCTCCCAACAGATATGGCAGAGCTTAACTCTTTGACGAGTGAGCAGGTCTTCCTCAGCCTCAAGCGATATGTGGAGATGGTAAGGGCTACAACCTCGACTCTTCTCCCACTTTTTTTCTTTTATTGGGCTTATAGCACATTGATTATTCTGGCAGGCTATCCAAGCTATCTTTATGTTAGAGGGGGCGGCAAACGACCAGAAGGAGGCCTACAAACGGGAGTGTGATTGGCGATTCCAGGCCACCAAGGCTCTGAAGAATTCCGAGGCTGACCTCGTCAAGGCCCGAGAGGCTCTGAAGGCGGTGACCAGGGAGTGGGACAATGCACTGTCTGGTCTTAAGGGCGCCCAGACCCAAGCCACGGAGCAGACGAGGCGCCTGGGCGAGGTGGAGGAGCAATTGCGGGTCGTGAGGGATCTGATTGCTGACCTGCGGGCTGAGGTGACCAAGGCTGAGGGGGCCCAGAGGGAGGCAGAATGGGCCAGAGACTAGGCTTGGCGGGCCAAGGACAAGGCTGACCATGGCAGGGAGATGGCCGAGAGTGCTAAGGAGGAGGCTGAAGCCGCAGCCTATGCTGTTGGGATGGTTGCGGTAGAGGCCCTCTACAAAGTTCAAGTCCCAGGGGTGTGTAGGCGATACTGTTCCCAGGTCTGGACTGAGGCCCTCAAACAAGCTGGGGTGGAGGCTATGTCAGACTTGTGGAAGGCTGAAAGCGTGTATTACCCGCTTGCTATCCGCAAGGTCACCCCTAATGGCGTTGAGGCTGGGGAAATCGTTGAAGAGGTGGGGGCTGCTGAACTGGGGAGCGTTTGAGCAAGGAGGTGCCCCAAGAGGTAGTGGAGGTCCCTTCCGATGATCCAACCCCCACCACCGAGGAAGCAGCTGTTCTTGCTGCGCCCTTGCAGGCCGTCCCCTCATGCTAGGGCTCGGAGGGGTCAGAGGTCGCCCCTGTCCATCCTGATCAAAAGAAGTAGACTTTCCAGTGCCTCGGCTCTTCCCACATCATTTTATCCTATTTTGTTGTGCTCTTCCTTTATGTACTGTGGCTCTTGCCATGCAACTTTTATGGACTAGTTATTGTAATGTGAATTACTTTCCCTTTCTGCTTATTTCAATTGCTTATTTGTGTGCATGCTGCCTACTTTTACTCTTTTCCTTTGATCTGCACGATTTTAGCTTGAATTATATGTCGGCAAATCGTGACAGTAATGATAAGAAGGGGAGAGAACGTATGCATGGGCAGCCCTCTTACGTTTCAAGGGCTAGGTGGGGCCTGATCCTTTCCTAACTTGGGATATTTTGTAGTTAAGTCTCCCTGTAGGCCTGAGTCTGAGGACCATGTAGTGCTCCTGTTCTGTCTAGCCCCTAGGTGTAGCCGGGCGGTTAGTTTCCCTAGAGGCCCGAGTCCTCGGACCATGCAATGCCTTGGTTCTGTCTAACGCTTTCATTTCTCTGTAAGTATCTAGTTTCTCCATAAGTTTGAGTCTAAGGACCGTGCAATACCTTGGTTTTGTCTAGTACCCAGGTATAGCTGAGCGATTAGTTTCCCCATAGGCTTGAGTCCGACGACCATGCAATGCCTTGGTTCTGTCTAACGCTTTCATTTCTCTGTAAGTATCTAGTTTCTCCATAGGTTTGGGTTCGAGGACCATGCAATACCTTAGTTCTGTCTAGTACCCAAGTATAGCTGAGCGGTTAATTTTCCTATAGGCTTGATTCCGAGGACCATGCAATGCCTTGGTTCTATCTAACGCTTTCATTTCTCTGTAAGTATCTAGTTTCCCCATAGGGTTGGGTCCGAGGACCATGCAATACCTTCGTTCTGTCTAGTACCCAGGTATAGCTGAGCGGTTAGTTTCCCCATAGGCTTGAGTCCGAGGACCATGCAATGCCTTGATTCTGTCTAACGCTTTCATTTCTCTGTAAGTATCTAGTTTCCCCATAGGTTTGGGTCCGAGGACCATGCAATACCTTGGTTCTGTCTAGTACCCAAGTATAACTGAACGGTTACTTTCCCCATAGGCTTGAGTCCGAGGACCATGCAATGCCTTGGTTCTGTCTAACGCTTTCATTTCTCTGTAAGTATCTAGTTTCCCCATAGGTTTGGGTCCGAGGACCATGCAGTACCTTGGTTCTGTCTAGTACCCAGGTATAGCTGAGCGATTAGTTTCCCCATAGGCTTGAGTCCGAGGACCATGCAATGCCTTGGTTCTGTCTAACGCTTTCATTTCTCTGTAAGTATCTAGTTTCCCCATAGGTTTAGGTAAGAGGACCATGCAATACCTTAGTTCTGTCTAGTACCCAAGTATAGCTGAGCGGTTAGTTTCCCCATAGGCTTGAGTTCGAGGACCATGCAATGCCTTGGTTCTGTCTAATGCTTTCATTTCTCTGTAAGTATCTAGTTTCCCCATAGGTTTAGGTCCGAGGACCATGCAATACCTTGGTTCTGTCTAGTACCCAGGTATAGCTGAGCGGTTAGTTTCCTCATAGGCTTGAGTCCAAGGACCATGTAATGCCTTGATTCTGTCTAACGCTTTCGTTTCTCTGTAAGTAAGGGTTTGTCTTCGGACCGCTTCATTGGAGATAATTCCTCCTCGGGTCGGATTATGATCTTACACATGGCGTTGATCTCGCCTCCAGCTCGAGTCCCTCATCTTTTTCATTCACGAGGCGTCCTTTGGCCATTTGTGTTCCGCGCTTGACGTTTCGGTGCGCGAGACGCGCCTTCATTAATGTCCTTGTGAATTAGCACAAATCCAGCGGTCTACGATCCCCTTGGAATTTGGTAGCTCCGTGGTTAGCACTGTTGACAACTCTCTTTTCGAATTCTGTGTGGATTAATTCTCACCAACCTTTATCCTCCATATAAGACTCTTTAGGGGGAAGGTTTCTTCACACTCCATGAACTCCCCAACGCAGTTAGAAACGCGTCTCTTCAATTCCCCTAGCCCCTTCAATAACCCCGTCAGGATTGTGACCGGAGTTGGTAGATATGAGGCAGCTCTGGGCGAGTGTGAGGACACCCGGGTCAAGGGCCGTTGTGACCGCAGCCCCCACTGGGCTTTCGGCGGGGCAGAGTCTAGGCGTAACACTGATGGTGCCATGCACGGTGGCTCGGAGGGATGTCGTTAAAGTACCTAATGTCTTTCCCCGAAGCGCACCCCCAATGGAGGGGACGCGCGAACACATGTCATGGCTGGTGCCCGAGTGTTGCCGTCTCCAACGGCCAACACTAGTGAGGATTGGAGAGAATCAAGGGAACATCATGAGGGAGGGCGTCCCGGTGCGCCTGCATCTGCTCCTCGATTTGTTCAAGCTCCGCTGCACCGGACAAGGAGTTACTGGTGGCCTTGAAGCGAGCCAGCCTCAGCCCCCTTCCCCTTCTTATTGTTAAGTTCTCCCATTTTCTTGATGCCAATAAGAGCACGGGTTGACACTTTCCTCTAGCTAGTTTAAGAATCGGTCCGCTTGGGCCTCTGAATGTAGGATTAGCTTGTAAATTTGTTTGTAAAATACGCCTGCCTGAGCCTCTGATTGTATTCTGTACTTTTCTTTTTGTGAAATAATATCAAACTTTCTTTCTTTGCAGTTGAATCTTCTGTCTCGAACCTTTATCTTTCTGCAATGTTTTTTTTTTTTTTTTTGCCTCACCACCAATCTTCCGTGGAATGATTATTTAGAACCATCGCCTGTTGCGCCTGCTAGCGCATTAATCCTTTCCACAGACAGCGCCAATTGTAGAGTCGGTTTTTGTAGCCCATGCCCAAAGGATATGGGTTAAAGGCCCAACAAATCCAGAAAAATGAATCTGTAGAGAGTGGATCGAAGGTTTAGGCGCTCGCCGGCCTTCACCAGGCCGGAACTACTTTTTCTTTTATTGAAAGAACACTTAGACTGATTTACAACTGAGGGATACTCCTCGGCCCATGGCCGAGGAGGCTTATTTCCCAAGCTCTCCTCCTTTCTTTTTTTCTTCCTCCCTCTCTACACTTTGCTCCCATTTCTTATATATCACTCTATTTCTCCTCCTATTAATCATCCATTGGCCTCCCTTCTGGCTGTCTGTCCTATCAGGGGTCATGTCCGTGCTTGAATGGCTCACCCTGATCGATGTTTCCCTGCCAAGGGGTTACATACCCATTAATGCGGCCAGGAGGGTTAGGTGAGCGCATTCAATGCTGAGGTGACAGTTAGCCCAGGGTTTGCCCCTTCTCCACACCTGTTGCCAACGCATAGTACTGGGTCCTCCTCTCCTCGGACGGTAAAGGAATCTCCTTTGGGGGGGGGGGGTGGTCCTTGTGTTTTCATCCTCGGATCCCTCCTACGTCTTCAGCGTGAGCCACTTGGGCCTGGTTTGAAGTGGGCCAAGGCTACCTGATCTTCTAGCCTCACAGCCCATTATGATTATCTATAGAAAAACTCATTAGTATATCACATTATTTCATTATAGTGGATATTGCCTCTATTGAAAACCCATGGTAAATATTATTCTCAATAAAATATTGGAGGTCATTATTTGAAAAGCCCCAAAGAAAATATCATTTACAAAGTAATCCATAGCAAAAATTATGAGAAACTATACAAGTTATTATTTAAAGCTCATGGAAATTAATACCCAAAACCTATCATAAATATTTATTAAAGCTCATGGATTCATTTTATTTCTACTAAAAACTAAATCTCATGTGGAATAAAAATTTATGGCAATATATGATAGCTTTGTCTATTTTGTAAGGCTCACAATGAGAAAGCAAAAGGATAGGGCCAAGTGGAGAGAACCACCAAGTCAGAGGCCCACCAAAATACGTAGCCCTCATGGCTAAGCCCAACATGAAATCTCAGTCAAAACAGCCCATATGTGCAAATTGACCCCGTTGGAGAATTCCATTCAGTTCTGCCTTCCGCTAGAGGTTACCTCAAGAAGCAACCAAGCTCCCAAACCAAATTAGGTGCTAGCTACCTATCCCACTGCCAACTCTGACATGAATAGTACCAGAGGTTGACACCTAAAGGCTAATGGGTAATAAATACCATTCTTCCTCAAGTTTTGGTCACAACTTAAGGAAGTCATAATCAAGACCTCTAAGCTCATGATATCCTCAACCAAATAGTTTATTTTATTACTAAAAATGTATGTAATTGATTCATGAACCAAGTCCATGAATTCTAAAAGGGAAAATTTGGGAACATGTGGTTTGAAGGGCATAAAGGGATCTCCAGCGGAACCCTCTGAAGTGGACTTAAACTTTAACACTTGGCATGGGGTGTTGAATCCTATTTCCTAGGGTCATAATCTTAGTTGTAGTACTAGGATTCTTCCTTAATATTGCCTTAATCCCATTGGTTGAACCCAATCTCAGCAAGCTTAGCATTTACTGCAAGATTACCCTAAATACTACTCTTGTGTGACATTGCCTAAAGAAGCAAAACAGCCCCAAAAGCAAATCTCCCATTTTCAGGCCAAATCCAAGTTATTAATTCAGCTGTCTTGCTCCCCTGAATCAGACCTATATATATATATATATTTTTTTTTTTTTTTTTCAATTTTAGCTAATTAATGTTTGCTCTAATCCTTTTTATAAAAGGCAAACCACTCTAGCCCCTAAGGGGGGAAGAGTAAAAATTTCTGTCATTGACTACATTATGCAGAAATTCAGTCTCTCTTAAGCTTTCATTAAGCTTCCCCAAGCTCTCTTGAGCTCACTCACAACCTTTTTTAGCCTATAGTCACCATAACATCAACATTCCCCACCTTGCTTACACCTTCCTACTCCATAAACGTCCCATAATAGACCATAACCAACCTAAAATCCCTCCATGAAACTCAGCCAAGCTTCCTCTTAAGAAATTTCTCATAGGCTCGCACACTCACCCAACAAAAAACCTTCTCCTAACATACCACCCATATTTCCCTTAAAGATCTTGGTAACCACATGCTACACTGAGCTGAAATTCTCTCTCTCCCTTCGTACCATGCCAAATAGCTACTTTTTCATCACTATGCAGCCACTAATATTTACTTATTATTTTACTATGGGATACTATAATGTATTTGAGACTTCTTTGGAATTTTTTCTTCATATTAATATAATGATGGCTGAGAGTACTATGGATCTTATTGAACAAAACACACAAGAATTTCCTGAAGTTAATACTTTATTAAATTTATTTAATAATTGAATATAAATTACCTTACCTCTTAAGATAATACCATACCACTGGAGGACTGGTTTGAACTATGACACTGTAAAAGGACTAATAATATAACAAACTGACAACAGTAACATGTTTATTGGGCTTTATTGTTGTTTTTTTGTCAGGATGCAACCTTTATCTCTTGCTTAAGCAGACTTACATGACATCGAAAGCCTTTGGGTTTTATTTCAAGAGTTCATCGTCAAGTTTTGGCTTGGCTATCTCATATTCTATTTGGGAACATCAAAATTTTTCCCTCAACAATAACTAATCACTTATGATTTATTGTAAAAATATTATAAAAATGTTGTGAATGTAGCACAACAAGTTAAAACAATTTCTTGTTTTCTCCATTAAAACCTCTCTCTCTCTCTCTCTCTCTCTCTCTCTCTCTCACGGAATTTATCAGAATCCCATTAACACGTGCAACAATACCCCTAAAAAGGATTTAGCAGAACCCATGACCATGAGCAGCGGCTGTGAGCTGTGTGTCTTCTCTAACCTTCATGTAGTGTTGGGTGGCTTGTGAATTATTTGACATGTGATGGGTTATGTTAATTAGACGTTGTGTCCCACGTTATTCAAAAGGTTATGACTCTTCTTGTTGGCTTCTTTTCATTCTTTTGCATTTGTATTTTGTTTATACTTTATATCAATAAAACTTTCTACCGTTTTTAGTTAAAAAAAAAAAAAAAAAAAAAATTCCCACAGCTCTTTCGGCCTGTGCTCGACTCGGCCCCTGGCAAATTAGAGAACAAAGTCGAAACTCGAAAATAGGTTGTTATTGTTCTGATGGGCTAGAAATTGATTTGTACAATTTTTTTGATGGGCTAGAAATTGATTTGTTCACTTGTTTTGCTACAACACTAAAATTTACTTTAAAATAAAATTATTTTCTATTGTTTGATTCACCAAGAAAAAAAAAATCATTTAATTCAAAAAAATTATATAAAAAAAATTGTACATTAAAGATATAACTAAAAAGGAAAAGTATTTTCGACTTTCAGTCATTTAAGGGCTTTCAAATGGAAAAAAAGGACTCCAAATTTATAATGTACGCAAAGAATTAAATAGATATGAATAATTTGATTTTTTTTTTTTTTAAAATGTCATTTGAAAAATATCAACACCAGTCAATGGTCAATATGCTAAAAAGAGAGAAGTTGTCATTAGAACTTAGAAGAGTTTTGTTTTGTTTTTTGTTTTGGTGGTGGTGTCTTGTTAAGTATGTAACATCTTAGAAAATTTTATCCACTGTATTAGGGTTTGTTTTCCATTAATCCTAGGATATGTCCATAGGTTGGGTTCGATAGATCTAAAAACCCACAACCGATGCCAACTATTGGTGTGCGGTTTGTTAGCTAGCAAGTTGTGTGAATTTCAATAGTTGGATCGATCAAAATTGTCAGTCTTCTCGTCATTGAAGTGGTGGAAATTTTGAGATCTTCGACGTATTTTGAAACATAAAGGGTCAAATTGAAAACAAAATTCCAAAACTTTATGGGGGAAAAAAAAGTTCTTTAGCCAATCTAGATTCGTGCATCGTATGTTAGTTTCCATTTACATGTTTATTTGATTTCATCATTCTGATAGTAATTCTCATGATTTAAATATGTTCCTTATGAATCTATTGCTTGGATGTGTACATCACTACATCCATGTGTTTAGGCTAGTTAAATAGTTTAGATCTATTTCTTTAGGGAGACGGTATCTTGTGCACCCGTCCTATGGAGTGCGACTCTCACAAACATGTGGCCCAGAAGCTTGTAACAGCTGCGTTACATAGGACAAGCATACAAGATAATTTTTCTTTCTTTAGGGTTTCTCACATCAAACAAGTTCATGCATCATTAAATAAATTTTTACCATGTCTTAATTCTTCTTACACATTATAAAAATATGGGCCATGTTAGATAGAATTGTTCATATCCCATCTAGGTTAAACCTACGCAATTTTCAAGTGAAAAGGTAAGATTAATTTCAGATGGAATAACAAAAACAAGAGGCCAATCATTAAATTTTCATATTTTCTATTAATCAGAATTTTTTATGATGACATGTGAATATGCTCTTGCATCATATGGAGATACCATCTAGGGTATGCATATTCACAGTCCCACGTACTCGTGCATTTTGTTTATAAAATTTTCAAAAGGTATCCCTAGGTTCAGGGGCGGAGTTCCGCGGGCGGGCGGGGGGGGGGGGGGGGGGGGGGGGCGAACTTTCACATGTTTTGACCCCCCCCCCCCCCACCCCACTCCTACACAAAAGACAAAAAAAAAAAAAAAAAAAAATCTCAATTAAGTGAATTCACGTTACTTTTTTCAACTTTTCTAGTAGTAGTAGACTTCTACTCCTAGTACAATTCTATATATAAAATTAATGAATCACACTTAGTAAACTTGATGGACTAGACAAAGCCACTTTTAGAATTTTTTTATGTGTCAATTTTTTTTCTTGGATAGCCAACTTGAGACATACATCCATGACATGCGGTGTACTGAAGAGTTTTCAGCAGTTAAAAGAATTGGATAGCTTGCTAAAAAGATGGTAAAAATGAAAAAGAATGTTTCATATCCATTGGTTTACTCATTAGTGACTTTGGCATTGATCTTACCAGTTACAATAGTTACTGTTGAAAGAGCTTTTTTAGTAATGAACATAATTAAAAATCAATTACACAATCGAATAGGAGATCAGTGATGAATGATTGCTTAGTCACATATATTGAGAAAGATATATTCAAGACTATTGAGTGTGAATAAATTATGCAGCGGTTTCAAAATATAAAAAATGGCCAAGGGCAATTGAGTAAAATAAGTTAGATGTGAAAAAATAAATTTAAGTTTACATTTTATGTTAGATTCTGTATAACAATTACGTAATCATATAGTTGTTTACTTATTTTGTTATTAATACCGATTAATTTTTTTAGATTAATTTTTTACTTCCAATCTTGTCTTTTAATCTTGCCCCCCCCTGACCTAAATTCCTGGCTCCGCCACTGCCTAGGTTATGTAAAATAATTTAAAAACTTGAATAAAAATATGTTTTTTTTTTAGTTCCTATCATCAATATGTCATCTAGGATAGGTTTATATGTTTTCATTACATAAAAATTAGATTAATATACATAAAATAATGAGAAATCGGTTATATCATTAAATTTCCCAATTTGAAGTTTGATATAATTCTCTTAGAATTATGTGAATATGTGTTCAAACTTTTTTTCCCCAGATAAGTTTTCACCAGATAACTTAGTTCTCAAACTTTAATATTTGAGATATAGGTTTGGTCTTTATAACTTTTTTAAATGAAAGAGGCATAAGATAGAACTTTTAGCTTCCAAGAAATAACAAGTCGAGCAGTGACTTGAGAACGCGAAAAACTAACAAATTAGGTTGAACAACTAAAGTGCCAACATTGCTAAGTAGCAAATATATAATCGATCACAAGAAAGTTACAATAAATTTAAAAATAAAATCACAAAAAAAATCAAGAAAATCCAAATACAATCTATGGTGGGCAAAAATTTAGTAAGCTAACTTTTAACCTCACACAATTAATTTATAGAGATGGGGTGTCGATCAACCTTGGTTACCCTTGTTAGAGTGAATTAATCTCGTGTTAAGAGAATAAGTGCTTGGAATATATGTGAGATGAGGAAATTGAATAATACTAGTCTTGGATTGATTAAGTTATGTTCCTCCGAAATGGTCTTAGGTAGGTTTACAATTGTTCTTGGATTACAATGATATTACTTTCTTTTCTTTTATCTTCAGATCTTTCATCCCCCTCTTCATAGGGATCTCTCTATCTTATGTAGTCATCTAGGTTGTATCTTGGCCTTCCACTTAGAGGGCTAGGGTTTTGCTTCCCTTGATACTTGTCCCATCAAGGTCTTACTAGAAGGTTTCTCTATTAGGTTGTGAGCTGTGACGACACTGTTTAGAGGTCATTTCTTCATTAATGTGGCCAGCTAAGTGGATACAGAGCATTGAATGCGGAGGTAATGGATGCTTTATTTGTACTCTTCCTTTTCTTGCTTGATGACAAACTTTCCTTCTTTTTCTCGGTTTGTGTGTAGACACCTCATTTTGTACCTAGTTAATAAACTTTATTCTCTAGTCCCAATGATGAACTTGACATGTCTACAAAAGGTAATTGAAGTTATTTTGATAGTTTGGAAGTAATCACAACTCAAAAGTACTCAAATCGCTTTGAAAATGATGCTGAAAAAATGACCTTTACTCACTATTTTGGCCATAACTTTTGATCCATAAATAATTTTTGAGCAAGGTTTATCTCATTAGAAAGTAGACAACCTGGCCTTCAATTTAAATACAAATTTGGCCTAATTTGGGTTTAAATTGAGTGAGTTATGACTGTTTTATGTTGGGCCAACTAAGCAATCCGATTTTCTGAGTTTTAAAACTTCATTTTTAAGGGACCAAAACATAATGTTTTGATGTGGGCCGGCCCATGGACCCTTGAGAACGTACAAAGATCATTAAAATGTCTGAAAACCCTAATTTTAACTTATAAATACTCATCTTATAACTCCAATCCAAAACCCTAACTAGAGAGAACCATTTTTTAGCCTTCATCTTCTCTAAACCCTAACTCTCTTTTCTAAAACACACACACAACACATTTGCACGTTTTTTACAAATTAAAAACCTCTCTTCAATTAGTTCTAAGGTAGAAACTATTTTTTCAATTTGATTTCTCAAAACCCTTTTCAAAACTAATCTTGTTGTTGAGTTGTGATTACCTATAAACTACTGGAAAGTTCTTTCACCTTGATATCTTATTGAATCTTGTTGTGTAGGCACTAGGCACTGAGGGGCCGGTTAAATATCAATCAAGTTTGTATTCCATGGCAAGGTGAATCTCTTTTCATGGCTTTTCCTTGATTTGGTTCCTTTATAATTTGTATTTTTGTTATTCTTAGTTAATTTATATGTTATTCTTTCTTAGAAATATGTTTTGTTTTGTTTGATTTTATTTTGTTTTATCTCATTATGTTTTGATTGGAAAGTTGATATGATTTGATACTAGAGGCATGCGTATGCATACTCGTGTCCAAAAATGCAGATTTAGGGTTCTTGCAATTTTGATTGTTTTCCTTAGTTCTAAATCCTCTATTTAAGTCTTGTTGAGTCTAATTTTCACATGTTTAGTCCTAGGGTTAGTAGAATAGCATGTTTCACATGCTTTGATTGTTGAATTGATAATTATGGTTTATATCTTGGTTGAATTATATGAACATGCATATGAACATGAATATGCATTGATGCATAGGTGCTGTGGTGCTATGAGGTAAGCAAGGTAAGTCATGCATAATTACGTAAACATGCATTTGATTGGGATGATGAGTATGATATGGTTTATGAACATGATAAATATGCTTGGCTAATACCATGATGCTATGCTTGGATATTTGAGATTTTTCTTGATGTTAATGCCTTGTTGTTGCTACCGTATTATGATATGCTTGCTACCTTGGATGAGATGGGATGGGTGTATGCTTGGGTTGTGATATGCCATGATAGATAATTGATTAGGTTTTGGGATGATTGATGCCGTGTTGATTGTTAGATGTATGCTAGTGTTTGTGTGAGTATAGATGCAATGTTGAATGTGGCTTTAATAGGGTTAAGACATAAGATACAATGAGAGAAAGCCAACCTTAGGGTTGGGCGGTTTTGAGTGCCTAACACTTTCCCAAGACCATATACCTTAACTTCAAACTCATATCTTTGGTAGTAAAATCAATGGTCCTTCCTAAAAAGGATGCTATATATATGGTTCCTAGGCCATTGCAAAAACTAGGTAGCAACTCCCCCTTGTGTCCATATCTGATGGTCTTCAAAACTGGATTTCAGCCTTTTTGAGGATGTTTCAGTATCCTCAGGGTCCTCGGGTATTCTAGTCTTCTTGGGCTTATGGTTGAGTTGTCATATTTGCCTTGAGGATTCGTTGACTGTACTTTTCGAGGTGTGTTCTTTTGGCATTGACCTCTTCTCATTCATTCCTGTCCTCAGCTTCTCATCCTCCTACAATAGCCGCCCAAAACCTCACTTCACGTTCCTTCTAGGGAAGGTTGGTTTTGGTAACCGTGAGGAGTCATCTGGCACGTTTTTGATGTGTTCCCGTGTAACGACATCTTTTCAACTATTTGAGACATGCTCCTGATACTTCAAAATCCATGACATAGCAATAAATGTTGCAGACGGCTCCCTGTTTCCCACGTTTTATGGTAAGATCATGATCCTAAAGTCCTCATCCTTCAAATTAAAGGAATGGAAAAATTGCCACTCCTTTCTTTACCTCTATAAAAAGAGGAGATGAAGTGACTTTTCTTCACTTTTACTCTGTGTGAAAATCAGCCTCACCCTAGATAATTTGTTTGAGGAGCCCCTTTTTCTTCCATTCTCCTTGTAAATGTCTCAAGATTCTTCTTTTTATTAGGATCTGTAGACACTTAATTTTGCACTTATGATTTAATCAAGGAGAATGACTTAAATGACCATTCATGTACCTCAAAAATCATGATTGCATTACATGCATCAATTTGTTCTTGCATTACATGCATTAATTCATTCATTACATATGATATAAATGATCTTGAGAGTCTAACGGTTGCAACGATGTTTCCGGTTTCCAAATTGGGCTATTGGATCGAAAGATATCGCACGATTAAGTTTACGTGGTCAGCATGCATTGTGTTTAGGTAAGAATTTAAAAAACAATATTAGATCCCCGGTGATGTTACCATAGAACATTGCCACTTAGGAGAGTGGCATGAGAAATGGCCTTCCGGGGCTGTAACAATCCCTATGATTGTGTTTATAGGGGGGGGGGGGGATGAAGATTCCTATGGGTAAAGTAACTAGGGATTTTTTTATGCCTTTTCAGGCTCTGTCCCACTTACTGTGCCCTTAATATGTTTAGAATACTAGATAGTGTAGATGCAATAAATTACAAAATGGGCGTAAACCTAACTCATCATGATGTCAATTGGGTATATAGTTGTCAAAACAATAAGGAGGCGAGATATTACCTTAAGACTAGTGTCCCTACCATTAGGCTAATTTCTTGCCTCCTTAAGACCAATAAAGGCATGGACGAGCACTTCCTCATCATTTCAGGAGAGTGGCATGATGGGCTGCACTCTCCAACCCAAGATGGTACACAAGGTGTGGTGGCCTAGGAATACCCGTAAAATTAAGCTTTAGTTACTAGGAAAGAATCCCCCTCCCTCTCCCCTCCCCCCCCTTTTTTTTTTTAATTTATTATTATTATTATTATTTTTTTATTCTCTATCTTATTGTATTTTTTTTAATGTATTTTCTTTAGATAAGAAGGCCACTGCTAAGAGACAAAGCTAAGTGAATTTTACCGACCTCAACCAAATCTAGAGATTCGAGATCTTCCTCTACAACGACGGCCCATTCCGAGTTGCACACATCATCCTTGAATTCGAGCCTATCTCCACCCGCTTTCAAATTTCGAAGCATGTAATCCAGGCCAAGGACGCTCATCTTGCAAAGGTTGATGTGGCTATCGAAGGGTTCATCCAAAAAACCCCACCTACTAGAACTCATTACATGGAGCTTCCTGCACACTAGGTGACCTAACTTATTACAGAGGGTAAAGAAACTATCCCCTCAGAGGACGATGTCGAGGCCCAATCCAAAGAAACCAAGGAAGAAGGTTTCTAAAGTGTTGTCTGTGAGGGGGACTTTAAGGTTTTCTACCATCCCAACGTGATCGAGGGAGCCATTAAAATTCCTGAAAGGATGGTGATTGAAAAAAGGGTACTTGACTTGTTATCCTTACTGGAATCCCATGCTGGCAATGCTACCCTAGAGATTCCAGTGGTATCAAGGCCTCTTACTCTTGTTGCTCCTCATTCTCCTTAAAATGAACCTATTGACAAAAAGAGGAAAAAGGGACAAAAAATATGGAAAGGAGGTCATTGAAAAGGGGGAGATCTAAGAAAAGACTCCTCCAAAGCAAACTAGGGGTTCGAAGGCCACCCGAGCACAATAGAAGGGCAAGGAGGTCATCTAGACTGTCCCTGAATGTCGATCTTGGGTTCCAGCTTGGAATTTTCCCTTGGTCAGATATTTTAACTTGACATGCAAAGTCTAAAATATAGCCCCCATGGCGTGAAGCCTTGGCCTTGCCAGGATTGCTGTATAGGGAGAGTAAGCCTCTACCACAATGAAATCTACATTCACCACCTATTTTCCTGTTTGGACAGGTAGTCTGATCATACCCTTAGGAATAATAGTCTTACCATCAAATTCGACTAGGGGGACATCGAACCTACTAAGATCTTCGGGCTTCAATCCCAGGCCTTTGAATAAATATGGATATATGATTTCAGCCCTACTTCCCTAGTCTATCATTACCCATTTGACATCGAAACCAGAGATTCGTAGGGTTATTACAAGTTCATTATCATGAGGCTGAATTGTTCCCTCATTGTTGGCCTTAAAGAATCCCAAGATTGGTTACTCCTCGAGTTTAATTTTCTTAAATGGCCCACCTTTTTCATCAACTTTTGACTGTAGAGATAATGCTATTACTCCACTAACAAATCTGAGATCTTTCCTTGGGGCCTTGATGACATCAATCATTCCTATTGAAGACCAAGGAACAACATTTCTCTGTGGCCTTGATGTGGGCTGCTCTCCCTGTCCGGCGGGTTGGTGTAAAAACTACTTAAACTTTCCAGATTTGACCAATTGGTCAAGAAAGACCTGCAACGTCCGGTAATCCTCTGTTGCATAGCCTCGGTCTTGGTGATATTGGCAATAGAGATTTTGATTACTTCTGGTGGGGTCTCCTCCCATTTTGTTAGGCCACTTGAAATAAGGTTCGTTCTTTATTTTTTCTAGCACTAGATAAATCGACTCCTTAAACATCGAATTCACCACTTGGGGACTAGTGGGATTATGGGGAGCCTAATTGAAAAACTTTCTCCTTGGACAGGGTGGTTTGTACTGGTTAGACAGGTTATCTCTTCAGTCAGGCATAAAATTACTCTGGCTTTGATTATCCTTGACCCTTTTGTGCTCTTCAATTTGATCCATTAATTGGTGCATGCTTCGAGGAAGCTTCATAGTGAGGGACTTCCAAAGGTCCGAGTGTGTAAGGAGCCCCACTTTGAAGGTTCTGATGGTTACATCCTTAAAATCCTTGTCAATTTCGTTATAGAGCTCACAATATCTATCAGAGTAGTTTTTAAGGGTTTCCCCCTCTCTTATAGACATTGAGAGCAAAAAGTCCAACGGCCTTGAAACTTGGCTGTAGGTCACAAACTTGGCTCTAAATGCTCTCGTCACTTCCTCGTAGGAGCTTATCAAACCTTTTCTCAAGTCTGTCAAACCATCTCATCGCAACATGGTCAAGGCTTGAAGGAAAGACTTTGCATATCAACGCCTTATTCTTAGAGTGAATGGCCATCCTTTGGTTAAAATGACTCACGTGCTCTACAGGATTCATCTTTCCATTGTATATCGAGAAACTAGATTGGTTAAAATGGCAAGGGAGCTCAGCCCGCTTAATGCGTCTAGTGAAGGGTGAATGAGATATCTAAAGAAGTGTCTTTCCCATGGTATCATTTCCTATGTTTCTTTGTGGTGGAGATCTAGATCTCTAGTGGTAGTGCCTCTCACCAGAGGTTAAATGGGTTGATGATGTAAAAGATTCACTAGGTGGTGTTCTACTCCTTCGTCGATAACTTCGGTCATCCTTAGAGCTAGAACTCTGGCTTGGGGTGGGAGTTTTTTTTTGCCCTTATCCAAGTCTTACAATGAAGACATCGACGTAAACGATCTACCTTTCTTCTAAGGTTGTATACTTCCTCATCATGTGAGTCATGACAAGCGTGATGTTGACCAGTATGATCTGCGTATACAAATGGCGCTTTTTGGCTATGCCTGTTGGCCATATCATGGTCCCTTCTTCGCTCAAGGTTTACATACTGGTCCCTCCGTTGGGACCTAATGGATTCTAAGGAACCACTTCTTATAGGATTGGCCATCTTAGGTGATCGTTCCCACAGACGACGCCAATTGTGGCGGGCAAAAATTTATTAAGCTAACTTTTAACCTTACAAAATTAATTTATAGAGATGGGGTGCCGATCAACCTTAGTTACCTTTGTTAGAGTGAATTAATCTCATGATAAGAGAATAAGTGCTTGGAATATATGTGAGACGAGGAAATTGAATAATACTAGTCTTGGATTGATTAAGTTGTGTTCCTCGGGAATGGTCCGAGGTAGGTTTACATCTATTCTTAGATTACAATGATATTACCTTCTTTTCTTTTATCTTTAGACCTTTCATCCCCTTCTTCATAGGGATCTCTTTATCTTATATAGTCATCTAGGTTGTATCTTGGCCTTCCACCTGGAGGGCTAGAGTTTACTTCCCTTGATACTTGTCCCATCAGGGTCTTACTAGAAGATTTCTCTACTAGGCTGCGAGCTGTGATAGCACTATTCAGGTGTCATTCATTCATTGATGCAGCTAGTTAAGTGGATATAGAGTATTGAATGCTGAGATGATAGATGCTTTATCTGTACTCTTCCTTTTCTTGCTTGATGACAAACTTTCCTTCTTTTCCTCGGTTCATACCCAATGTTCTTTAGAATTGGACTTCAGCCTTTCTGAGGACGTGTTAGTATCCTCAAGGTCCTCAAGTATTCTAGTCTTCTTATGCTTGTGGTTGAGTTGTCATATTTGCCTCGAGGATTCGTTGACTGTACTTTCCAAGGTGTGTTCTTTTGGCATTAACCTCTTCTCATTTATTCTTGTCCTTAGTGTAACACCCCAACCCAAATTAATAGTTAAACTATGTGTTTAAATAGTTAATTATTATTTTAACCACTTCCTTTCTATAATTAATATAAGAGTATTTGATAAGCATATTATTTTAT
Source organism: Quercus variabilis (assembly GCA_030445155.1). Taxonomy (NCBI): domain Eukaryota; kingdom Viridiplantae; phylum Streptophyta; class Magnoliopsida; order Fagales; family Fagaceae; genus Quercus; species Quercus variabilis. The sequence continues at coordinate 52,923,050 of CP129446.1, read as the reverse complement.
AATACATTTTAAATAAGAATTGTAAAGATTATAAATAATTTAATGACTAATTGTATTATAAATATATACTAAGTATGTGCAAAATATATTATAAATATATACTAAGTATGTGCAAAATTATATTAAGTGGTTTAAGTTATTAGACATATAGTTGTTGGTGTTTAATTAAGTGTATTAAGGTAAGGATATATATATATATATATATATATATGCAAAGTGATATTATCCTTTGTAGAAAAGTATAAGTGTGAAAGCAAGAAATTATTTTTGTAGAAAAGTGTGAGTGTGAATGCAAGAAAGTTGGAAAAGTGGGTGGTGAGATTTTTCCTAAGCTCCACACGTATCCCACCCCAATTGTCCACATCTCTTATCTTCTTTTGTGCCCCAAAAGTCTTCTCCTTATCCTATTTTTCTGGCTGCATCAGACTGGAAAGTCCAGCCCTCTTTCTCTACTTCTTTTTCCTCTTTCTTTGCTCTTCTTTCTCTCTTTTCTCTTTGCTCTTACACGACAGCCCTCCCTTTCTAAAGATGAAATTAAGAGCCTAACACTAAGGGTACGTTTGGTACGCTATAATAGCTCCTGTAATGGAATAGCTATTCATGTGTAATATCAGTTCAGTCATTTGGTTACATCTTTATTACATGAATTAATTATTATATTGGAATAACTATTCTTTAAATTGAAGAATAGCTATTCCTCTTTAAAATGGATGTAATAGTTATTCCTTAGTGTATATAATAGGTTTTAAAATTAATATATTTCCAAAAATGTAAAGTTTCCTTATATATCTTCTTTTACAAGTTTTCCATATGTAATAACCAAACTTATGAATAGTAATAATTATTCCATTACAATGTCTTTTATTCCCAGTAATAAAGATTACTATTCCTAATGTAATCTACATTCAGTGTACCAAACGTACCCTAAGGTTTTGTGGGTAAGTAATTAAAACTTCATTTGATTTTGTGTATTTTGGATAGTATAATTGTTTTGTTATTTTTATTTCTTCATCCTCTGTTTTGATTTTAGAAGCTGACTTTGTAATTCTGTTTTAGTAATTTAAAAGTTGATGATACTGTGGTCTATTGAATGCTTATTAACATATTTTAATATGTATACTATAGGTATAAAAATACTCAAATGAAATTAAGACCTATTGCTATTTGTTGATGATTTTAGAAAGAACATGCACTGAATCTGTCCCTGTGACAGATTTGATGTGTACAACAAGAAAAATATGTATTAAATCATATTCTATGAAGTTGGATGACAGGGTTATTTTCTATGAAAGCTAAGACATATGCGGTTGTTATGGAATTGGTCTCACAGCATTTGGATCAATATAAAAATAATGGTTTAATTTCTAAGTTACAAGAAATTCTGTCAGGACAGATTCGTGCATGCTGCCTTGTATGATTTGTAATAAATTATGCTTTTATGCTTGGACTACGAAATTTTTATGGTACATACTGGACATACAGGGGAGTTTCTCTGTAAAATTTCATGAATTTTGGATGTGTTTTGATAGCCCCTTTTTATTTTACAAATGAGGCATATGCAGCTGAAATAAAACAGTGAACAGTAAGGGACATGCCTAACTTTGAGGATTTAATTCTATAGTTAGGGTAAATGTTTTGAGCTATAATTTAATATGCTTATCTTTTGGTATGTTTTGATCATAGATTAATTTTTTGTAACTTGTTTTGAGGTTTAGTACTCAAATGAAGGGTTCTAAACCATGTGACGGCTGTATTTATAAAGCTATTTTGTCCGACGTATTGTATGTTACCATATGAATGTATATAGTTACATGACCATACTTAAAGGATTCTATGTTATGCATGAATTATTGCCCTAATCTCCAAGCATCCTTTGAGATGAAGTTGGCTCTTTTAGAGTTATGAGATAAATATGAGAATGTTGATTTTTCCCTAGTTTGGTACTTCATTTGTTGATGTGTGCGTTATGTGTTTGGGGGAACCTCTTTGAGGTGGGAATTAAGATCTCCTTGATTCTAAGAGATAGGCTTTGAGATGAATGTGTAAGTTTATGTTAAGGAATAATGGATAGTAATAAGCTTTGATTTTGGTTTAGGTGTTACCAATCGCCAGGTCTAAGCTCCTTCGACTTTAGGCTCTCGGTTCTTCTACTTTTAGGTAAGGGATAAGTTATATGGGCATTTGGTAAGTCATGAGGTTATTTTAAAATATATTATGCATTAAAATGTTTTTGATTAGAGATGTGGCATGTAAGCATTATCAAACAAAGATATGTTCGTGAAATTTCGAAAACCTTATGTATATGATTTAAGCATATTAATGCTATTACTAATTCCACGAACATGATGATCAAAGAAAACAATAGAAATGCTATTATTGTAAAATGTAATGCAAACTATGAATTTCAGTATGATGAATAAATATGAAACGTTTTCGGGTTATGTCCCCTGGTGATCTAAACTTGGCCAGTAAGGGTTAATTACTGGCTTTCCATGGAAAAATGTTATCTGTTTGGCCATTTAAAGTAGAGGAAATGGGGCTGCCCGTAACTCTAGGCCATTTAAAGTAGAGGAAATGGGGTTGCCCGTAACTTTAATCTGAATAAGGCCTTCTCCCCAATGTGTACGGACGGCGGGGAGGAAGAAAACCTGGAAGGGATGTGCCATCAGGCCTCCCAAAGGGGACAATATCATAAACATGAGGGCACCAAAATGTGATGAGGCCTTCTCTGTATAGATTTATCAGATATGAACTAACCAATAAGTTATTTATGAACAACTATGTTATGTTATTAATCATGAGAGAATTATTTTGTTTAAATGCATTGTGAAAAGTTAAAAGCTCTCGTGAAAAGAAAAAGTTTTTGATGAAAAGAAAGCTGTTCATTAAAGATAAAAGTTTCTGAAGTTCTGTTGTGCTATAAAGATGAAATTTCTGAAGAAAGTACAAGTTTATGTTAAGAAGTTATCAGATATATGTTTTTCTTTATGAAACGTTAAGTTTTATAATTATGAATGTTATAATATTTTACAAGAAGGAGTTTATGAAGAAAAGTTTTATTATTTTTTAAGATGCTTCTAGTTTAAGACAAAGTTACCGATTATCTGATTTTAAGTTAAAATGATCATTTTGTAATGAAAATATATATATGGTAATTTTGTAAGAAATTCAATCCGAAAGGCTTTGATAAAATTATTTTGATAAGGAAAGGGAGAACAACTATTTTCCTACGAAAAGCGTATAAGTTATTATTATAAATAGTATAAAATACTATGCATGAAATGATGTTCTCCTATCCGAACGTCGATAAAGTGAAATGAATTGATTTACATGCATCCTTATTAAATTCTGATATATCTTACTTTTACTGAGCTGTGTAGCTCAGCCCTTCCACTCTTTCAGTTAGCAGGTTTTATTTTGGAGCAGATGGAGCCTTAGTCGAGTTTTGGAAGGAGTTGGTTTTAGTTTTATATGTATAGATCCTAAATTAGCAATATGATGTTTAGATTTGTAGCATTGTGTATTTTAGGATCTAATGAAAGTGTATACCTTAAAGTATTACAAGATGTATTATGTGAAATTCCGAATTTGAACAATTGGTGGAATATGTCAATCTTTAAGTACAATGTAGATGCTCTGAATATCACGTGAAAAGTTATATTATTAAGTAAAGAAACAAGAATGAAAGAAAGAGGGAAGCTTTTGATAAAAGTTTGAAAAAATTAAGTTGATTCTTATTAATATAAGGTTTAGGTTTGATATTAGCATGCCGGTCATGGTCACAAATCCAGGTATCGGGTTTGGGGCGTGACACTTAGCCTCTCATCCTCCAACACAATCAATTTTGATAATTTAAAAGAAATTTAAGCCAATCTATATCAATGAAAACTTTAGAAAGTCTCTTGAAAGAAACCTCAATGGCATGTAGACATTTTGGGCTATGAATAGGAGTGATAATTTTTATCCATATTCATAAACCCACCAATTACCCACCTAATTGAGATAAAGTCTTAACCAAACCCATTTTAATATTTGGGTTAAATGGGTAAAGATCCATTAGGTTATTTAATTATATGGGTCTTAATGGATGAGCCCATTAATATCCACAAAACTCATCTAAAATTTAAAATAAACAACAGAAAATCTAAATTTCTAAAAAATGACTGAAATACTCTTGAAACTTAAAAAATAACCAAAATACCCTATGAAACCTAAAAAATGACCAAAATACCCCCGGAAACTTAAAATTACCAAAATACTCCCGAAACTTAGAAAATGACAAAAATACCCTTGAAAACTAAAAATTACCAAAACACACCCTAAACCTAAAGAATGATCGAAATACCTCCAAAACCTATAAAATGACCAAAATACCGCTAAAACCAGAAAATTAACAAAATACCCCTTAAATCCAAAAAAATAATTGAAATATTCTTGAAACCTATAGAATGACTAAAATACTCTCGAAACCTAAAAATTATCAAAATACTCCCTAAACCTAAAAGATGACCGAAATACTTCTGAAACATATAAAATGATCAAAATACACACAAAACCTAAAAATTATCATAATACCCCATAAACCTAAAAAATGACTAAAATACCCCTAAAACCTATAAAATAGCAAAAATACCCCCAAAACCTAAAAAATTACCAAAATGACCTTAAAGTGTAGAAATGACCGAAATACCCTGAAACTTTAAGATTACCAAAATACCCCCCCTAAACCTAAAAAATGACTAAAATACCCCCAAAACCTAAAAAATGATTAAAATACCCCTGAAATTTAAAAATAACCAAAATACCTTCAAAATCTAAAAAATTACCAAAATATCCCCAAAACCTAAAAAATGACCAAAATACTCTAAAATCAAGAAAATTACCAAAATACCTCCAAAACCTAATAATTACCAAAATACCTCTAAAACCAAGAAATTTATAGAAATAGCCCAAAATCTAAAAATTACCGAAATGCCCTTTAAACCTAAAAGATGACAGAAATGCCCTCGTAACCTACAAAAATGACCGAAATACCCTTAGAATCTAATCAATGACCAAAATAACCTCGAAACTTAAAAAAATAACAAAATTCCCTCAAAACCTATAAAATGACTGAAATTCTCTTAAAAGCTTTAATTTTTCAAAAATACCCTTGAAACATCCAAAATACCCCAAACCTCTATTTTGGTAATTTTATATGTTTCAGGTGTATTTTGGTCATCTTACAGGTTTAGGGGTATTTTGGTCATTTTTTAGGTTTCAGGGATATTTCGGTCATTTTTTAGGTGTTTGAGGTATTTCGATCATATTTTAGGTTTAAGAGGGTGTTTTGGTCATTTTTTAGGTTCGGATGTATTTTAGTTATTTTGGTTATTTTTTAGATTTCAGAGGTATTTTGGTCATTTTCTAAGTTTAGAGGGTATTTTATTAATTTTTAATTTGGGGTTATTTTGGTCATTTTATAGGTTTCAGGAGTACCTCAGTCATTTTTTAGGTTTTAGTGGTATTTGAGTCAATTTTTAGATTTCAGAGGTATTTTGGTCATTTTTTAGGTTTAGGGGGTATTTTGATAATTTTATTGGTTTCGGGGGGGTATTTCGGTCATTTTTAGGTTTATGGGGTATTTTGTAATTTTTTAGGGTTCGAGTATATTTTGGTCATTTTTTGGTTTATGAGGTATTTTTGTAATTTTTTACGTTTCAGGTGTATTTTGGTCATTTTTAGGTTTTGTGGTATTTCAGTCATTTTGTAGGTTTCAAGGATATTTTGGTCATTTTGTGGTTTTTTAGCATATTTGCTGATTTTAGAGATATCGGGGGTATTTTGGTCATTTTAGAGGTTTCATGGGTATTTTGCTCATTTTAAATATTTTGAGGATATTTTGGTCATTTTAGTAGTCTTTGAGCATATCTGGTAATTTTAGAGATACCGGGAGTATTTTGGTCATTTTAGGAGTTTTATGGGTATTTTGCTCATTTTAGAGATTTTAGGGATAATTTTGGATGTTTAAGGGTATATTAGTAATTTTGGAAGTGTAGAGGTATTTAGGTCATTTTAGGTATTTAAGGGTATTTTGGTAATTTTGGAGGTTAAGATATTGTTTAAGTAGTTTTAAAGGTATGTGGGTCATATTGGGTTAAATGGGTAGATTACTAATTAAATGGGTTGGGTTGGTAATGGGTAATTAATTTATATATAAACGGATCATAAATAGATAAATGTGTAATTACACACTCAACCCATTTATGACCCATCTGACCCATTTGCCACCCCTAGCTATGAAGAAGAATCCATGGTATGTCGCTGACCAAAAATCGAAAGAAAAACAATAAAATATTCGAAGTTGAATGGAAAAGGAAGTACCTGGTAGCTATGGTAAAGCTAAAGCCTGGTGCCTGGTGGTATGTAATTAGATCGGGGATGGAAGAAGAGACTTAGTGGCATGTTACAATGCTTTTCCTTTATGCTGAAGAAGAAATGAGACTCAAGAAGAGGAGAGCTACAATGGAAGGTTTGTGAAGATATTGGGTAAAATGTGTTTTATGTAAAAAATTGAGATTAATTTAGGAATAAATGTATACAAATCCCAACGTAAACAATAACAATTATAACTAGTCACAAACCCGTGCTACACACGGAAACCTACCTATTTGTGTAGCAAACTAAAATAATTTTTATAAAATCCTAACTTGACTATGAAACTATACTATAACATAAATTATTCCAGTCTTTTATGTTTAAATTAAATTCAGATATAAAAACTTCCCAAATGCCAAAAAAATTTTAAACAATCAAAAGATTCACTGTCTAGAAATTATTGAAACAAAACAAAATATATATGTGACTACATAATAGAGAAACATAAGAGAAATATGTGTTATCTTCAATAGAACGATCCAAGATTATAACTGTTAAAATTTGCCAAATTGTTTCAGATTTTACAAAAAAAAAAAAAAAAACCCAAAAAATATCGATGTTAAAACTTCCAAAAGGACAAAAAATTAAAGAGTCAAAATAGTCAAAACCTACAAATTATAGAAACAATGTAAAAAAAAAATGTGACTGTCGTGTTACTTTTAAAAGAAATAATTCATCACTATAGTCATGGAAATCTATCAAATAGTTTCAATATTGCAAAATAATATTTCAAAAATTCATATGTTAAGACTTCTAAAATGCCACCACCGCATATCATTGGTGTGGTAGTCACTTCACAAGTATAAATGCTTATGGGGTGTGAGGGGCAAGGGCTGGGGTTCAAGTCTCCAGGAGAGAGCTTTACACACATATACACTTAGACTAAGCTAGAGTAGAAATTATATCTTGTATCAAAAAAGACTTTTGAAATGCCAAAAAATATTAAAGAATTAGAAATTCATTATTTAGAAATTATTGAAACAAATCAAGATGTATATATAACTACATAATAGAGAAATATAAGAAAAAGATGGGTTACCTTAAAAAAAAATAATCCATGGCTATAACTGTAGAAATTTTCCCAACAATTTCAAATATTACAAAAAAAATGAACCCAAAAATACATATGTTAAAACTTCCAAAAGGCAAAAAGAGTTAAGAATCAAAAGATTTAGAACGTACAAATTATAGAAACAAAACAAAAAAATATGTCACTATATTGTTATAAATCCAACCAAAAATAGAAGTTTGATAGATCTAAAAGCACCCACAACTAACATTGGATAGCACATGATCAAAAAACTTAAATTTGTAAACAATCTTAAAACCAAAGCAATAAAAATTGAAATTGCATATAGCCTTTTTAGCCATAAACACCAATGAACTACAAAGATTCATCATATGATAGATCTAAAAACACCCAAAACTAATATTGGATAGCACATGATCAAAATGTTAAATTTGTAAGCAAATCCTAAACCCAAAGCAATAAAAATTGAAACTAAATTTAGTCTTATTAACTCCTACGAACTAAAAAGATTTGTTCTTTCTTAATTTGTTTTCTGATCTTACATGAAGTTAGCTCCGGAGAAGTTCATCATGTTGGGATCGTGAGCCATGAATTGGTTCATCAATTGTTGCTTTTGGATATCATCTTCTCCACAAATAGTTTTTGGTTTACATGTTTGTATTTTGGGTTTTAGGTCTTCTACCCAAGCAGTTCTTAAATAGAAGTGAGTAGAGATGGTGGGAGAGTGTTATTGTATTTGGCTAGAAGTCTAACTTGCATTAGTTTTTTTTTTTTTTTTTTTTTCATTAATTAATTATAATATTTATTTAATATAGGACTAAATTAATGAGAATAGCTATGAAAATTATCTTATTTTTGTAGTGATATTTTATATTTTAATACTGAGATTTAAAAAAAAAAAAATCCACAGTCTTTTCCTACATTGAATTAAATTGGATTGTACATAAATAAGTGTTTACCGGATTGAGTTATTTTTTAATATTTATTTAAGTAATGCTGATGTGTAAAATTGTTGAGATAAATTATCAATGTTTGAGTTTGAGTTTAAGTTGGACTTGTTAAATTTGTAAGCAAATCCTAAACCCAAAGCATAAAAATTGGAACTAAATTGTAGTCTTATTAACACCTACAAACTGAAAAGATTTGTTCTTTCTTAATTTGTTTCCTGATCTTACATGAAGTTAGCTTCGGAGAAGTTCATCATGTTGGGATCATGAGCCATGAATTGGTTCATCAATTGTTGCTTTTGGATCTCATCTTCTCCCCAAATAGTTTTTGGTTTACACGTTTGTATTTTGGGTTTTAGGTCTTCTACCCAAGTAGTTCTTAAATAGAAGAGAGTAGAGATGGTGGGAGAGTGTTATTGTATTTGGCTAGAAGTCTAACTTGCATTAGGGGTTTTTTTTTTTTTTTTTTTCATTAATTAATTATAATATTTATTTAATATAGGACTAAATTAATGAGAATAGCTAAGAAAATTATCTTATTTTTGTAGTGATATTTTATATTTTAATACTGGGATTTAAAATTAAAAAAAAAAAACTCCATAGCACTCATTTTGTATGGCCAAATCTATTGTATTTTAGTTTAAATTCTCTGCACTTACAATTGTGGGAATATTCGGCATATATTCATTTGGGTAAAGTCTTTTCCTACATTGAATTAAATTGGATTGTACATAAATAAGTGTTTACCAGATTGAATTATTATTTTAATATTTATTTAAGTAATGTTGACATGTAAAATTGTTGAACTTGTTAGAGAAATAGAGTTTGAGTTTGAGTTGGACTTGTTAGAGAAATAAATTATCAATATTTGAGTTTGAGTTTAAGTTAGACTTGTGAGAGAGATAGAGTTTCACTCCTTGTTAAGTTTGAACTAAACAAAAATAATTTTATTTAAATAAAATTATAATTTTATTCAAATATATTGTGCTGATGTGGAAAATTGTGGGAATTTCAGAGATATCGGTTATATATATATATATGAGTTGCGACAAAGAGATATATTTTAGGATTTATTTTAATTTGTGAAGGTTTTTTTTAGTTTATTTAATTATATGATAGATAAATTCAGTGTGACATGCTTCAATTTGATCACTTAGCATGTATGGAATGTTTAGATGTCACTTAACGGGCACATTAGCATAAGCATTAACAGAAGTGCTGCTAATCAAAATGTTCCTCTAATGTTAAGGGAGTGAATCAAAATTTTGAAATGTTAGGAGGAAAAAAAAAAAAAAAAATCAAAATGCCCCCAAACTTCAAGGGTGTGATTTACACTTTATTTAATCTAAAATTTACTACATAACATTTACATACTAACATGTCACCAATCTTAGAAAATAATTCAGATTCATTTATTATATTTTCAAAGTAAGTGATGTTAGGGCCTAGGAATTCTACAAGTTTGACTATGTAAACCTTAAAAATTGATGAGTTACCAATCACAACAAATAATTTAAATATTCATTTATTATATTTTTAAACATCACAAATCATACTATTGTCACATTAGTGACATTTTTAGTAGTTTTAGCATTTGCTTTTTTATTTGGTACACACACACACACTATAGCCTTTAAGCACGCGTGTTGTGCTTGTTGAAAAACTCTTCTACTTTTTTAGGTAAATGTTAATAATTTGTACCTATTTTAATTTGAATATATATATATATATATATATTCAAACAAATATAAAAGATAAACTCTAGAGATAAGCAGCAATTGTAATTTTTTTTTTTTTGAGATCATAATTTCTTTTTTAAATGTGTGTTTAAAAGTGGTGTAGTGATATAGAGAAAAGTTTGGGTAGGAAAAATAAGATGAATGTGAGGGGAAAAAAGGCTAAATTTTAAGAGTTCTTTTAGTTTTTTAATTTTTAAATTGGGAGCGTTTTACTTTTATTTGGATGAAAATGAATAAAAAAGGGCTAAATTTTAGGAAATAAAAAGATGAACATGGAAGGGAAAAAAAAAAAAAAAATCCTAACTTTTAGGAGTTTTCTTTTTAAATTCAAAATAAAATTTGTTATTTGACATTTATAACCATATTTTTAAGAGAAGATACCCTTCATTAATGAGAATGTTTTTGAACCACGAAAAAGTCTAGTTCAAAGAGGGCAATTTCTTATATATATATATATATTATAGTATAGATACACGGGTCTGATTAATGGGTACTCTTAGGAAATTTGCTAATGAATCCTTATAGGAAAGTTTGATACTACTTTTATGAGAAAAATAAATAAAAATAACATCAAAAACTTTTTTCTATTTCCATAAAAAAAATCTAAAATTATTTCCTAAATCAATGCTGCATGTGTTAACTATTTCATATATATAAGGAAGTAATGACCATGCCTTTGACCATGCTATTCCACTTTTTGCGATGGGATATCTCAGAAACTTAATGGGTCAATAATGTGGCCAATTGGATTTGATAGCTACAAGTTTAAGTCACACCCAAGACCATAAGCCTACCACCATGATTGATGATACCTTTGTAATGGGTACATAGTAAAATTTTGCTATATTATTTGTTAGGAATAAATGCATTTTTGGTCCCTACATTTTGATTTTATTTCTATTTTGGCCCATTCTTTTTTAATTTTAATGCATGTAGTCCCTAAAATTAAAAAAAAAATGTTATCAACTTGGTCCTATCGTCATTTTACTTACGAAAAATAGCATACGTGGCAAACAAAGTGTACAGTTGACACACAAAATGCCTATGTGGCCATTAAAATAATAATAAAATTTGTTATTTGGCATTTAAACAATGCCACATCATCATTTTAAATATTAAAAAAACCACGCCATAATTTTTTTTTCCTTTAATTATTTTAAAATAAAATAAAATTTTAGTTTTTTTAGAAAGAAATAAAATTTTAGTTATTATTTAAATTTTTAAATAATTATTTTAAACAATTAAAATAATTTTCTTTTCTTTTCATTATTTTGTTGGAAGAACATATTTGTTTACATTCTTTGTATTCTTCCCATGACTGTTCATGTTCATGTTATTCATGTTTTTAGTAAATTAATCCTTCTTTTCTTTGTCTTTCTAGTACTTTTGTTATAATCGAATACATCAAATTCAAAACTTAGATCAAACAATAATAACATAAACCAACCCAAATCCATAAATTAACATAAATCAACCAAAATTCAAAACGCAGAATCAACATACACCAACCAAAATTGAACATAGAAACACATCTGCATACCCATATATTTGAACCCAACATACACCAACCAAAATCAAAAGATTTGCATCCTCTTTGTTCACAAAATCAACACCAATCTCCGAGTTGGAAACCCACTGATCCATTGAAACACAAAATCATATCCAATTTGTAAACTCACCGATCTCCACTATCCTTCAAATCCCACCATTCTCAAACTGGACCTTCGAAATCACAACCCATAAACCCATAAATTTGCCACAAAATCACAACACCAAACCGCCACAAACCCAGATTAACAAAAAATCACAACCCATAAACCTACCATTGGAATACACCTCCATCTATCTCCACCACTGAGTTGAGAGATAGAGAGATGAAAGCGAGGGACCCACCGATTTGGGAGAGAGACCCATTTATCTAAGAGAGAGAGAGAGAGAGAGAGAGAGAGAGAGAGAGATAAAGGTTTCCAAGTTTAGAGAGGATGAGCTTGAGCTATTTGGGCTTGGGTTTGAGCAAAATCCAGAGATAGAGAGAGTGGATTGATTAGAGAAAGAAAAGAAACAACCACCGTCGATTGTGGTGGTAGCGGAGGCAATGAGCAAAGGAAGCAGACCATGGAGTTAGAGAGAGATCTAAGAGTTTTGGAAGAGAGAGAGAGAGAGAGAGAGAGAGAGAGGTTTGAGGAAAGGTGGGGGAACCAGTTTGATACGGAAGTGTTGAGGTTGAAGTTTTTCTTCTGAACGTGTGAGTGTAAGGATTTTTTGTGTTTGTGAATGGATTTTTTTTTTTTTTTAGCTAAACTGTTTGTGAATGGATTTGGTTGCCAAGAAATACTTAATAATATATATATATATATATATATATATATATATATATATATATATATTTTAAACTACTATTGATCTACGTTTTAATGTGTTTGGTTATAAAGCAAGTACAAGAAAGACAAAGAAAAAAAAAAGAAAAAGAAAAGAAAGACAAAGAAAAAAAAAAAGAAAAAGAAAATAAAGATTAATTTGCTAGGAATATGAGTCATGTTTTGGGAAGGAACACAAAGAACATGACTATGTTCTTCCGAAAAAAATTAATGAAAGGAATAAAAGAAAATTTTAATTATCTTGTTTTATTTAAAAAAAAAATAGAAATTCAAAATTTTTAATTTTTTTTTCTAATGTGTGTTTTTTATTGGTTTAAATGCTAACATGGACTTTTTAAATATTAATTAAAATTTTTAATATTATTATTTTAATAGTGATAACACTTGAAGATCAATGGGTTGAAAATCTTCAGACTTCGACAATTCTGGGAACTGGGTCCTGTAAAACCAATAACAATCAGAGTGAAGACCGGTGGAGGCCGGTCTATAACCCTTCGATGATGAAGTTAGAAGGTTTGAATGGAGAGGAAAATATCTAAGTGTTTTCTCCTTTCTCTAAGTGAAAGAAAAAAAGTCAGAAGAATCATCCTCTTACCTTTACGCAGGATCACGCTTATATAGTGTATGGAACGGTTATTGACTTTGATAACCGTTCCTATTGTCGAGGAGTTCACCAAAATCGGAGGTAACTTCCATAACTTCCTTAGACGTCGTTTCGTTTGAACCGATGCCTCTTTTCAAGCAATGGAGGTTTCCATTCGTTTCGGTTAAGGCAAAAATGCTTGGCTCGTCCGTCCCTAATTAAGGGTGGACGAGCCATGGCATGGCCAGCCTTTCCTCGTCCGTCACTTGTGACGGACGAGACCTTCCTTGCCTCGTCCCAAAGGAGGGACGAGGCAACTTGTTTGCTTATTATTATTTTTTCTTCTGTAGACGAGCCATATGGACAACTTAAGGTGGTAATTTCGTGGCATCATCAGTTGCCCCCTTGTTCATTGGGTCGTCCTAAGATAAACAAGGTGTGTTCGCAACAGTTAGATGTGTTACGTGTCAAAAATTGGTTGGTGAAAAAATCTCGTCGATTGATCTGCCCGAGAAGCGTGCCACGTGTCCCTTAATGACTGGGTGACGTCGTTTCAGATGCCTGAGCTTGTTCCCTATAAATAGTGGAATACCTCCGGTACCCTCTTCATTTCTGAAATTTCTTTCCCTGTCCTTCCTCGTCTTAGACATTCGTTTAGAAGCTTCACGCGTCTATAGCCTTCCTTCGTCCTAGATCCAGGTATTTTTCTTTTTTCTCGTCCTTAGTTTTCCTGTTAAGATGGTAGACATTGTACTTTCCTCGTCTAGCGATAGCATAGATAAGGCTATAGACGAATATAACGACGAGAGTAGTTTTAACTCTAGTAGCGATAGTGATAGCAGTAGGGGGAACACCATGGACGAGGAGTATGTCTCTGGCGTCCCTGGGCTTCCTATAGAAGTTTTACAAGAACAACTTAGGAAAGCCTCTGGGTCTCAGGCTGGTACTTCGTCTACTGACCCTCGTCCTAATTCCTTAGACGAAGAAGAAGTTACTGTATATAGTTGTGCAATAGATATCCCCTCTAAGACGGATGAGCAGAGACTGAAAAACCTTAGGGAGTGGTACCAAATCCCAGACGAGTTTAACCCTAGGGTACTCGTCCGTGGAGAATGGTGTTGCAACCCTCACTTTGGGATTGGCGTCTATGAAGCTTACCTCTTGGGGGGTTTAAGATTCCCTTTAAATGCCTTTACCAGAGAATTGTTAATTAGGTTAGGTTTAGGTATATGTCAGTTTAATCCAAATGCATGGAGACTAATTGTCTCAATGCAAGTTTTGTGGAGTGAAGTATTTGGAAGGGACCGTCCTCTTACTGTGGACGAGTTCCTTTTCTGCTACAAACCTTCAGAGATACACCAATCCCCTGGCTTCCATCAATTTACAGCCAGGGGTAAAGATTGTAGGTTGATCAAGTCCTTGGCCTCGTCTGACAGAAAGTGGAAGACGGAATATTTCTTCGTCTCTGGCTTTTGGGCTGGACACCCTGTAGACGTTGGCCAGGACTCATTTGGCCGTTATACTGGGGACCTAGGAAACCTTCGTCCTGAAGGTAAGTTGTTCCCCTTTTTATTTTATTTTATTATTTATTTTTTTTTAAAAAATATCGACGGCCAATTAACTGGAGTGTTTTCTTTTCAGCTGTTGAACGTCCGTCCTTAAGCAAGTTTTTCCGTGACCGCGTCCACAGAGCTCGTCTTCACGTGGATAGGGACTTTCATTCTTTGGTCTCACTCAGACGCCTTGCCAAGTGGGGTTTAGGTCCTAATCCATCTGACGAAACTATTGCCCACGAGGTCACGGTTAGAAAAAGTAAGTCTCCAGTCTTCATCGTCCTTGCATTTTGTTTTGTCTCATTTTTAGAAGTATTTTTATCTTCTTTTCCTCTTTTTGTTTTTATAAAAAGGATGGCAACAATGAAGGGAAACAAGGGAAAGGACGTAGCTACTGAGGGTGATCGTCCTGAGGGTGACGTTCAGACTCGTCCTACGACTGGGGAGAAAAGGAAAACCCTGTCAAGGAATTTAGATTTGGGGAACCTCCCCAGTCGTCGAGGCAAGAAAGCCAAGCCCAGCTCGACTCAAGTGGTTAAATCTCCCTCGTCTCGGCAGCCAATGCATATTGTTGATGTGGACTCGTCCACTCCAGTTGAGACTACTCCGTCCCAGGCCACTCCGTCCAGGATCGTGTCAACCCCGTCTCAGCCTCCTAGAGTGGCCCCCTCCAATATTATCGAGAATGAGGACTTAGCCTGGGAACGCTTTAAGCAGGCTGTGACGGACGAGGACATAAATGTTTGCTACGACATGTCCCTTAAAGATTTTGAACATTCTGGTGTTCATGATCTTTTTAAGGTAATGTCTTGTCTTGATCAGTGATTTTCCTTCTTTCCTCGTCTCTCTCTCTTTTTTTTTTTTTAACTTGTTTCTTTTTCACAGGGGATGTCAAAGTTTATAGCAGCGTCCAGGCAAGCAACGGGGTTGGACAAGACGAGGATCCTGCTAGAGACGAGGATCCAGGAGTTGAAGGCTGAGGCAAGGCAATGGGCTGAAGTGGCTGCCAAGACCACGAACGAGGTGAAGGAGTTGAAGGCATTGGTCGAGGAGATGAGAGTCAGTGCTGCAGAGAAGGATGCTCGTCTTGAGGCCTTACAGAAGAAAAGTGATGAGCACGATGCCCTTCTCTCCAACGCGAAGGACAATGCAGTGGCTGAGTTCAAGTCGTCCAGGCAGTACACTGAAGTCTTGGACACTAATTACGCAGCAGGGTTTGAGGATTTTAGAAGTGAAGCTATGGAAAAGTTTCCTGACATTGACTTCAGTTCCATTCTCCTTAACCTGAACGCTGCTGCCACTAGTTCTCTCGTCCAGACTGGCTCCGATGACGTCAATGTTGAAGACGACGCTACAACTCTGCCCCCTCAGGACGCCTCCAATGATTCTCCTCCTACTTAGTTTTAGTTTTAGTTTTTTTTTTTTTTTTTTTTTTTTTTTTTTTTTTTTATGCACCTTTATTTGGTCCACTCTGTGACCATCTATGTAATTTCAATACATTCGCCTCGTCCGTGGTTTTAGGACGAGGCTTTAAACAAGTTTAGTGTGATATCCACTCAACTTAATGTTATTCTTTGTGGTATGTGTATGGACGAATTTTATTTATTTTGCTTACTTAATTTCGTCCATTTTATGTGTATATTTGTCTACCATTTTCATTAGAATTTCAAATGTAGATCCTTCATGTGACATGGTAGCAATTCAACATTATTGGTCTAAGGACCTGTTAAAACTAACAAAAACCAGCCTGCCTCATTTATGGACTTAGCTAATTTTTATTCTTAAAAATTGAAGGCTTTCATTGTACTCGTCCATAACTTGGATTGTTTTGACAAAAAGCCTAATTTTTATACTTTGAAATCCTAAGGCTTTCATTGTACTCGTCCATGTCTTGGATTGTTTTAACAAAAGCCTTAAAATATTGCCAGATGCTTCTTTCGTCCATGGCTTAACATACACTTGTCTGTGCATTTTTGCCCATGTATTTAAATGGTGTTTTAACTCGTCCGTGTTAAGGATGAGTTTGCTTGGGATTCAGGGCTTTGCCTCGTCCTTTGATAAGGACGAGGATGCCCTAATGCTTTTCCCTTTGGAATGTAAGGCTTTGGACGAGTATGCCTTGTGCTTTTTAGGATGCAGGGCTTTGCCTCGTCCTCTGATATAGACGAGGATGCCTTGTACTCACTTTGGGATTTTAGGTTTTTCTTCGTCCTTTGATATGGACGAGAACGCCTTAATATTCTGTCCCTTAGGAAAGCTTTTCATTATATCCTTTAAAATATACTTCAAACAAATGCTGTATGGAAATTAGTGAATTACACAACATTATGTACATTCCACAAATACCATTCATATCACAAGCATTGTTCATCAAAGACGAGGCAGGCACCTTAGGCCAATGCCTTTATTTAAACATACAACACCGTCCATAAATTCAACATAACAAAGCCACACCAAATAATATAATAATATAGTTGCTGAGCTCGTCCAGGCTGATATTCTACTGGTAATACTTCCTCAAGCGTTCCACATTCCATGGATGCTCCAACTTCCTCCCATCAAGAGCTTCTAAGTAATAGGAACCTTGTCTTTTGCAATTGATAACTCTATAGGGGCCTTCCCAATTTGGTCCCAACTTCCCATGAGCTGGGTTCTTTGTTGCTAAGGAAACCCTTTTTAGGACGAGGTCCCCTACGTTGAATCGCCTTGGCTTCACTATTGCATCATATCGTCTGGCCATGAGATTTTTATACCTTGCCATCCTTTGCTCAGCATCTGCCCTTACCTCGTCTATCAAGTCGAGGCTCAGACGTAGTTGTTCCTCATTAGCTTCGTCCTGGTAGGTCGTCACCCTATGATTGGCCACGTGCACTTCTGCGGGTATGACTGCTTCAGTTCCGTATGCTAGTCTAAAAGGAGTCTCTCCTGTAGGAGTTCTCACTGTCATTCTATATGCCCACAGAACGCCTGGAAGCTCATCTGGCCATACTCCCTTAGCCCCCTCAAGCCGAGTCTTGATTATCTTCAACAAGGATCGGTTTGCAACTTCTGCCTGGCCATTAGCTTGCGGGTGGGCTGGTGAAGAGTAATGATTTTGAATTCCAAAGTGCACGCAAAAGTCTCTGAAAATTGCATTGTCAAATTGCCTTCCATTATCCGATACTAGTACCCTAGGCACTCCAAATCTGCAAACAATATTTTTCCACACAAAGTTCTTGACATTCTGTTGTGTGATGTTAGCCAAAGGTTCCGCTTCCACCCACTTGGTAAAATAATCAATTCAACCACAAGGAACTTCATCTGCCTTATACCCAGTGGAAATGGACCTAGGATATCCAGTCCCCATTGAGCAAAAGGCCACGGGGCCATCATTGGAGTCAAATACTCTGATGGTTGCCTGGGGACATTGCTGAATCTTTGGCATTGGTCGCAGACCTAGACATATGCCTTAGCGTCAGCTTGCATATTTGGCCAATAATATCCTGCACGGACAACTTTATGGACGAGCGACCTGGAGCCTGAATGGTTGCCACACGCTCCCTCGTGAATTTCTCTAAGTATATAGTTTGCCTCGTCTGGGGCCAAACATCTGAGATAAGGCTGGGAAAAACCTCTTCGGTAGAGAATCTCGTCCAAAAGAACATATCTTGCTGCCCTCGCTCTCAGCTTCCTAGCTTCGTCTTTGTCATCTGGGAGTTGCCCGTCTTTCAAGTATGACACAATTGGAACCATCCAATTCATTCCATTTTCTACTTGTTGCACTTCTGGGATATCTACACTCGGCATATATTGGATTTCATCAAACTTGTCTGCAGCTCCGCTGGACGAGGCTTCTTTTGCCAAAGCATCAGCTTCCATATTCTCTTCCCTTGGGATTTGAATAAAGTTAACTTCTTCAAATTTTTTAACAAGTCGCATTACTTTGTTTAAATATTTCCTCATGCGCTCTTCCTTGGCTTCAAACTCGCCATTCACTTGGCCCATGATTAGCTGAGAATCTCCCAGGACGAGGAGTGACTCTGCTTCAACGGACTTGGCCAATTCCATCCCTCTGAGAAGTGCTTCATACTCGACTTCATTGTTTGTTGTTTGGTACCGCAAACGAACTCTGTGTTTTAACTTGTCCCCTTCCGGAGATTGCAAGACTACACCTACTCCTCCTGCGTATTGCGTAGACGAACCGTCCACATGAACTACCCACTTAACACTTTCTTTTTCAACCACCTCATCACAATTCGAAGTAAACTCTGCAATGAAATCTGCCAGGGCTTGGGCTTTTATGGCATGTCTCGGTTGATACTTGATGTCAAATTCACTGAGTTCTACGGCCCATTGGATCAAACGTCCTGCAGCCTCTACCTTGTTCATGGCCTTCTTTAATGGGTGGTCTGTCATGACGTTAATAACATGAGCTTGAAAATAATGCCTCAGTTTCCTAGAAGCCGTTACCAACGCAAAAGCTAGTTTCTCCATTTGCGGGTACCGTCCCTCTGCTCCCCTCAATGCTTTGCTAGTGTAATACACAGGTCTCTGCACCTTGCTTTCTTCCCTCACCAGTGCTAAACTTATGGCATGTGGGGTGACGGCCAAGTATAAGTACAACTCTTCTCCGGACACAGATGGGCTCAATAATGGGGCTTTGCTGAAATACTTCTTCAAATCTTCAAAAGCTTTTTGACAGTCGTCGGTCCATTCAAAGGCTTTTTTGAGAACCTTAAAAAATGGCAAACATTTGTCTGTAGCTTTAGAGACAAACCTGTTAAGGGCGGCAACTCGTCCGGTGAGGGACTGAACTTCTTTCACATTGCTAGGGGGCTTCATATCCAATATTGCTTGAATTTTGTCAGGGTTTGCTTCAATTCCTCTATAGGAAATCATAAACCCTAGGAACTTCCCCGACGATACCCCAAAAGCACACTTGCTAGGGTTTAACTTCATATGATATTGCCTCAACGTGTCAAATGTTTCCTGCAAATCGAACAAGTGTCCCTTCTCGTCTTGAGTTTTTACCAACATATCATCTATGTATACTTCCATATTCCTCCCGATCTGTGGGCGGAACATGTGGTTGACCAGGCGTTGGTATGTCGCCCCAGCATTCTTTAGGCCGAATGGCATTACTTTATAACAGTAAAGTCCCTGACTGGTGATAAAGGACGTCTTTTCCTGGTCCGCCTCTTCCATCCTAATTTGATTGTAACCAGAGAAAGCGTCGAGGAAACTGAGCAACTTATGGCCGGCGGTGGAATCTACCAACTGATCAATGCGTGGTAGCGGATAACTATCCTTTGGGCAAGCCTTATTCAGGTCAGTGAAATCAACACACATCCTCCACTTACCATTCGCCTTTTTGACCATTACCACATTGGCCAGCCACTCAGGATAGTATACCTCTCGAATGAACTTTGCCATAATTAGCTTCTGAACTTCTTCCTTGACGGCATTATCTCTCTCTGGGGCAAACACCCTTTTCTTCTGCCGCACTGACTTGGAGGTGGGACATACACTCAGTCGGTGGGTAATAACACTGGGATCTATGCCTGGCATATCTTCATGACTCCAAGCAAATACATCTTTATTCCTTTTCAAAAAACAAATGAGATCCTTCTTGATCGTTGCTTCCAAATCTGCTCCAACCCTGGTACACCTCTCAGGATCATCATCATCTAAAGGGATATTTTCCAATGCTTCAATAGGTTCTGCCATCACTCTCCTTTCTTCAATAGACATTGCTTGAACCTGCTCGTCCGCGGCCAGCATGGCCAAATAACACTCTCTTGCAACTAATTGGTCTCCCTGTACTTGGCCTACCCCGTGTTCTGTTGGGAACTTGACTGACAAATGATAAGTAGATGTAACTGCCTTCCATCTGTTCAAAATTGGCCTCCCAATTATTGCATTGTAGGAGGACGAACAATCAACTACGAGGAAACTTACTTCCATGGTTACTTGCCGCGGATACGCCCCCACTGTCACTGGTAATGAAATACTACCCACAGGCTGCACCTTCATTCCACCAAAACCAACTAGGGGGAACTTGTTGGACGAAGCAAGTCTCGTCCCAGTCTCATCTGCTGAAAGGCTGGAAAGTACAAGATATCAGCTGAACTTCCATTATCAATCAACACCCTTCTAGTCTTGTAGTCTGCAATTAGGAGAGTAATGACAATAGCATCATCATGGGGGTGATGGACTTTCTTTGCATCCTCGTCCGTGAAAGTGATTGCTTGCTCGTCCATGGTTCCTGCAATTGGCGATCGTCCAGAGAGCTGAACGCTCTGCACTGCTTTCAGGTAGGCTTTCTTTGACTTGGATGACTGTCCTGCAGAACTTCCCCCCAAAATCATTCTTATTTCTCCAAGCGGTGGCCGTGACGGTTCTTCTACTTTGGCCTTTAGTTTCTCGTCTCTGTGATCTCGTCCTAGGAAATTTTTCAACTTCCCTTGTCTAATGAGATTCTCAATCTGCTGCTTTAGATCAAAACACTCGTCTGTGTCGTGCCCATGATCTCTATGGAAGCCACAATACTTATTTCTATTGCGCTTATTGGGATCTCCCTTCATCTTCTTTGGCCACTTTAAGGAAGGCTCGTCTTTGATTTGCATGAGGACTTGCTCAAGTGGCACGCTTAAAGGAGTGTAGTGTTGGTTCCTTGCTGATGGACCTACCCTCTTTTCTCGATCTTTCTTATCCTCCGTTCGTCCCTTCTTTGGACGAAGACCCTGGTCGGACGGACGAGAAGGATTTGATTCAACCCTCTCAGCTCTCTTCCTCTTCTTAGCTATAATAGCATCCTCTGCATTCATGAAATTTTGGGCTGAATGGACGAGTTCAGCCATAGACTGAGGTTCCTTCTCATACAGTTTATGTATAAACAAATCTGAATTAACTCCGTTATGAAAGGCTGCCAACAGTAGCTTATCATCTACCTCGTCCACGGTCAAGGCTTCCCTATTGAAGCGTGTGATGAAGGAACGCAGGCTTTCGTTCTCCCCCTATTCTATCGTTAGCAAACTGGAAGTGGATCGTCTATGACGCTGACCCCCAATAAAGTTATTAACAAACAACTTGCTTAATTCTCCAAAAGAACTCACTGAATTCGGGGGTAACTTGCTGAACCATACTCTGGCCGGACCCTTGAGGGTGGTGGGAAAGGCTCTGCACATTATTTCGTCTAGAACACCTTGCAGATGCATAGTGGTCTTGAAGGTGGCAATGTGATCAAAAGGATCCCGATTCCCATCATATGAATCCAAAGAAGGCATTTTGAACTTCGGTGGTAGGGGATGGCCATTAATGGAGGCCGTAAAAGGAGAGTCAATTCTATGGACCAAATCTTCTACTGGGTTTGCCCTCCTCATATTTTCCTTCATTTCGTCCATAGCCTTCTTCATCTGATCCATCTCTCTCTTCAAGTCAGACGCCCTTCGTGAAGTGGTATCCCTTGATGGGCTCCCACGCTGAAAGTTCTCTCTGCCCTCTTGGTCCTGAGTTTGCCCTTCTTCATCCTGCTCTTGATGTGTCTGCCTTCTTAAGTTAACTTCTCTCCGCAACTCCTGATTTTGGCGAGTTAACTCCGCCATCGCAGCCGCCATCGAATGCATGTGCTGAACAGACGAGGCCTGCATATTAGGTGCAGATTGTCGATCGCGATGGGGATTACTCGATGCATCCCTACTCTGTTGAGGACCCGGGCTAGTTGCCCTTGATCTAGTCCGAACCATTTCAAACCCTTTCGTGTGAGAAAAAACTCGCAGAACTGAACAAGTTCAAGAGCGACAACAAAGATGTTTGTTTCTTCCCCACAGACGGCGCCAACTGATAACACTTGAAGATCAGTGGGTTGAAAATCTTCAGACTTCAACAATTCTGGGAACTGGGTCCTGTAAAACCAATAACAATCAGAGTGAAGACCGGTGGAGGCCGGTCTATAACCCTCCGATGATGAAGTTAGAAGGTTTGAATGGAGAGGAAAATATCTAAGTGTTTTCTCCTTTCTCTAAGTGAAAGAAAAAAAGTCAGAAGAATCATCCTCTTACCTTTACGCAGGATCACGCTTATATAGTGTATGGAACGGTTATTGATTTTGATAACCGTTCCTATTGTCGAGGAGTTCACCAAAATCGGAGGTAACTTCCATAACTTCCTTAGACGTCGTTTCGTTTGAACCGATGCCTCTTTTCAAGCAATGGAGGTTTCCAGGTTTCCATTCGTTTCGGTTAAGGCAAAAATGCTTGGCTCGTCCGTCCCTAATTAAGGGTGGACGAGCCATGGCATGGCCAGCCTTTCCTCGTCCGTCACTTGTGACGGACGAGACCTTCCTTGCCTCGTCCCAAAGGAGGGACGAGGCAACTTGTTTGCTTATTATTATTTTTTCTTCTGTAGACGAGGCATATGGACAACTTAAGGTGGTAATTTCGTGGCATCATCAAATAGCACAATGTATTCTATTTACCACGTAGGTAATATCCGTTAATGAGATGAAAATAGAAATTAAAATGGGACGAATTTTCATTTTAAAGACTAAAAACCGTAAAATAAAATAAAAATGTATGTAGTACGATACTAAAATGTAAGTTCCAGGCATTTAAGCCTACTCGTTAAAGTCAAATAATTAAGGAGGAAATAATAATATGTGAGGAGGAGCACCATTGCCTGTGAGGCCATATTGTAGGAGCAGGACAATTTTGAAAAGTAGCAAGCTTTGACCACCAAAACCAATCACCAATCACCAAAGCCAAGCCAAAGGGGCCAAAAGGCAAATCAAAGAGAGAGAGAGAGGATTGAGATTGATCTTTGAACATTGAACATTGAACATTTGCAAGCTTCCTCACCTTTCTGTCCTTAAACCATTACCCATACAACATACGACATCGTTTCATAGGTGAAATGGGGAGGCGAGTAGGTGGGGCGATGAGGAACAAGGAGGAGTCAGCAATGACTCGTGCGGTGAATGCTGTCTTCGATTTCGTCAGATTCGCTGAGTTTGAGATCCTCTTCTTTCTTTTCTTCTTCATCGCTTTTCTCCTCTTCAAAGATCTTGTCAGTCTCTCTCTCTCTCTCTCTCTCTCTCTCTATGTTCTTTGCAATTTTTAATGTTTTATAATCTTGTCTGTTTTTTGGATGAATCAGATTAAATTTTTAATCTAGATTTGTTAAAGTTTGGATTTAAAATTGATTGAATTTGTTGTCACGTTAATCTGAGCACAACTTTTTAAATATTGGGTTTATGAATCTTTTGTTGTTCGCTTGAAGGTAAGTTTAGTATCATAGAACAAATAATTGAAACATAGGATCCTGTAAATGCAATGTTGTTGTATATGTAGTTGTACAGAATGTTAGGTGGTCTAGGAGATTACAAGGTCATGAGATGATGAGTGAGTTTGTAGGTTCAATGATGGAATGAAATGGGAAACAATTGCTATGAATTTAAGAGTTTCTAAAAAAAGAAAAGATAGTGTTGTGACATGGGCTATATAGAATTGACTTGGTCATAAATGAGTGTAGTTGAAATGTGAATGTTTAGACGGATTGGTGAAAATACACACAAAGATAGGGTGAAAAGTGAGGAAATTTTCCCCTATTGATGAAATGGTAAAGGGAAAGTTGTTTGAGATGATTTGGTCATGTTCAACATTGAGGATGAGTGAGTTGATTCAAGTCGTGGAAATGAAAAAAGAAAAGAAAAGAAAAGATAGAGGAATACATTAGTACACCCAATAAAATAGAATGGTGGAAGGATTGAGTTGATTGAAGTAATAAAAAAGGATATGTCAATTAAGGAGGTAATAGAGAGTATAACTTTGTATAGAATAGAATGATGAAAAAGAATATATGTGGTCAACCTTGATTAGTTAGTTCAGGATCCAATAGCCAATCACAAAAGTTTGGAACTAAGGTTTGGTTGTTATTGGGTGGATTGGTGAAGGACGAGTTGTATGAATTCTATTTTTGGGAAAATTACACATGCACAACGCACCTTGTGGGTCTTGAAACCACGGCCTTATGCTGTATCTTACTCTTAAAAGGGAGGATGTGCTATTTGAGCTAGAGCTTGTTTGCACATGTTGTATAGTTGATTCCATGTAAATTAGATGGAACTTAATTCTGTTGGAGCATGCATCTCTGTTTCTCTTTTCCAACGAATACACTCTTTGCTCCTTATCACTTTAAACCTCAATGTATGGTTATGCATTCATTCATAGAATTTATACCGTAGACCAAAATCAAAATACCTTGCTTCCTGATCCGCAAATCCAAATGGTAACCTGAGTGATATTCCTCTAGTCTAGTTATTAGTGCTGCAAAATCATGGATTCCTGCTAGTATGGGTGCTGTGGAAGGTTGTTTTGATGTTTTATATCAACCAAATTTCTGGGTGTTGCGAAAGAGAAAATCTATAATAAACATGTAAAGGCAGCAGTTTCAGTTGGTCTCTCTTCCTCTCTCCTAATTTTTTTCCCTGTGACTCTCATTCTTTTCTTCTTCCCTCTTTTTCTCCTTCTAGTAGTTATTAGTTCATAGTTACCTTGTTAAAAATATCTCAACCACCATTTCTTTTTTGATAAGTAAGTAACTATTTTTATTAAGACTACAAAAAAAGTACAGGGGAGGGGAGGTGTACTTAAAAGTGAGAAATCTACTAAAAGTACAACAATCTAGGACCTCAAGAAAATTAGAGAAGGAATGGCCACATAGCGTGGTCATCCAGTCACAAAGCATGTAAAAATATCCCAACCACCATTTTTAAAATTCAAGGAGATATGATTATGATTACTATTTTTCTTAATAGTGGGGTGTCATTTTCAACTGAAAAGAACTTGGAAGGATTTATCATAGTGCTAGCTTTATTGACATATCCAAACTATATTGCTGAATCTGCAGATTTATTTTCGTTCTAAAACCACCCTTTAAGAAGAAAATGATCATACATGGGTATCTTTATAAGGGTTATCCTTGAAATGTGAATCCCCCTCTTTCCATTTCTCACCTGCTTTCATTATCTTGATGTTTTAATTCATGACTGACATTTCTTGTATGATGAAATTCCTGGTGAAAGCTTATGTTATCTACTTCCCCCTTCTCCCACTCTCTTGTCTTTTTCTTTGCTTTTTGATTAATTCTAAAAATTGATAAAATCAATTGCAGACATCAAGACCAGAATACAATCAGATTCTTGTAAAGAAGCCTGATGGAGGTGGTTTCTGGCCAAACTAGATGGAGATCTTTTGACACGACGAACATCTTTCATATCTCTCGCGAGAGAAAATTGCTTAGGCAAGTGTTGTTTAAACATCTTTCATATCTGTGTCAATTAAGGAAAATGTGTTGTCAACTCTTGTAATTTCACGGTTCCTACTTCCTATTGTTGCTGTATATGTGTTTTTATATGTATTTATACGGAATCCATGTGAGACAATTGTCTGTCTAATCTGTTGATAGGGCTTGCAAAATTATTTCAAAAGAAATTAATATTGAGGAACTGTTTCAATAATTTCTCGCTCTCTCCCTCTCTCACACAGAGGGGCGGAGCTAGAATTTTAAGAGTAACATAAAATTTATCCAATTTAAGAGTACTACTTAAAAATTATGTGAAATTTTTGGGGGTGGGGGGCATACATATATTTTTGAAAATTTTAACTAAATTTGAGGGTAATATTTTAATTATTGAAAATTTTGGGGAGGTCATGACCCCCACAACTCATTGAGTAGTTCCGTACCTGCTCGTACACATGCCTCATTCCTTAATGACTGTTTGTCTAGACAGCCTTGTGGTTGGGATGAGGTGGTTGTAAAATGTAGAAGCTAAAACTAGACTTGATCGTGTCATTACGTTATGCCCAACACAATGTCTTGCCTATTATTTTATTATAGCATACCACTTTACATAATATTATACCCAACTTTATCTATTATATCATATCAATTACATAATACATAATGTCTAGGTTTTTATTTTATTTTTCCCTTTCCTCTGTTTTATTGTCCTATTTATTAAGTTTTGACGGAATTCTACTTAAGTACACATGTAACACCATTAATTTTATGATATTAGTATTGTGAGATAATGTTGTTGTTGTTATTATTATTATTATATAATATTGTGATTTCGTTATCTCCATTTGCGTAATGCCATGTTTGCATTGATTCATGTACTTATGTACGGCCAAGAATGTCTAAAGCACCCTTTTTAAATATTCTATTTTGTTCTATCCATAATCTCAAATCTCAAGCCTGTCATTTGATGGGCAAGACCAGTCTTGTTGCTTAGCTGACAAACACGCCAAGGTAATTATTGAGTACTTTTAGAGTACTATAAATGCGTATTTTTTCATCTTACATAATTGTGAGTTTCACTAATTAAAATTATAGTGGGACTCGCAATTCATGTGAGAGAAGGGAGTACGCATTTATGGTATTCTTAGACTCCGAATATTCAATAATTTTTCAACACGCCAAACTTTGTTATTTTCATAATTTATTCCTTTTAATTTAGTTGATTTTCTTAGTGATCGAAAAGATATCATATGCAGCTAAGGTTGTCCAAACCTATTCGAAAACACGACCCACTCGAAGACACTGACCAGATTTGATCTGAGATTGATTGACCCGACTACTCTGACAGCCAGCCGCGGGTCTTCTCCACTAGAAACTGACTTTGGCGGGTCGATTTTGGTTTCCCTCCCCCAAAACCTGTAAAACTCGAACCGTCCGACAAAAACCTAGATTCTGACGAAAAATTTCCAAATTCCCGTGAAAAAACCCAGATTTCGGTGAAAATTTTCCAGATCTCGGTGAAAAAGCCCAAATTCTAGTGATATTTCAAGTAGATCTGGTGAGATTTTGATCGGATCTAGCAAAATCTCATCAAATTCGGTGAGATTTCCGCTAGATTTGGCAAAATCTCATAGATTCCAATGAGATTTTCGTTGGATCTAGGTTTTTCTCGCCGTTTTTTCAAATCTATGACGCCGATCGACCTGTTAGTCATCCGTTGAAGGTCTGATTCGCCCGACCTGTCTACTTCGGTGGTCAGTGGCAAGTGAGATTTTGCTCCACCTGATTTCGTCGGGTTAGTTCTGGGTTGGGCACAAACCCGACCTAGATTGACCTGTGAACACCTCAAATGTCCTTACCAATTTAATGGATAAAACTCTGTTAGATTAATAAGTGTTTAGAAGTGTCAAAAATAAGGAAGTTGATACCATACCTGTACTGGCTAGTATGTACTATACCGGTACATGTACTGGCATCGAAACGCCAATGTTTCATATTGGTTTAAATGCCGGATATATCGGCCATGTACCGAGTGTACTGGCCAATTTCGGGTGTACAGGTTGGTATAGGAAAAAGGCTTTATTTTATATTTTATTTTATTTTATAATTTTTGTAAGGGCAGAATAGTAACTTGCTTGCATTAACTTATTAGTATTATTTGTTTTCTTAGTATGCAATAAACAATTAAGCTTTATGTTTTTTATTTTTTTATGCTAAAGTCTAAAATCATGAATAATTTATTTCGAATTAAGGTAATGTTTTATGGTAAACTTTTTATATTTATTATATAATATATATATATATATATATAATAACGGTAAACCCAAAACAATACACTATATTGACCGATACTGAAATATATCGTTTCATTAGTCAAATCGGTATAGTTCTGATACAAGATTGACTTCCTTGGTCAAAAATCACAAATATGAAATGTCTTAAACAAGCCCGACGAGTTCATTCTCGATCTGTATGACCTCAAATTGTCTGTGGATGGCGAAGGATAAGACATTCCAAATATTTCTCTAGCGATGTCAGTAAAATTATAGAACCAATTGGTCGAAAGAGCTTTGAGAGATGAGATTTGAGATCCGTGTTAGACAGCACTGCCAAACTAGCTTAAATTTGTCTCAGCATGGAAGGTTTCAAGTTTCGACACTTCAAAAACTTTTTGTGATGGGCATGTCAAATAGTATATTCTTTCCAGCAAACATTACACCTTCATACGATTTATGAATTCACTACATAATAAAAGCTACTTTGTCTTACCTTTAAGGCTTTAAGTAAATAAAAGTTTGTTCCAGAGCTGCCATACGCACAAGCTGAAGTTGATTGGGTGATACATTTTTTACCGTGCACTCAAGAATCAACCCATTGTCTGTAATCCTCAAACTGAATATACAAGCAGCAAAACAAGTTGCTCTCTCTCTTTGCATGATTTTTTTTTTTTTTTTGATAAGCAAATTATTGTTTGTGGACCAACATTAGAGAAAAACTTTCTTTTATAACTGGGTTTTGTTGTTCCGCGTTAGATTGCTTGAAAAATAAATAATCTTTACCCATATGAAACCCCAGATGGGAAGAGAAGGATGCATAGAAACTGCAGAGCTGCTAGCAGCAAAATTGAAAGTAAAAGAGGTAAACTAAATTACATACCACATAAAATTGAATATATTGTGGATCTTAACAGACATGGTTATTCGAAAAACATCAAATAAGTCGTTAAAGAGGTAAACCAAAGTACATACCTCAGAAAATTGCATATGTTGTATAATTAAAAATAGTCAATTGTTTAAATGGAGAACCAGTTTACCTATTCACAATCACAAGAATAAACAATGGCTAGCAAAAGCGAACTGTCCTAAATTGCCACCATAATAAACAAATTCCTGCAAACCACACATATAACTCCTGCCCATGTCAAAAGACTAGTCTGCCTTGGCCATCTCAGTTACAGCCTCTGACTCATCTGAGACAGCACGGGAAACAAGTATCTCCAC
Source organism: Quercus variabilis (assembly GCA_030445155.1). NCBI lineage: Eukaryota > Viridiplantae > Streptophyta > Magnoliopsida > Fagales > Fagaceae > Quercus > Quercus variabilis. The sequence continues at coordinate 52,893,626 of CP129446.1, read as the reverse complement.
TGGAACTTTTTTGACATCACGCCGGACTCCCATATCAGAAACCAAACGGCTGAAACAATACATGCCATAACCTACAGCTGTCAGACCAGTAAAACTGGTAGTCAGAAATCGAAGTGGCGAAGAAAGGATTGCACTAGCAGCAGCAAGAATGGATGCTGCCTGCCCACTCCGGCCCACACTAATGGAAGTATACACAAGCAGGCCTGTTTTGCAGTATATTGCAAAGTCTTCACAGTTGTTCCTGAAAATATCATAGTAACCAAAACCATTCTGGAGGAGATAAGAAGCACGGTGAATAACTTCTTCAGGTGAGTCAGAAGAAGCAAGAGTGCAGGTACCTCCACGAGCTTTGGCAATAAAGAGAGCTGGGGAGACGCTATACTCAAAGATGTAGAGTTCTCCTCCGGAAAGGAAACAATCCATACAGGAAGAGATGACTCCATCAAGCCTTGATTGATCACCACATCTTGGGCATGGATTGTCTGAAGGACGAGAAGGTGATGAGCTCACAATGATGCGGTCTAAAAAATTTCCTATTCCAATTTCCTGGCCTCCTCCCCGAGTAAAGTGGATAACATTTCCCTCACCAACATATATCCCTGTTGTAAAAGAGTAGAAAGGTTGGCAAAGTCATACTACCAATCAAGTTCAAGATTCATATACAAAACCAAGAAAGATCCTCATTATATCTAATAGAGTGAACTTTTAAGACGTTAATAAGTGAAAAATAAAATAAAGATGTAAAAGCCAAAAAATTAAAAGGAATATAAACTGGCTAAGTGTAATTCTATACCAGCCATTTTATTTGGTCTAATATCTGGTTTGTCCCCAACTTTCATTGAAAAATTGTCACTTGGAGATTCATGTCTTTCTCCCAACATAATGAGGATATGCATGTAGGAGTGCCCTCAACATTTGGGGGGAGGGTGTTGGTGTTTAAAGTGTTTGTGCTTCTTAGTATAGAATTCAAAAGCAAGCTTTTGTTTTAGAAGCTTGCAACAACTTGGAGAGTATTTATCACTAAATCCTTTAGTTATTGGCCTCTGCCAGTGAAATCACCTTTTATGTAGAGGCTCAGGGGATGCAACAACAATACAAAAGTATGAAAGAGAACCAAATCTAAGAATAGAAATCAAAATGAAAAGAATCCACAGAATTGGGAAAAGAAAAATGAGATTTAGGGGCAGAATCTTTCACCCACTCATAATTATGGGTGCTACCACAGGTTATCATAAAAAAGGTTGCTTCTTGTACTCATTCTTTCCAAATTTTACAATCTACAACCTCAAATTCTTAGTTATAGTCAATAAATGAACATGTTACTGTTTAATAACCATGCATTATATGGCATAAGAAAAACTAACCTAAAGACTCATGTTTTTATACAATTATTGGGGGAAAAAAGGATTAATTGCCAACCTCATTAACATAAATCTCCCAGAAGAATCACTACCCTCCAATCTTATTAGTAAGAATTATTAGGTTTAAATAAAAAAAGGCCAATCATATTTTCTTGCTCCAATCATTTGTATCCCCCAGCCCAACCTCCCCATCTGCATGACACGCATAAGCCGCTGATAAAGCATAATGGGTATTTTTCTTGTAAAACCTAACTCTCTTTTTTATCAGTTTCAAACATGTCAGTGTATCTGCTTACTATCAATCTTTATACTCCCTAGATTACCATTCTACATCTAATTCTTGACACAAATTATTTTGCTTGGAAAGGCATATGGGGCATTGTTCAAGCAAAGCATTATTACTCCCTTTCTAATCAATTTATCAAAAACTTACAATGTCAACAAACAATGAACTGAGAAAGAGCTAGTCTTGTATATGTTGAACTTATCCCCATCAAAGTAGATATCAGTGTGATGATACTGATCATTGGATATTCTAATCTACATATATTAACTTGTGATAAATTACCACTTAACCCAAAACTTGAAGCTGATTGGAAACAGTGAATTTAATTACTTAACCATTAGTCTAACACCCTCCTCACATGTGCGGCCCAATCTCTCCCTCAATAAGTGTGATCCAACATGTGGGATTTTTTAATTTTAATAACCATTAGTCAAACAACTTGTAACAAGTCAACTTCAGGAAGGAGGAAAGTATATTAGTTGTTTTTACTTGAAATTACTAAAATTGTACAACACATACATCAAGCAAACTAAAAATCAATTCTTGCTGTAGAAAACAATTTCCAAAAAAAGGCAACCACGTTCATTCAATCAAACACAAAGAACCTTGAACTGTTAGTATAACTAGATAAAGGTAATTAAGCATTGATTAGGAATTCAACATCGAAATCAACCCCCAATAGTTCAGCTATAAGTCTAATCCAACGAAAGTATTAATTTGAGGGCCAACTCCAAGAGCCTCTAATACCCACTCAAAGATACACAACACAACAGGACTTCCGAGTGAAAAAGGCAGAACACATTGAACATATAACACCTAATTGAATGGAACCAAATAAATGTTCATTAATCTTAAAATAGTTACGTTTTTTTGTTCTTTCCTGAAATAATGGAGATTTGGGTCCCACAAGCCCAGCTTCAAAAAATAGAAAACTAAAATCCCATCAAAGTTTGTGAGATGGGGTTGTGAACTAATATGTCCACATTCACACAAATCAAACGGTAAAGATGAGAAAACATATAATGATGTTTATTAGCACAAAAATAAACAAAAAGACAACAAAACTGATCCTATTATGTATATGGGTATTGGAGCAAATGCAAGAAAAGTTACTACTAGATCATAGTAATGATAGAGATAGAGAAAGAACTAAAAAAGAGGAAGGAAATAGAAAAGGCACCGTGGTGGGCATAGATATAGGCGTGTCTCCAAGAGTAGATATGATCTCCAGGTTTTAGATTCTCCCTCTCGATCTTATTCGACAGCAATCCCATTTTGCTTTGATCTTTCTTACTCTGCTCTGCTCTGCAACTGTGTATATCAAATTTGTTTGGAAAAGTCAAAGAAAGAATTGAAGAGAGAGGGCCCCACTACTAGTCCCCATTTGAGAATGAAGGAGAAAGGTAGAGGAGACAAGGAGAGGGAGGGAGGAGGAGGATGATGAGGATGAGGGGGCGATTCTACGCTACTCGGTTGTCCAATATAATCGCTTCCTTCACCTCAAAGTCAAAGGAATAAAAGGATTTCCTTCTCTTTATTTTATTCCACCCCACCACGTAAAAGTAACGCTCAGTTCCGCTTCTTCTTTTTTTTTCTTTCCTTTTTTGTTTTGTTTTGTTTTTGTTTTGTTTTTTTTTTTTTTTTGTTTTGTTTTGTTTTTTGTTTTTTGTTTTTGTTTTTACTAATTCACTTTATGTTTTTAAATTTTGATTTTCACCCCCAAAATTTAAAATAAAATTACAAGTTATTCCTTTTAAAGTTTTCTATTCTATTGATTTGTTGTTGATAAAGCGATTGCTTACATAACCGAACGCGTATTCAACACTAATGTTCATCAAAAAAACGTATTCAATGCTAATGTGACATTATACAAATAGGATATGACCTTATATAAATCTAACATAAAGTATATGAGAGTGACAAAGATTGTGAATATCTTAAGAACGATTTCATTATTTTTTTTGGTATTGCGACTTCAGGGTTTGATTTGGATCAAACTTACGTGAATTGATGAGATTATGTTAATTACTTTTTACTTAAATACATTCTATTAATTTTCATTACATTCCATTTTTTTATGAACTCCCAAACGAAACCTAAATTAATGTTTGTATATTTGGAGTTAAATAATGGAAAAAAAATGCATAATAATAATAATAATAATTAAAAAAATACATAATTTCATTGATTGAATTTATATCTTATTGAATATAAAAAATAAAATTACATTACTTTTGATTCTAGATATAATTTAAGAAAAATATACATCTTTGTTTCTTTAATACACTCTTAAAAAAAAGAAGAAGATGAAAATTACATACCTAAAACCATTGATCTAAGATTAGAGATTAAGTTACAAAATGGAAGATGTTAGACACACACTCCGCTTGATGCAATCAATCTTCAAACGTATGGTGGCCAACGTATTATTATTATTATTATTATTTTGAGGAATATAAATGTTCACGTCATGTTATATTATGATTATCAATTCATCCGGTATGTCATAAAAAAAATAAAAAGAAAAATAGCATGTCATTTTCAAATAATTGGATCTAACATCTAGGGTTTTGAAAAAAAAAAGAAGAAGAGGAATTCTTAGGCATATATTGTAGGTTGTGCTTTTAGCATCATACTCCCCAGATTGGAGAAAACTCAAACTCAAAGTTTTGAAGTGTTTATGAATAAGAACTCTTAGAGCATCAGCATTTGGCTTCTCAAATGCCAAATTGTAAAATACATTTGGCATTTAGGCCCAAATTACTCCAGTAATTGGATTGCTATTAATGTCGAATGCCAAATTTTTTTGGCATAGCGCTACAGTACGATCTTATATGTGAGATTGCATTGTAGCACTATGCCATCCAACAAATAATGTATTTTAATAGCGCTACAGTCCCCTTTCTCTGTTTTTGCTCTCTTATCCCTTTACAGTTCGTTCAAGTCTCTCTCAAGTGAAGCTCTGTCGGTCTCTCAAATCAAATCTCAAACGAAGCTCCGTCGAAAATCTTAAGGGTTCTCAAACATTTGTGGGTTCAAAAATCTCAAGCTAGTCCGTTCAAGCCCCATTTAACTTTTCACTCCATCTCACGCTCAACCTCTCTCATGCTCAGCCTCTCTCACGCAGCAACAAGGATGCCACAAGGTTGAGATCAATGTGTGGTTTCGGTGTTTGGGTTTGATTTGTGATTTGATCAGCATGGGTTTTGGTGGCGTGGGTTTGATTTGTGATTTGTGGTTGTGGGTTTGTTTTGTGGTGTTCTGTGGGTTTGTTTTATGGTGGCTGTGGGTTTGCTGGTGGTGGCTGTGCTATGTTGGTGGTGTTGTGTTGGCGTTGGATTGTGTTTTTTTTTTTTTTTGGTTCAGCTACTGGGGTTTATGGTTGTGGCTAGTGGGTCAACGGTGGAGGTGGTGGAAGTAGTTATGGCTGGTGGGCCGACGGTGAGGTGGGTGTCTATGGCTCCGTTGGAGTGGGTTTTGGGTCAGTGGGTGGCGGCATGGGTTTGCTGCTTGGGTTTTGTTTTTTTTTTTTTTTTTTTTTCTTTTGGTGTTGACGGTAGATTATGGGTTGCTGGTGGTGGTGGTGTTAGGTGTGTGTAGTGCGGCGGTGGTGGTGATTGTGGTTGTTGAATAGAAATAGAGAGAGAGAAAGAATAAATAATGTGTTGTATTGTAAATAATGGTAATTGTGGGATATATTATTTTATTGTGTAGAAATATTATTTTAATGAGTAGAATAGAAAAATAAAAGTTGAGATGCTGAGTGTATTGTAAAATGATATGATATAATTGATAAAATAGTTTTTTAAGATGGTAAAATAAGATGAGATATGAAATCTGAATATAGATGCTCTTATACTTATAATTTTAGTTACCTTTGAAGTAGACATGGCTGCATTAAGAATAAAGAAGTCTTTTATTTCTTCATATTAAACGTGTCTGGAATGGTTTCTCAAAAAAAAAAAAAAAAAAAAAAAAACGTGTCTGGAATGGTAAAATTAATGGCTCGATAAATGATGCAGTGTCTTATCTTTCTCTATATATAGGAAGCACAATAGTATCAAGTTTTTCCACTTCATCCATTATGGAGGGTTAATGATTAATGAGTGGCATAGGCATCAAATGCAACCCTCATATCATGTGCACCCTTTAAATTTTTGCTCTCGTTGAATTTTCACCTCATTAAATAGTGACTCTGCAAAAGACTGAATTGGGTCAACCACAAACGGTATAGGCTTTACTATCAAGTCTACATATGTTGTCACTTGTATTTCTTTTTCAGCACAATGTTTTGGTGCCTCAACATTATTGTCTCTCATGTTTTTCAAGATTATTGGGTAGTTTTTTTTTTTTTTTTTTTTTTTTTTTCGGTTAGCAAAAAAATATTGGGTAGTTTTTCGATGAAAGCCATTATTTTGTCTAGTTGAGCAATATTCCTGGCAGTTGGATTGACTTAAGGCTAGAAACTGTGCGAATGCTCATTTCATCTTCTTCAAATTGTGCCACATAGCCAACAGCAAGTCTATCCCACTGACTTAGATTGTTTCTTCGATCTAAAGGTCACGTTGATAGGATTTTGGGAAATATCCCATTTGGTAAGATTAGATAACATGTTTTTCTTTCTTTCATGTCTTCTCAATCATCTATGGCCAGTTTGTTTTTTCTAAGGCAAAGTTTTGATAAGACAGAAAACATAGTTTTTTCTTTCATTTCTTTGAAAACGGTTGTGGTAGTTTTGTCCTTTCGAAGGAGAAGGTTTTCAATAATGAAAAATATTTAGATATTCTTAGAGTATAGCGAAACGATGTTCTTTCTTCTCATATTCATAGTAGTCTATTATGCAGTGGCGGAGCCAGGAATTTATATTTGGGGGGTCATATATAATTTTTTTTTTTTTTTTGTGTATATTAAATCTAAAATAGTAACATACAATCAAGGGGGTCAATTTCGTACCCAAAGCTATTTCGGTTTAGTTGTAGGAACGATATATTTTGGTACTAGTCAATACCAGTGTACCGTTTCGAAATTATCGCTATATATATATATATATATATTCAATTTGAAAATCATGATAAATTGTTAAGAGTTTTTAAAAACATAAACCTTCATTACTTTTTTTTTTTTAATGTGAATAAACCCTTAATTACTTTTTCATACTATCTTAATCATATTTATTTTTTAAAAAACTGTATACGTTGACCCATTAATCTAACGAATAAAAATAATAATGAATATAGTTTAAAAGCATCACCAAAATAAACATGAATTAAAGAATAAAATATTACACTTACTGGTCTAGAACCACAGATGAGTTAAAAAGTAAAAAATGTACTAAAAAAACCCTTCACACCTAGAAATTACATGCACCTATGACCTACCCATTTTATCTAGCTGACACAAGCAAACAAAAGAAGCAAAGTGACATAAAAAAGTAAGAAATGTCATTCGAAGGTGTTGGAACCAAGACAAGGTTTGGAAACAAAAGTATAAAAGTCAAAGCTTGATAAAAGAAGAAGAAGAAGCAACAGCACTAATTGATCACGAAGAAGACGATCTACAGTTAACGAAGAAACAACAGTAGAGTTTGACAAAGAAGATACAGTAAGAGCCGACCAAGAAGAAACAACCATGATTGACAAACAAGAAACAACAACGACAAACGAAACATGCTATTTTTTCAAAATTTTTTTGGGTGGGGGGCCAAGGCCCCCTTCGGTCTTCGTATGGTTCTGCCATTGCCACCATGAATGTGAGAAAATGGAATATTATTTATTATAATCTGGGAGTACTTAAGAATTACTCTTCAATAATGTACCAATAGACCCTAACTCTACCTATTAATATTATCTTAGCAAACCTAACATTTTTTGTAAGGTTGAATTTAATCAATCATCTTGTTGGCTTTATTCCGTACCAATTTGCTTGTATTTCAGCATTTAGAAACTCTGTATGTAGGTGGAATTCATGTAAGGGTAGTGAGCAAGAGAGTGTGAAGAAATGCTTAAGAAAGTGCAAGAATGCAGGGCTTTTCGACTAGGACCTGCGAGTGACTTGCGATTGGCAAGTCGCCAAATTCAGCATATGAGTGAAGCGTACGAGAAGATGAACAGTCGTGCTAGCTGGAGCACTACAGGACAAAAAGTCCAGCCTGACCGTTCTGTTAGCTCGTGGCTTGAACTCGCGACTCAGCCGAGTTGCGAGGACAAGCCGCCAACCAGCTTTGTTTTGAAAAACCTGACTCTTCGCATTCCTATCTCACTCTAATATAAATAGCCTTTAAACTCACGAAATGTATAGAGCTTCCAAAGAGTATTTTGAGAGAGAAACCCTAGAGAAAAACAAGATTGCCTCATCCATAATTTTCACAAAGAGACTCTTCAAATTCTTTTACTCTCACCCTCTTCATTGATATATTTTTGAAAGGTTCTTGACCAAATCATTTTCTCACCATACCCACGTTTGTGAGAAGGTCTTTTGGTGCTATGCGAGGCAGTTTGGAAGGGACTAATAGTTATTGGTTGATGCTATGGGCTATAGCGGAATCCGGTAAGCTAGAGAAGAAAAAAGTTCGGTGCAACCTCATTGGAGCAAGAAGTTTGGAAGATTTAGGTACCTAAGTAGATTAGGCTTGGAGGGTCTATTGCTGTTCATGTATCTCAACTACATTTTCTAGTAGATTATTGATCGCTTGGAGGGCGGCGAAAAGGTTTTATGCCGACGGCTTCGGTTTCCTCTTCGATAACACATCGCCGTGTTGTCTTTGTATTTTCATCTCTCTTCCCTTAATCTTTACAATTTAATTTCTATTGTGAATGTGATTTTAAATTGGTTTAGATTGTTTATCAATTTTGTCATTTGCTTATGTTCATGTTTCGCACATTTATTGTTTGATAATAAGCTTGAATTGATATTTTGTAATTTTGGGTCTAAACGTTCATAGTGTTTTCAATACTATTCGAACTTTCAATTGGTATCAGAGCAGATACACTTGTTGTGGTTTAAATACCTAAGTGTGATCTTTGACCCCTTGTGTTTATTTGCCAAGGATTGTGCTTTGTATGCCTCTCTGTATGATTTGGTTGATGATAAATGTAGCATGTCACGTGTTTGTGAAAATGCCTTCGTGAGTGATAATCCTCATAATTTTGATGTTATGTTACATGAATCTTTGGATGTTGTTGATATTCCTAACATCAAACTCTTGAAGAAAAAGGTTAAGAAGTTTAATAAGGATTTGAACAAATTATTTTGTGAAAAGGATGATTTAATTGTTATGCTTAATGAATTCAACAAATTGGTTAAAAAATATAAGAAACTTGTTGAAAATTCTGTTGAAAAGCTGAAAGAGTTTGAATGTTTGAATATGGACTTAGATGCTAAACTTGTTTTGTCTAACAAACTTGTTGATGAGCTAAAATGTGAAAATGAATCTCTTAAGATGCATGCGAAGTGTTTGATTGTTGAACGTATTGTTAAAAAGGATGAAAATATTTGTTGCAATCATGTTGTAGTACCCGATTTTGTGCTTATTGTGTGTTTTACCTCAAAGGACAAATCGGTGTACATTCTTCCACATAAAAGAAATCAAAAGGTGGAGAGAAAGGCTATTAAGTCAAAGCCTCTATTCAGGTCTCAACCTAAGGCTTTGGATGGATCTAAATTTGTTCTAACTTGCCACCACTGTAGTGTGATTGATCATATAAGGTCTCAATGTCATAAGTTGAAGAGAGAACAAAACCATGTTGCTAAATTCATTCCCAAAAAGCCTAGTGGACCTAAACACATTGTTTGTCACAATTATGGTGCTTTTGGTCATGTAAGATCTCATTGCTCTAAGTTTCATGTTTTTAAAAGAATTAAAAGAAAAGAGAAACTTGAGCTTCTTGAAAGTTATGCTAAAAAGAGTAAACCAGTTTTGAGTGAAAATAGCATGTCGTTAAAGAAAATGTTTAATGCTCTTAACTCCTTGAATATGTGCATCTCCGGTTCTCATTCTTTCAACCCTCATCTCACTTCTCTTGAGACACTCATTTCAAACATTCGTTCTGTTTGGATGAGGAAGGGTTCCTATGGTTAAGTTTTTGCTCTTTTGGTCATTGATCTAATTCTTTCGATCTTTATAGGACCTTTCATGCATTAAATGTCATATCTTCATGATTTATTGCATCTTGCATTTATTTGTATGCATTGTTTTATTTTTTTATCTTACCTTTATGTTTCAGTTTTGTGTGAGTAAAAAATCCAAAACCACATAAAAAGTGAAAAATTTAAAAAGTTTGATCGTATATGTTTGAGCACATATTACATGTGAGTTTTGCCTTGTACCTTTGTACAAATGGCTTCATGCATTTACGAGCTTAGCTTGTTCTTTATGCACTTATATCTTTGTGGGAAAAATCTTGACATCTTTGTGTGATTGTTGAAAATCGATTTTCAAGCTTGTCATAAATGATTAGTCAATTGTCATGTTGGTTTTGATATATGCGTAGACTTGTGCCTATATATCTTCCCACACTTTTTTTTTTTTTTTTGCTTAAAGAGTTCAACCAATGTAAATCTCAAAATGAAAAGAGATAATGAGCTGCAAAAACTATTGCACATACTAGTATTTGACTAGGAAAAAGGGAAAACGACTTTTATGAATATGTATGATGCCCAAAAAGCCAAAGGCTTGTTCATCAAATTGAAATATAAAAAATTTCAAGCATCGATCTCTAAAATGAGATGTATTGATTCAAAAAGATCAAATGATATGTATTGTAAAGAAGCCAAATGAAAATTTTCATAAATATGTAATCATTTTCTTGTGGAAGGTCATATATGTTCATTTCTATAATTGAGATAGACCACTTGACTTAGTACTAGTTGTGTATGACTTGATTGAATTGATCATTGAAACTTCACTCTAGACTAAGGACTATTCCATATTTGATACACACAAGCAACATATATGCCTAATGTTCAATGAATGCCTTATTTATTTGTTCGGTTGTACTTGTTTAAATGTGATGTGTGTGCGCTCAATTTTATATAGATCAATCCAAAAAGATTTTTGATCATTTTATATATTTTTGGAAGTGATTTTTATCACTTTTGTTTTCATGTTTAGTGTTTACTTTGTTTTTCATTGTTTAAACATGTTCTGTGTTGAAAAACTAGTGTCAGAATTTTTGGCGATTCATTTTGGCAACTTGCCTAGTTGCGAGTTTTGGCGATTTGCCCAGTTGCGAGCCCAATTGTGAGTCCAAGCAGAATGGTTTCACGGTTCACTAGCGACTTGTTCGCGACTCGCCTAGTCGCCAAATGCCCAGAAACTTTAAAGGGCTTTTCGTGGGAAACTTGTTTTAAACCTCTCCCATCCTCTCTTAAACCCCTCTTTCACTATTTTTACATCAAAACCCAATCAATTTGAATGGTTTTACATTCCATTAACATCTCTAAGGTAATTTTAAACTCTTTTCTTTGATTTGGATCATTGGATTATATTTTGGAGAGTTTTGTGCTCTTGGTTGGGATTTTCATCATAAGGGTTGGGGAAACTTTATTTTTGTCAAATTTTTGAATGAGATTTGTTTCTTTTGATGTTTTGCTTTGGATGTTGGTCCATTCTGGCAAAAAGAGCATGTATTAAGGGTGGATTTTATGATATTAATGCATTGTTTTACATTGTTGTTCATAGTGTGCATGTTAGGTATTTGATAAAATGCCTTTTAGGCATTTTCTCGCCTGTTTGGACTCCAATGAGTTTCAAACTTTGGGGTTTCTCATGTTTCCTCATTAGGAACATGTTTGGTTCATTGGTTGTGTATTTAGCACACCTTGCCCCACATGTGGATTTTCCATGTATTGGTCATGTATTGCACATAGCCATCTCTTGCACACATCTTTGCTACCCTTGTCATGCATTGGTCTATACCTTGTTTCTTCATCCTAGCATGTCATGTTTACCTTATACTTTGTAGCATTTTGTTTCGTCTTAGGTTTGAGCTTCATTTTCTTATTCATCTCACACCCCTCATGCATCATTCTCTTTATTCATATCTTCATCTATTGCCCTCGTTTTTCCTTGATCCTTTGTCTATTCCTGACAAAAGGGGGAGAGTATACTCTAGAGAGTATACCGAAGAGTTTTTGTCATTTCTATATGACCCTTGTGCACATTCTTAGGGAGAGAAATTCTATTTCTCGTGCACATTTGTAGGGAGAGAGATATTCTATAGGGGAGATGCATATACCAAGGAGGAGAAGACATTGAGCTAATAAGAAAACTTTGTTTTGGAGTATGATCAAGTTGCTCACAATTTTCACATTATGTTTACTTGATCGCAATTTACTTGTTACATTATACTTGTCTGCTTATTACTTACTTTACCTTGAGAATCTAATGTGTTTTGTGCAAGTGTTTCAGGTTACAAGTATATATGTTCCAAATTCATCATAACTTCTATGATTCATGATAGGCGGAGTGATATGATAAGAGAAGTATTTTATAGTTTGTACCAATTGCTTTTGTAAGCTTTTAAGGTTTTTAGGTTTTTGTTCCCATGCTATGTAGCTTTGTACTTGATGGTAAATGTCAAGCATTTTTCTTTCAGTACACCACTTTTGTGCCCTTGTAGGATCATGTTCCTAGATGCACATATGTTTTGAGCATTGATTGAGTGTTGGACATGCAAATGATACTTTGCAAATAAGTTTATTAGCTTGCATGTCCGGATGTTCATTCCTTGAGTGAATGAGCATTGTGATCACTAGTATATAGTGATTGCTGTTTTAGTTAAGTCATGGTTTATTAATCTATCCCATTTTTGCTTGATCACTTTGTGTTTGCTCCATATGAATTACAAGTTTTCGACATACAATGAACTTATTGTGTTATTGTGTTTTAGGAGAAGTTTTGGTCTTATGGTTCAAGAGCTTCATAGATTCTAGAGTTAGGTATGAGTGAGTCTTCTAACTATTCCCAACTCACGCGTTAAGTCTAGAGTTTGTTGTAGAGTTTTGTCATGGAATAGCCAAAGGAGGAGATTGTAAGGTTGAATTTAATCAACCATCTTATTGGCTTTATTCCATGCCAATTTGCTTGTATTTCAGCACTTAGAAACTTTGTATTTAGGTTGGATTCATGTAAGGGTAATGAGTGAGAGAGTGTGAAGAAATACTCAAGAAAGTGCAAGAATGCAGGGCTTTGCAGTTAGGACTCGCGATTGGCAAGCTGCCAAATTCAGCACACGAGTGAAGCGTGCGAGAAGATGAATAGTCGTACCAGTTGGAGTACTATAGGATAAAAAGTCTAGCCTGGCCATTCTGTTAGCTCACGGCTTGAACTCGTAACTGAGCCAAGTCGCTGAGTCGCGAGGACAAGCCACCAACCAGCTCGTTTTTGAAAAACCTGAATCTTTGCATTCCTATCTCACCCTAGTATAAATACCCCTTAAACCCACAAAATGTACAAAGCTTCTAGAGAGTATTTTGAGAGATAAACCCTAGAGAAAAACAAGACTGCCTCATCCACAATCTTCACAAAGAGACTTTTCAAATTCCTCTACTCTCACCCTCTCCATTGATATATACTTGAGAGGTTCTTAACCAAATCCTTTTCTCACCATACCTACGTCTGTGAGAAGGTCTTTTGGTGTTAAGGGAAGCAGTTTGGAAGGGACCAATAGTTATTGGTTGATGCTATGGGCTATAACGGATTCCGGTAAGCTAGAAAAGAAAAAGGTTCAGCGCAACCTCGTTGGAGTAAGAAGCTTAGAGGGCTGAGGTACCTGAGTAGATTAGGCTTGGAGGGTCTATTGCTGTTCATGTATTCCAACTACATTTTTTTAGTGGATTATTGACTGCTTGGAGGGCGGCAGAGAGGTTTTATGCTGAGGGCTTCAGTTTCCTATTCAATAACATATTGTCGTGTTGTCTTTGTGTTTATATCTCTCTTCCCTTAATCTTTACCATTTAATTTCTGTTGTGCATGTGATTTTAAATTGGTTTAGATTGTTTATCAATTCTGTCATTTGCTTATGTTCATGTTCCACACATTTATTGTTTGATAATAAGCTTGAATTAATATTTTGTAATTTGGGGTCTAAACGTTCATAGTGTTTTCAACGCTATTTGAACTTTCATTCTTGATAAACATGTTTGATCAAATAATTGATTTATTTCGCCTAACCATAAGTATCCATGAGTCTAGATGACCTTAAAATGTAGCTGCTTTTAACACTAACATGGTTCACTAGAATAAGATAAATAATTGTATTTTAAAATTTGTGCCGGGCTAGTTTTGACATGGGCAAATGGGCTTATATATATTAGAGCATTCACATTAGTTTATCTAAAATTTTCTATCTATTTTAGTATAACAACCTATTTTTTTTATTTTACACAAGTATTTTGCATAAATTTCTACATCAAATTATCTATTTTACTCTACACTTATTAAAGGGCAAAACTTAAATACAGTACTTTAGGTGCCGTTCCATAGGATCTCCTCTTAAAATTTAGCAATGTGGTTACTTAACTAAAACATACACTTCCATCTCATGAGTAAAAATTCACATAACAGAATCTTAAGAAGGAAACTTAAGAAACAGGTGGACAATTTGCCATACAAGCAAGCCTTAAGGGAGGAGGCAGAGTGTTTGAGCTAAAACAAAAGGAAACATCAGAAGATAGAGCTAACTTAGCAGCAGTATGTGCTGGGATATTACATAGTCTTCTAACCCACAAGAAAATGCAGTTGACAAAGGAAGTGGTTAGGCTCTAGATGTTATCAATGATATGCATAATGAACCAATCTGTAGAAGAGGGTGTAGATGAGAGTGCATCAAAACAAAGCTTCGCATCTCCTTCAATGATGATGTTAGTCCAGGTCTCAGAGATGGCTAATTGAGCAACCCAAAGGATAGCTGTGGCTTCAGCTTGGATAGGCGAGCACAAGGAGATAGATTTTGCCCAAACTTTGATGACTACTTCATCATGGTTGCGAGCCACGATAGCTATGGAAGTTTTGAGATTAGAATGTGCAATGTCGACATTGATCTTAATGTAGTTGATAGGTTGGGGGGAGGGGGTGGTGTCCATCTCAAATAGGAGGGCGGAGGTTTGGTGTAGGTATTAGGGGCTGCTAACCCTAAAAACTCCATAAGTTTGAACTGAATTTGTTGTGTTGCCACTTGTATATCAGCTTTGTCTTCATGAAAAATAACTTGGTTACATAGATTCCATAGAGTGATAGGCAGATTTAACAGTGAGCACTCATTTGGAATTTGGGACCCAAATGAGTTTATTTTCTCAGTCCCTCATGGGGAGAGGAATGGATAGAATGGCTGAGACATTAGTTGGGTCAAAGAGCTCTCAAATCATGGATTCCTTCAAAGCATGTCTCTCATGATTGATAAGCTGATAAGCCATAATGGGGAGTTGGGTGAAGGATTGTACTCTTGGCTTGGGCTTGAAGTTTTGAATCCATGGGACCCACGGGTTCACCCATATGTTTACAGAGACTCCATCGCCTATGAGATAGCAAGAACCCTTGATGACAACTTTCTTGGTTTTTTTTTCAATTGCCTTCCAAATAAGAGAGGCCATTTTAGATGGATTTTTATATAGCCAATCAAATTTGACTTTGTACTGGGATTGAAGAATCTGCATGCATAAGCTGTCTCTGGAGGCTATCATCCATGCGAGCTTAGCAAGTAAAGCATTGTTGAAATCCTTTGCTTTTCTGAACCTTAAACTACCATTCCTAATGGGTTGACACAATTTATCCCAGGCTTTCCAAGCTAGAAACTTCCCTTCTTTCTCATTAGGCTTCCACCAAATTTTTTTGGTTAAAGCATCTATTTTATCACATATCCTGTTAGGCACATTAAAAGAAGACAATGTAGTTGGGGATTCCTTGGGCAACCGATTTGATGAGAGTGCTCCTACCTGCCCATGATAAGCACTTACTCCTCCATCATGAAAGCTTTGATTCAAGTTTGTCAAGAAGGAACTTGAAGTCCTTGGAGGGGGATTTGGATAGATGTATAGGGGCTCCTAGATATATGTCATCCTTCTTTAGACTTTTCATATGGAGCACACTTTTAACTAGCCTGTGGCTTTGAGATGGGGTGTTTTTTAAGAAAAACACACTGAATTTGCCTCTATTTTGCTGCTGACCAGAGCAAGAGTAGTATTTTTTGATACATTGAATTAACTCAAAATAAGTATGATAATGCTTTCTAACAATGATATAAATATTCAAAATTAAGCCATTATCAATGCACATCACATTATATCATCCGCATACATGACATGGGTGATTGCTGGGCTTCTTATGCTAGTTTTGAACCCACTTATGTTATTGGTAGCAAGCTCATGATCTAGGATTCTGGATAAAACCTCTTGGCCCAAGATGAAAAGATATGATGATAGAGGATCCCCTTGACGCAACCCTCTACTTGGTTTGAATTGCTTTGATTTTCCCCTATTTACAATGACTTTAAAAGATACAGATGTGAGACATGTTGTGATTGAACTGATGAAAATATCCCTGAACCCAAAATGACAAAGGACAGATTGGATGAACTTCCAATTGACCTTGCCGTATGCTTTTTGGAGGTCTATGTTAATGGCCATAAGACCAATTTTAACTTTTCTGGTCTTGAAGCTATGCAGCATCTCTTGGACAATGACTTGATTTTTGGCAATTCAATGATTTGGGACAAAAGCTAATTAACAGGGAAAGATGATCTTGTGAAGAAGAGGCCGTATCTTGTTTACCAATAGCTTGGATATGATTTTATATATGACGTTGCATAAGCTTATAGGCCTATAATGATTCATAGATGATGGGTTCGAAATCTTTGGTATGAGGATAATGAGAGAGCTGTTTACCTCTTTTGGCATACTACCAAAGTTGAAGAAGGAGGTGACCATTTTGATAACATCATTCCCTACAGTTGGCCACTATTCCTTAAAGAAAAGAACAGGGAAGTCGTCAGTACCAGGTGCTTTAAGGTCTTGCATATTGAACAATGTTAATCTGATCTCTTCTGGTGTGGGAGTGCAACATAGTTTGGAATTCTCATCATCTGTGATACATGGCCTGATAAGGTTGTTTAGGTGGTCAGGGAAAGAGACCTCTTCTTCTTTGAATAACTCCTTGAAATGCTTCAAAAACCTCTTGTGGATTCTATTGGACCTTGTGACCCAATTTCCATTTTCTCCTTTAATTGCATCAATATGATTATGGTTGAGAGGTGGAAAAATTTTGAATTTTTGTCTCCTTTTAGTCTCAATTCCCTAGATTTTTGTCGCCATAAAATCTCGCTTCTGAGGAGCCACTTAGATAGCTCAGATTGCAAAGCAGCTTCAGATAAGCCATTATACACAGAGTCATCATTAGTTTCAATGTCTTTGATTTTTTTTTTAGCAGGGAATTAATTCTAGATTAGCAGTTGCTAAAAACTTCTTTGTTCCACATGCGAAGAGCATCTCTAGTGACAGCTTGTTTTTTTATACAGCTTGACAAAATCTGATCCTCTGACTTCTTCATTCCATGCTTTTTCTATCACTGCAGCGCATCTATCATCTTTGACCACATTGCTTCAAATCTGAAAGGTTTGTGGGCAAAGGTGTCTTCTGGATTTGTTTCTAGGAGAATAGGAGCATGATATGAACTAATGGCTCCTAGATGAGCAATAGATGCATTTGGGCAGGCTAGTCTCCACGAAATGCTAGATCTACCTCTATTAAGCCTTCTTTTGACTACTGAATTTCCCCATCGACCTTTCGCCCGAGTGAACTTACTTCTTGTAAAGCCTAAGTCAATTGCGCCAAACTTCTTTGTTCCATCTGTGAAGAGCGTCTCTAGTGACAGCTTGTTTTTTATATAGCTTGACAAAATCTGATCCCTTGACTTCTTCATTCCATGCCTTTTCTATCACTGCAGTGCATCTATCATCTCTGATCCACATTGCTTCAAATCTGAAAGGTCTGTGGGCAAAGGTGTCTTCTGGATTTGTTTCTAGGAGAATAGGAGCTTGATCTAAACTAATGGCTCCTAGATGAGCAATAGTTGCATTTGGGAAGGCTAGTCTCCATGAAATGTTGGATCTACCTCTATTAAGCCTTCTTTTGACCGCTGAATTTCCCCATCGACCTTTTGCCCAAGTGAACTTACTTCCTGTAAAGCCTAAGTCAATTGCGCCAAACTCCAGCATAAGCTCTTTAAGATAGTTTGGAGCTAACAATTCAATTCTTCTTTTATTGGATGATTCATTCTCATTGGTGATGAAATTGAAATCTCCCAAACATGTCCAATGGCCTTGGAAGGAGTTAAGGAGAGTAGAAAGATTTTCCCAGGCATTCTTTTTCTTGGCTGGGTAGGGAGGGCCATAGAAACCAACCAATATCCAGTTGCATATTGGGTCAGAAACTTTGATGGCAATAAGATTTTTGTTGAACTCAACACATTGGGCAGAGATTCCTGCCTTCCACATCATACATAAACCTCCAGCAGAGCCCTTAGACTCAACCACAATGCTTTCTTCAAAACCAATAGAACTTTTGACGAAATCTATATGATCTATATTAGCTTTAGTTTCACACAAAAACACTATATCGGGTTTAGACCCTTTTATTTGAGCCTTTAAGGCTCGAACTGCTGAGGCGTTGCAGATACGCCGACAATTCCATCCTAATGTTTTCATTGAGGAGTGGGGGCATGGTAAGGCCCTCCTCATCAGCCATAAAAACAATAGATGAACAAGATATAGACTTAGGAGAAACATTGCAAGTGGTAGATTGAGATGTGTTTTTTTGAGCTCGAGATTTTAGGGACTTACCTCGAATTTTTTGGGGGACAGGGATTGTTGGGTCTTTCTCTCTCGGTGAGTATGAAATTCTCAAGATGGAATTGTGGGTTTAGCGTGGCTATCTTCGGATCAAAGTAGACAACTTCAGGTCCCTCAATTGAGATTTTCAATTGCTTGGCAAAGGTTTCTAGTTATTCTTTGGTGACCTTTCCTTTGAGGGGGTTTGACTTTTGGGTGCCAAGGTTAGAGGTAGACGAGGAAGAATTGAAATCTGGGGCTAGATTGTTATGGTTGATGGGGCTGTCTGTGGTTGGGGATGGGTTTGGGGTATCTGGGTTAGATATGTAAAGGTTAGGGCTTTCTATGTTTATGTGACTTGGGTTTGTACTGAGGCGGTGGGTTGAACTTGGTGGACTAAGGCTTGACTCTATGGTGATGGGCTTAAATATTGGCCCCAGGGAGATATCTAGTTTGGGTATTAAAGCTGGATGTGTATCACTTGGTGAGGTGGGGTCGGCTGGCATAGGTTGGTCCAATAGTTCAAGGACAATGTTGTGCGCTCTATCCATAGTGTCAGTGTTGCAAGTGGTAGTGGGGAGGAGGTGTGTGCCTTGCAGACTTGTCTTTTTCAAGCCCATGTGATTACGCTGTACTGAGGGAATGACAGCTTCCTCTAATAAGCACGCAGTGTTGGCCGGTGACATGGTTATCAGAGCGTCATAAGGTTGGGGAGGATGGTTGTTGAACCCAGCGTAAACTTTTGGAGAGAGCTCATCACAATCAACGTGTAGCCAAGGTCCAGCAGCCTTGAAACGATGAACAAAGGGATTGCAGAGGTAGTGGGGATCCGTAGATTGGCAGTATCTCTCTTTATGCCTAATGAGGCCACAATTATAACACACATCTGCTAATCTCTCATATTTTAGACTTATCCACAAGTCAGATTGATTTGCTCATGGGAGAAAAATACCTAGGTGATGATGCCGAAAATCTCACCAGTGAGTTGCACGATGCTCCTTTCGCTCGGATATTAACCTGCACGAAACAAAAGAGAAAACCTATTGAAGGACACCGGTGTGGTGCCGGCCAAACACCCTCTGAAGGTTAAGTCAGAAAGTATTCTCACAACTCTAAAATGCTAGAGAGGGGTTAATTATGCGTACCTTGGCTTGTGAGGGTATTGGGGTTTTTATAGTGGCATAAGGTTGACATCCCTTTCTTGGCGCGGAAGTCTTTTCCTTATAGGACTCTCCTTGTAGAATCCTAAACGTGATGAATAAATCTCCCCTTTATGCGGAAGATCTTTATCAAATATGTAAGATTTCTGGAGTCCTATTAGCGCAAGGACTCTATTTGGGCCCTTATGAGAATGGGTAAAAATATCCCCCATAAGGGGCCCAACAGGCCTATGGACAATTAGCCCACCTTCCTTCACTCCGTCCATATCCGGCCCGTTCACATCAGGTCCGTCCATTAGAGGCTCGGGCAAATGACGGAATCTGCTTATTCGGGCGTTCGCGGACCATATTCGGTCCGTCCATTCACATAAGTCATTCCAAGGTATTTTGTCCCTTTCAGTTGCCCCCTCACCCGATGGGTCCGTCAAGAATAATGAACGGACCCATGGGGTGACGGATCTAAAACTCGGTCAGGCATTCAGGACACCTGTCCGTAAATTTTCATCCGTACACTGCTGGGTCAGGAGCTGATGCATTAATGTGTTGTGCCAAGTGTCATCTTGTCAATGGCTGTTGTTTTGGAACGAGGCGTCGCTTCGTCTTCCGTGCACTTCCATTATAAATATCAGTCCTCTGCCCCTCATTTCCCCACTTGTTGCTAGAAGAAATTGTCAGAGCGAGTCCGTCACATCTGTCAGAGAGCAATCCGTTCACTCACGCATCCGTCGCCTGTCACATCTTGCTCCAAGCTTCTGGTGAGTTATTTTATATCCGTCCTCTCTTTTTTCTTTTGCTCTTATTTGTACTTCATGTATCCGTCGTTATTTCCAACCCGTCAGAGTCTTAGGTTCTGTCATTACATGTAGGCCATGTCTAGTGCGTCAAGTAACTAGTCGGTCGTTCGCGACGAGGCGGATTACGAAGGGGTATACCCATCATGTCCCAAAGACCACGACGTCCCGAGCCAGAGTAGTCCGTCATCATCTTCCTCGTCCTCAACATATGAGGGCCTGGAGATGATTGAAGTCCAAGAGGTATCAGATGACGAAGAGCAACTAGTGAGGTCTGTCGTGGGGGTTGATGGAATTAGGGAGTTCATCTTGCCCCCAGAATGGACGGTCCACGCCTTCACGTCAACCATCAAGGAAGGTCACTTCAATACCCTTAAGGACCGCTACCAAATTCCAGACCACATCCCACTCCGTCTACCGTATAAGTCAGAGAAATGTTATTACGAAGGAGTTGATGGAGTGGGTGTGTACGAGCAAGTGCTTAAGGCTGGTCTGAGATTCCCGTTGAGTTCGCTACATCGCGAACTCTTAAACTATGTAGGCATCTCTGTTAGCCAGGTGTCCCCCAACGCCTGGAGAGTCTTTATTGCTATGGAGGTCCTATATAGAGCCATGTCGGACGGAGCGAGGAGGCTTTCAATAAAAGAGTTCCTCCATTGCTACCGTCTAGACGAGATTGACAAGTCGAGGGGTATGTACAGCTTTGTCCCTAGGAGTCCCGTCCTGAAAGTCATCTATAAGACCCCGGACTCAAATAGGGACTGGAAGAGTCGTTATTTCTTTATGGAATGAGAGGATTGGATGTGTCATCCAGGGGAGACAGACTTCATGCCCATCGACACAGTTTGGGGCATTTTAAACTTATCTGGTATGGTCTGTCATAAATCACTCCGTACATCTATGTAATTTGTAATGTTTCTAACCTCCGTCTTCTATGGTGCAGTTCGACGGCGTCCCCAAATCACACTTGAGGAATTCAGTTTCCTTGAGAGAATTTTTTCCAAGACAACACCAGAGGAGAGGACGTGGGCCAAACTCGTCAACCTCAATACTATTTACTGGTATTGTGACGGTCCCGAGCCCACCCTAGCGGCTTCAAAGTACGAGAAACAGACCCGTCTGCGTAAGTCCGTCTACCCTCATGACCCTTTTTTTTTGTATCATTATTATTGTTCCTTAGTCCATCATCCTTTTTCAGAGATGGAGGATGCGAAGAGACGAGTAGCCATAAGACTTCAAGCTGCGAAGAACAAGCAGGCCGGGACGGACCCTATGGGGACGGGCTCTAGTAAGCCATCTTTAAAGCGGAAACTGCCCGTGAAAAGCGATCGTCCACCTAAGCAGCCCAAGGTCCCCTTGGACCCGGTCCTCGGCTTGATGGCTGAGGGGAGTAAGTCAGTTACTCCAGCCAAGCATGGCAAGGGCAAGGGGCTGATGTCGGGTCAGCCAAGCGAGCAGAAAAAACCACCCGTTTTACTTCGCGAGGATTCCAAGTATGCCTTGGAGAAGCTGTCGTCGATCATTACCACCGATGACTATGAGGATCTTGGGAATCACTCGACGGAGGCGATGGGGGAGACGGGCCTCTTCAGCATTGCCCAGGTAATTATTCCGTCGTCCTTAGTCCATCCGTTCATCATTTTTTAACTTATATTTTGCTTATTCATTTTCGTTGTCCCTCAGGCTATGATCATGATGAAAGGCCTTATAGGACGGTGTCTCAACCACGAGACGACCATTGGCCGGATTCGTGAGAAAGCTAAGGTGACGGAGGGGGAGCTGCTCGACCTGAAGGCCTGGAAGGTCACTTAGGAAAAGAAGCTGAGGATGGCCGAGACGGCCCGGGATGAGGACGTTCAACTGGTGGAGAGTCTAAAGAAAGACTTGGTGGACAAAGACAATGAAGTCTGTCATGTCAAGGAGGACGCCGTACGCGAGTACCATGACTCCAACGAGGTTATCGCGGAGCTGAGTTTGGTTTATAACGACGGGTTCGACGATGCCCTCCAAGTTAGACTTGTCCACCGTCACCGTCTCTGCCCCCGAGCCGTCCACTGCCCAGCCCGCTCAGTCGGAGGACACTGATGCTTTCTTTGATGAGGATAGCCTTGTCCGCGAAGCTCCCATGGATCACATTGCTGCGGACAGCAAGGCTAAAGATGTTGGGGACCGTCCAGATGAAGAGGGAGACGGAGCTGGATTATGTTAATTTACTTTGTAATAACTTAGTTTTTTTTTTTTTTTTGGTAAGTGTGGAACAATTTTTAACCCCCGTCCTGTTGACGAGGTTTATATATACATTGACCGTTCAGCAGGTTTATTTTTAGGCTGGGTCCGTTGACCTTCTGTTTTATCTTTGTGGAATGCATATCTTTATTTTTAACGTATATTTTCATTCTTAAGTGAGCTTCGTCCTGCTTATTATGGTACCTCCTTCCATTACTTGTCGTCATCCCTTTGGATGATTTGTGTGACTTGGAAAGACTATTTGCTTATGAATGGTCCGTTTATTATTGAACATGTCCGTCATGCACAACTTGAACCCACCCGTTGGGTCGACTGATTGCTGTACCAGTCCGTCAGGTATCTTATTTAATTCCCTTTGTGGGGTTCGTCCAACTAGTGGGCGTTATCCTGGGTTTGCTCATTATGCGGACTTAGTAGTATCCGTCTATTTTGGTTGACCCGTCCGCTTATGGACGACGCTAATGGTCCGTCCACTATTTGGCCTAAAGGTTTTCATCCTTCTGGGATGGTCCGTCCATTTCAGGGATAATTAGTTCGCCCTTTATCTAGACTTAGGCTCTCATCCTTTTAGGGTGATCCGTCCACTTGGTGGACAGACTCATTGGTCCGTCCATTATCTGGACTCAGGTCTTCATCCTCCTGGGATGATCGGTTCGTCTTGTGGACAACAATATTGGTTTGTCCATTATATGGACTGGTTTTTCATCCTTTTATGGATGATCCGTCCATTTTATGGAGAGCCTTATTGGTCCGTCCATTGTCTGGACTTAAGTTTTCATCCTCTTGGGATGATCCGTCCATTTTGTGGACAGTCTTATTGGTCTGTCCATTGTTTGGACTTAAGTTTTCATCCTCTTGGGATGATCCGTCCATTTTGTGGACAGCCTTATTGGTCCGTCCATTGTCTGGACTTAAGTTTTCATCCTCTTGGGATGATCCGTCTATTTTGTGGACAGCCTTATTGGTCTGTCCACCGTACGGACTCTTGTTTTTCATCCTCTTGGGATGATCCGTCCATCTTGTGGACGACTTTTGAATCTTGTGATATTGAATTAAATAGACTAAGCAAGAAAAATTTTGTTGCCTGAAAGAAGTCTTTATAGGAAAATGGTGCCTGCCCCTTGGGCTTAAAAAGGCACTAGTAGAGAGGTTTGTTCAAAGTAAAAGCATAGAAAAGTAAAAATAGTTGTTCAAAATAAAAACTACTGAAAACTTTAGAAATGAGCTGGAATGCTTGCAAGGGGTGGATGTCTCTTCACGTTGCATCTATTGGTAGTACCTCCGTAGGTGCTCAGTGTTCCACGAGTGTTGCAGTTTCCGTCCGTCCATGGTTTCGAGGTGGTAGGTTCCCTTTCTCTGCCAAGATGAGATCTTGTAAGGCCCTTCCAGTTTGGGCCAAGTTTTCCTTGCGAGGGATCTTTAGCTGCTCCTATTACCTTCTGAAGCACAAGGTCTCCGATCTGGAAGTCTCTGTGTCTGACTTTGGAGTTATAGTACTTTGCCATGAGGTTTTGGTATCGAGCTATCCTTTGTTCAGCTGTAGCCCGGACTTCGACGACTAGGTCCAGCTGTAGCCGCAAAGCCTCTTCATTCTTGCCTTCGTCGTAGCTCTCCACTCGATAGGTTGTAAGACCTATTTCCGCTGGAATGATGGCCTCGCTCCCGTATGTCAGCCCGAATGGCGTTTCTCCTGGGGGCGTTCTTACCGTCGTGCGATATGCCCATAAGACACTTGGTAACTCATCGGGCCATATACCTTTTGCCCCCTCGAGCCAGGTCTTGATGATTTTGAGCAGGGACCGGTTTGTGACTTCAACTTGGCCATTTGCCTGTGGATGTGCGGGCGATGAGTAGTGATTCCTAATGCCTAACTCTGAGCAAAAATCTCGGAATGCCTTGTTGTCAAACTATTTCCCATTGTCGGAGATGAGGACCTTTGGGATCCCGAATCTGCATATGATATTCCTCCATACGAAACCTCTGATGTTTTTCTCCGTGATAGTTGCTAGAGCTTCCACTTCGACCCACTTAGTGAAGTAGTCGATCCCTACAACTAAGAATTTCAGTTGTTGCGCGGCCGTCGGGAGAGGGCCCATGATGTCTAGTCCCTATTGGGCGAACGGCCAAAGGCCGTCATGGGTGTCAGCTCTTCGGTTGGTTGCCTAATTAGGTTACAAAACCTTTGACATTTGTCGCAGATCTTGACGTAGGTTTGCGCGTCCTTCTGCACTGTAGGCCAATAGTATCCTGCCCGGATCAGTTTGTGTACCAGAGACCGCGCCCCCGAATGGTTTCCGCAGATGCCTTCATGGACCTCTCTCATTACATAGTCCGCTTCCTCGTGACCCAAACACCTCAGATATGGTCGTGAGAATCCCCTTTTGTATAAGACGTCGTTGATTATTATGAACCGCGAAGCCCGGACTTTCAACTTTCTGGCTGCGTCCTTGTTGTCCGGGAGCGTGCCTTCCTTTAGATAGGCCATCAGGGGCGTGGTCCAATCGTATTCTGGATTTACTTCTTGCACTTCCGTCTCACCGTTAATGGTTGAGGAGTTCTGGATGAACGATAGCACCCGGTCGGGGGTCGT
Organism: Quercus variabilis; assembly: GCA_030445155.1. Taxonomy (NCBI): domain Eukaryota; kingdom Viridiplantae; phylum Streptophyta; class Magnoliopsida; order Fagales; family Fagaceae; genus Quercus; species Quercus variabilis. The sequence goes on along the minus strand of CP129446.1, from coordinate 52,868,371 downwards.
CATGGCCACTGCGGAGGCGGCTTTTGCAAGTCGGTTTGCAAATTCATTCTCCTCCCTTGGGATCTGAACGAATGTGACCTGGAGGGAGTCGATCCGTCTTCTGACTTTTTCCAAGTATTTCTTCATTTTTTCCCCCTTGCATTCATAGGCGCCACTAATCTGACTGACTATCACCTGCGAATCGCAATGTATAACCATAGCCTCGGCGCCTGCTGCTTTTGCCAGGTCTAATCCTGCCAACAATGCCTCATACTCGGCCTTATTATTGGTCGTCGGGAAGTCTAATCGGATCATGCACTCGATCGTGTCTCCATTAGGGGTTTGAATTACCACCCCGGCGCCTCCAGTTAGCTTGTTTGATGATCCATCCGTGTGGATGTTCCATAGTCTGAGGGCTTGTGGCTCCTGCTGCCTCGTTTGCGTATATTCGGCGATGAAGTTAGCTATAGCTTGGCCCTTTATTGCGGTTCGCGGACGGTAGTGTATGTCAAACTCGCTCAGCTCTATCGCCTATAGGGCCATTCGTCCGGCTGCTTCGGGGCTGCTCATTGCCCTTTTTAGGGGCTGATTTGTTAGGACGATGATGCTGTGGGCTTGGAAGTATGGTTTCAGTTTTCGAGTTGCGGTTATTAGCGCGAAGGCCAGCTTCTCCATGTGGGGGTATCTTTCTTCAGCCCCCCGGAACCCCCTGCTTACGAAATAGAAGGGTCGCTGCGTCCTTTCTTCTTCCCTTATAGGGCCGCGCTTACTGCCACCTGCGAAGCAGCTAGGTATAAATAGAGATCTTTCCCTGGTTTGGACGGGCTGAGCAAAGGTGGCGAGGAAATGTATTTCTTTAGATCCTCAAATGCCTTCTAGCACTCCTCCGTCCATTCGAATGATTTCTTCAAGATGCGGAAGAATGGTAGGCACCTGTCTGTTGCTTTTGAGACGAACTTGTTCAAGGCGGCAACTCTGCCGTTCAAGCTCTGTACCTCATTTGTTGTCCTTGGTGGTTCAAGTTCCATGATGGCCCGTATTTTCTCTGGATTGATCTCTATTCCTCTTTGGGATACCATAAAACCCAAGAATTTTCCTGCCGTCACCCCAAATACACACTTATCCAGATTCAGCTTCATGTTGTATGACCATAGGGTATCGAATGTCTTCTAGAGGTCGCTCAGATGATCTCTTTCGAACTGGCTCTTGACCAGCATGTCGTCAACGTAGACCTGTACGTTTCTCCCAATCTGGTGTGTGAACATCTTGTCCATTAATCTTTGGTATGTTGCCCCGGCGTTCTTGAGTCCGAACGGCATTACCTTATAACAAAAGAGGCCTTGGCTGGTGACGAAGGACGTTTTCTCCTGATCGGGTTCCTCCATTTTGATCTGGTTATAGCCCGAGAAGGCATCCATAAAACTTAAGAGCTGGTGTCTGGCCGTCGAGTCGACCAATGCATCTATCCGTGGGAGGGGGTAATTATCCTTCGGGCATGCTTTGTTAAGGTCTGTGAAGTCGACGCACATCCGCCACTTTCCACTAGCTTTCTTGACCATGACCACGTTCGCCAACCACTCTGGGTAATATACTTCCCTTATAAAACCTGCCTCGAGTAGCTTTCTGACCTCTTGTGCTATTGCTCTGTCCCGTTCAGGAGCGAACACTCGCTTTTTCTGCCAGACTGGGGGGGTTGAAGGGTTCACGTTCAGCTTGTGGACTATGACAGAGGGATCGATCCCGGGCATGTCTTCATGGTTCCATGCGAAGATGTCTTGGTTCCTCCTGAGAAATGTTATGAGGGCCTGGTGCACAGGTTGGCAGGCCAATGTTCCAATTCTGGTTGTTCGCTCCGGTTTGGACTCGTTGAGCATTACTACCTCCAGCTCTTTAGCTGGTTCTGCGACCGTCCGCTGTTCTTCTATGCACATTGCCTGATGGTGATGTTCCATTTCTAGCATGGCAATGTAGCACTCTCAGGCGGTTGCCTGATTCCCCCGCAATTCCCCAATCCCATAATCCGTTGGGAATTTGATCATTAGGTGGTATGTGGATGTTACTGCTTTCCATGAGTTAAGTGTGGGTCGTCCGAGAATACCATTGTAAGCGGAGGAGCAGTCTACTACGAGGAACATTACATTCTTAGTGAGTTCTTGTGGGTAATCACCCACCGTTACCGGGAGTGTGATGGAACCTATTGGGAATACCCTGGTCCCTCTGAAGCCGACAAGGGGAGCGCTCGCCGGCATCAATCGGGCTCTGTCTATCCCCATTTGCTGGAATGCTGGATAGTATAGAATGTCTGCTGAGCTGCCGTTGTCGATTAGCACTTGGTGGACATTGTAGTCCCCCACACGTATACTGACGACCAGCGTATCGTCATGCGGATGATGAAGTCTCCTTGCATCTTCTTCGGTGAATCCTATAATAGGGCTCTCCACCCGTGTGGCATGGGGCCTTGAGCCTGTCATGTGGACGTTTAGGATCGATCTGAGGACGTCTTTTGAGCCTTTTTGGAAGAACCGGTAGATGCGGTTCCCCCCACTATCATCCTTATGTCTCCGATGGGGGGTCTCGGACGCTCGTTATCCCGTCGGGGGGCCGACTCTTGACGATTATGATCCGTTTTCTCTTTGTTGACGAACTTCTACAACTTCCCTTGTCTAATGAGGGCTTCAATCTACTGCTTTAGGTCGTAGCACTCGGCCGTGTCGTGACCATGATCTCGGTGGAAACGACAATATTTGTCTCGCGACCGTTTGCTTGGGTCGCTCTTTAGTTTTCCCGGGAATGTTAGTGTCTCCTCGTCTTTGATTTGCATCAAGACTTGGTCAATCGGGGCGTTCAGGGGGGTGAAACTTGTGAACCTCCCGCTCGGGGGCTTAGGGCGTCTTTCGTCCCTTCTGTCTCCTGTCCTTGGTCTTTTCTGCCCTTGGTCCTGTGCATGTCCACCTGGCGTTCCCTCTTCTTGGGCCTTTCTTCCCGTGCAAGCAGCGCGTCTTCCGCGTTCATGTACTTGGTGGCCCTGTAGAGTACTTCTGACATGGTTTTGGGGCCGTTTTTGTATAATGAGAACAAAAACTTGCCCTTCCGCAATCCGTTCGTGAAAGCTGCCACCAGTATCTTGTCGTCGGCTTCATCAATTGAGAGTGCTTCCTTATTGAAGCGGGTTATGTAGGATCTTAGCGTCTCGTCTTCCCTCTGCCTGATGCTCATCAAACACGCTTTGGACTTCTTGTACCTGTGTCCCCCTATGAAGTGTGAGGTGAACTGAGCGCTTAGTTCTTTGAAAGTGCTGATGGAATTCGGTGTCAACCGACTGAACCAAATCCTCGCGGAACCCTTCAGTGTAGTTGGGAAGGCCCTGCACATGATTTCGTCCGGTACCCCCTGTAGATGCATCAGGGTTTTGAAAGTTTCCAGGTGATCCAGAGGATCCTTCACCCCGTCATAGCTATCTATATTCGGCATGCGAAACTTGTGGGGTAGGGGGAAGGAGTTCACGGCCACAGTGAAGGGCGAGTCGGTACGGTTGACTAGATTGTCAAGATCACTAGAGACTCTCCCCTTGAGGGCGTTCATCATGACCTCCATCTGTTCCCTCATTGCCTGTATCTCGGCGGCAATATGTGGTGGAGTCGCATCCATGAGGGATGGCATGCTTACGTGCTGCCTCTCCGGCCTGCTTGGGGCGTGGCTGCCCTCAGGTCTTTCCTGGTTCCCCCTTGGAGCGCTAGTTTCTTCTTGATCTTCTGGTTGGTCATTTGGTGCTGCATCCTTCTGGCCCAGCTGTTCTTCCAAGTCGAGGTTCCGTTTGGTGAGATGCTCCACGGTGGCACCAAGAGTCCAAACTTGTCTCTCGAGGGCAGTCGTGGGTGGTTCCTCTCCTTGTACGTCATTAGTAGTTGCCATTGAGCGAGTGAGTACCATGCAACCCTTTAGTTCGGGAAACGATAGTGCGGCTTAATTACTTTGTTTCCCACAGATGGCGCCAACTGATGATGCCAAAAATCTCACCAGTGAGTTGCACGATGCTCATTTCGCTCGGATATTAACCTGCACGAAACAAAAGAGAAAACCTATCGAAGGACACCGGTGTCAGAAAGTATTCTCACAACTCTAGAATGCTAGAGAGGGGTTAATTATGCGTACCTTGGCTTGTGAGGGTATTGGGGCTTTTATAGTGGCATAAGGTTGACATCCCTTTCTTGGCGCGGAAGTCTTTTCCTTATAGGACTTTCCTTGTAGAATCCTAAACGTGATGAATAAATCTCCCCTTTATGCGGAAGATCTTTACCAAATATGTAAGATTTCCGGAGTCCTATTAGCGCAAGGACTCTATTTATGAGAATGGGTAAAAATATCCCCCATGAGGGGCCCAACAGGCCCATGGACAATTAGCCCACCTTCCTTCACTCCGTCCATATCCGGCCCGTTCACATCAGGTCCGTCCATTGAAGGCCCGGGCAAATGACAGAATCTGCTTATTCGGGCGTTCGCGGACCATATTCGGTCCGTCCATTCACATAAGTCATTCCAAGGTATTTTGTCCCTTTCACTAGGCATAAAGGATTTGTGATGTTGACGTCCACTTTTATATAGATGAACTTGCTCCAGACCTGGTCTCCTTCGCCGACGACGTCTATATCGAGGACATTTCTAGCGGTAGAGCCAATCTTTTTGATGTTGTCTTTAGATTTCCAAAGGGCGGGGAGACTATGGATTTGGATCCAGAAGGTTGACAAAGAGAAGTCGACCTCTTTCCAATCTAGCTCGAGTCTCCATTTTTTTAGAACTAGATGACCTCCACGAATGGACCAAGGCCTTTTTTGGAACACCTTATTGATGTCAAATTCATGGTGAAAGCTAAACATGAAGGTGCTTTTGTCTAGGCGCTTAACTTCAAGTGGATATACTGGCTTCCAAGCTTTTAGAACTACACCTTTCACGATGTTTAAACCTGCAGCTCTAGAGGAGACAAGCTTTCCCAGAAGGATGAGGGTAGAGCTCATTGAGTTCTCTTGGTTTGGGAGTTCTAGGCGAATACATTTTGAAGTTCTATCTGCAAGTTTCGAAACCTCCATCTTATTGGATGGAGTGAAAGAAATGATGGAGTAATGTGGGTTAACTTAGTCGAGGAAGTGGTTAGAGGGGATGTGTCTGTTATTGGTTGCTGTATGGCAGGGTGCTGGGCTATAGGGACAGGGGATGTGGTTGGGATGGTAGGTTTAAAGAGTAGGATTGGGAAAGGAAGACTAGCTTCAGGTCTGGGGAAAGGGGATGGGTGCTACAGAGAGCACAAAGTTTGTGAATGGTAATTCCGCCCTTGGGTTTTGACAAGTTATAGACTTCTTAATAGTGGTGTACATATATATATATATATATATACCGCACTCCCCTATAATTAAATTTTTTGGCTTCACCAATTGTGCAAAGGCTCACAAGGGTCCTATTGCAATTTAAGCAACTAGCTATGCAAGGTTGGTCAATGCCTCAAACGATACTAAGCTTGGCTTTTCTCTGGTTAGGCCGTTGTGGATTGAGTATGGGATGTGGAGTTCTAAGTCAAATGGCAACTGTGATGTGGGGTTGCGATTTTTGTTTTTGGGGGGGGGGGTGTTGGGTGTGGGGGAGAGTTAATTGGGAAAAGATGAGGTAGATTATGGTAACTTGCAGTGGTAGGTGGGGTCGTTGGTTAGGGGATTGTCATGAGTCTGGCCCGTATGGGTCAAGTTTGATATGGGTTTCGAGCATGAGGTTTATAGGGCCTAATGGGTTGCAAGTTTGGTATGGGTTGATTTAATTTGAGTAAATTGGGTTTAATGGGGTGATTGTGGATTACAATGTTGTAATGAGAAGGCTTTAGAAGGGAGGTTGCTTTGGTGAGTTGTTGTTAGTATTGGCAAAACAGGAGGGATTGGTTGGGTTGGGGTTAGGTCAACACGTATTTTTTCAAATGATTTAAAAAAAAAAAAAAAACCATGTTTTTGTCATTTGGTAAGTCATGCCATAAATTACTTGGTATTAAATGCATTATTTTGAACTATCTTGGAACCCCATGCACATGCATAGATATATTTAAAAAATATACATAAAAATGCATAGAATAATTGTTACATATATAATTTAAATATTATTGACAGTCATTTTTATATATTTTTTAAAACTCTTTAAAAAGTCTTATAATAATATTATTAGGTAGAAAATTTAAATTATCGATTTAAATTTTTTTTTTTTAAATTTTTTATTTTTATGTTCATTAATTCTAAATTCTTTGGTTTTTGTATACAATAACTCACTTGGATGGATATTTATGATGTAGTCCCACATTTGACTTCAAAATTAAGAAATATAACTCTCCCTAAAAATAAATAATTTAAAAGATATACATTAAGATGTATAATATAATTTTTACATATATAATTTAAATATTATTAATAGTCATTCTTATATTTTTTTAACTCTTTAAAAAGTCTTGTAATAATATTATTAGGTATTATCTTTATTTATTTATTTATTTTTTATGTTCATTAATTCTAGATTCTTTGGTTTTTGTATGCAATGACCCACTTGGGTAGATATTTATGATGTGGTCCCACATTTGACTCTAAAATTAAGAAATAAAACTCTTTTTAAAAATAAATAATTTAGGACATAAGGCGCAAAATTGGACTTCAATTGTAGAATCTACTTGGATTTTCTCTAAGTTTTACCTATTAATATATAGGAGTTATTGTAGTAAACCCACCTGTGGTTTGGCTTGAAATCACTTTGTCTATCTATGATTTAAAAAGTGTCATTTTACTCACTTGAGGTAAGTTTTGTTTGTCTTCCGTAACTTACATCTGTTAAAAATAAGGGTAAACATGCATTTTTGCTCCTCATTTATGTCTCTCCTCCCAAAACATAAAAAAACTAAAAAGAAAAAAGAAAGATCTAAAAACCAGGTTTTGTAAATTTAAGAGCAAACATAATATTGTTCTTTAAAAATTAGAAATATGGCATTCCTATCTCATATCTATCCTTCAACCAAACTTTCCTAGTCCACTGCGCCATTACCTAAATCCAATAAAACCCACCAATTTAGTCAAGATCCAATCCAAATAATCATAACCCAATACCCTACTAAAACTGTTGTGGCTGAAGCTAACAATTAGTGGTCATGAATTTTAAGCTAGTTGTTATGCTTTCTTGTTCTATGAATACTTCACACAGATTTTATAGGTTATAAAGTAATTTGTTATGCTTTGTCTCTCTGCTCTGCCAACATGTATGGAGTTCTTCCATGGGCCATTGTGTGAGCTTTGCCTCACGTCATGCCTTTCTTCTCTCCCAGATCTCTTGGGTTTCTTCCTACTGTAAGATTTCCTTTAGGTCTCCTTAGTTTTTCCCTTATGCAGCTCCTACACCATTTGGTCCAGGGTAGATCGTGGCGTCCAACACGCTTTCATGCTCTCCACCATTCCAGCACATCTCTGTGCTCGCTACGTTTTAGTGATCGTTTTTTCTACCTGGCCAACTGCCTCCATTTTGTTCTTTGCTCCAATCTAACCCAACTATGTGTACGGCAAAGTCATGATACAAGGTAGGAGTGTGCATGAGTCGGATTGGGTCAGGTTGAGGGGATTTTTTGACCCAACCCACCATGGTGAGTAAAAAAAAATTCAACCCAACCCAACCCATCACATAAGTCCAACCCAACCCAACCCAACCCACATGGGTCGGGTTGAACCCATGAATTTGACAAATTTTTATTATTTTTATTATTAAATTTATTAAATATATTATTATTAGTATATATTATATATTTTTAAAAATATATAATATTATTATTAGTATATTATATATATATATATATATATATATATATAATATTATATATAAGCACTTATAGTATATAATATTATTATTAGTATATATTAAATTTACAGCTGATTTAAAAAAAAAAATTTATTAAATATATAATATATTTTAAATATATATTAAATATGGGTGGGTCGGGTCGAGTTTGGCGGGTTTATAATTTTATGACCCACACCCAACCCGACCCCCTATAAAATTTTTTTTTTTGTGACCCAACCCAACCCACCAAGCCTTAAAAACTGACCCTATTCGTTGGGTTGGGTTGGGTTTGGCGGGTCAGTGGGTTTTCTGCACACCCCTAATACAAGGACAACAACAAGAGACTCTTTACAAGCAATGTCTTTGTTCTTTGATTCAAGTTAGAGTTCTCATAAGGAAACTAATTTTTTAATGGGTAAATTACAAAATTAATCCCTATCTTTTAGGGTATATCTCAATTTGGTCCCTAACCTTTGTTTTTTTGAAACTTGGTCCCTAACCTTTTTAATACTGTGTTAATTTGGTAATTGTCATTATCCCTTGGATGGGAAAAGTTGATGTATCAAACAAAATAATAAAAAATAATTTTCCATGCCACTTCCATAGCTAATTATACCGCCATGTTAGATTATGTAGGGGCCTTTTTTACCGTGTTGGGTTGGGCTGCCCCTTTGTGGTTGTAGGCCCAAGTGTTCTGGGTTGCGGGAGTCGAGACCGGTCCAATTGGAACTCAACTTGGCCGAGTTGTGCACAAACTAGGCCTTGTCTGCCAGGAAAGTGCTTGCGGCAGGCAGAGCTATTTCAGAGGAGCTTGCAGTAGGCATACATAATTGATAAAAAATAAAGCAATGTATTCTGGAATGACTAGATAGTTCTTTTAATAGTGAATGACCAAATAATCCATAATCACAATAATATGAACAATTTTAACAAATAAAACAGTAAGGGCAAATGGTAATAAAGATTAATCAACAAATAAAGGAAATAAGCCCAATTTGGTCTACAAGGGCAAGGTCAGGAAGGAAGAACGCCTCTTCTCAACATGATTAACCTCCAAGGAAAAGAATTCCTGCCATGGAAATTAATAGATTTGAGGGAGGCGGACTTGAATGGACAATGCCCAGGACGATTATATAAGAGAGCAGGGATTTGAGAGGGAGAGAAGGGAAGGGACCTATCGGTGCATGCCACTAACACTTGCTCTTTTCTCTTTGTCTTTCTCTCTTTTTTAGTCTTTCCTTAGTGATTTCCACAATTGTCGTTTTTAGTATTGTGCTCCCCTGTTTTTCTAAGTATGTTTCAGAGTCTTTTTCTTTACGTTGTGTTGTATTGCTCTCTTCCTTCTTGTTGTTGTCCCTGTACACGGCAGAGGCTTCCTTTTTATAGTGCCTGCCGCGACCGAATTTTACTATTCTACCCCCTAACCACTTTTGTCTGGTCTGGGCGTATTTGCCGACCATCACTGTTCTGTCTGCGAGTTCCCTTGTTACAGACAAAGACAACTTTTTTGTCTGTTAGTCTGCCGTGGCACCTCTTCCTGCCACGGTGATGTTTCACTCTTTATCCCTCACGGCATGCACCTATTGGTTCCAACTCAGCCTTGCCTCTTTTGGGTGGTATGTCATTCCAACAGGACGTATCCCCCTAAAAAGTTTGAGCAGGAACCTCAAAACAGGTCTTCCCCTCTCCCCACCTCCAAACCATGCCCTCTTACCTCTGACCCACGACCCCACCACGTCTTGTATTGGCTGGGTACAGGTTGGTGGTGCCTGGGTCTTGCGCGTGCATATGTCTGAAATCTGCCTGTTATTCATGCATCTGCCGTAGACTGGAGACTTTGCTTGTACTGCCTGCCGTCCGTTTCTAGCTTTTCACGAGCTGCTACTCTGATTTCTCGCTCCCATAGGGTCTGGCTTTACCGTGTACTGGGTTTTGCGTTCTCTTCAACCAAATTCTTTAATTGCCTTGGCTTCCTATCCCGTTACTCGGCCTTTCCTGCCACGACGATTTGTTCCTGCTGGGCCTCTTTTTAGGCTTGCTGTTCCTTTCCTTCCCCCAATGGCTTAATATGGCCACTGGTGTTCTCACTTATGGGCTCTAGTGTCCCTTTCTTTTCACTTGGGCCTTTCCAGCCCATTTACTTCCTTTGGACTTCCTTAGTCCATTTACTAGCTCCGCATCCCATGGGCTTTTACTAACCTAATTGGGCTTCCCTGACCCAATTTCCTCATTCTCATCCTTGGGGTTCATGGGCTTGACGTTATCCCCTACTTTCTTTGTTTACATTGCTTCGGGCCTATCACGGCTCATTCTCACTTTTCCATACCACATACTGCCCATGGGTGCTGTTTTCTCTCTTTTCGGGCCTTTTATGCCCACTTACTTCCTTAAGACCCATTCGTTTATATTAAGGGCTTGTGATCCATTATTCCTGCTGCCTGAGCCTAGTGGTTTTACTTAGTTCGCCGCTTCTCTGCTGCCCGTATTTCTGGATTGGGTTGCCTTCTGCCTATTTCAAAAAAATGACCCTTAACAGATTAAAAAAAAAAAAAAAAAAACCTCAACTTGAAATGTTAAATGACACATGGCAATTTACTAATCCTACGATATAAAAAAAGAGAAAGCTCACTTAATCTGTGTAATTTCCTCATCTTCTTTTCCTCAATCCTCACCTCACCTCTCTCTGCAACATTGCCACCATCACCTAAGCATGAGAGACCCATCGATGCAAGCTTTGATTCAACCCAAGATTCCAAAGAAAATAAATCCAACATCGTCTCCCTTCTCTAGACCTATTACCTAGTAAGATTATAATTTTAAATAAAAAAACATTGAAAACTTTTTTCCAGATCTATCAATATTAATCATTGTTAAATATAACAATATAAAAATCTAAAGACAATACTAATATCAATTCATTCGAATCATATAGACATTTACAAATATAGATCACAAACAATAGGGAATATCACTACATTGCAGAAGCATTATGCCCAATCTCCAACAGCAAACAATCCCAATTGGCAACCTTGTTGCTCTACTTTGCATCCTGTCTTATTGGGTAATAAAGTTCGGCTACCCAATTGGCTTTTTGGCACCTCCTATCTCTAGCCGCAAACCCATCCACACCATCTTATAATTTCCATATCTTCTTGTGATCTACCCAATGTGTGTTTCGAAATTTCTTGACATTGGTGAAGTGGGCGATGGGGGTGGATTGGTGGAGGACAAAAACTTCTGAATTACTAACTTTAGAATTACTAATTTTAATTTGTTTTTTTTTTTTTTTAAATCTGATGTGGTGGTACAGTTAGCAGTTGATGTGGCATGAAAATCAATTTTTATTATTTCATTTGACACATCAGTTTTTTTCCATCCAAAAGATAATGGCAGAGACCAAATTGACACAACATTAAAAATATTAGAGATTAAATTGACACAATTAAAAACCAAATTGAGATATAGTTTAAAGGATAAAAACCAACTTTGTAATTTACCATTTTTAAATTTTATGGAACTTAATTTTTAGATCTTATTTTCTTTTCGTTTTTTAGTTTTTCTATATTTTGGAAGGAGAGAGACATAAAAGAGGAGCAAAAATACATGTTTACTCTTGTTTTTAATATAAGTGGGTTACGGAAGACAAGTAAAGGTTACCACAGGTGGTTAAAGTGATGCTTTTTAAATTACATGTAGACAAAGTGATTTCAGGTCAAATTGCAGGTGAGTTTATTGTAATTATCCCAAATATATATAGATGTGTTCTATAGAAGAATAGAAAATGTAATGAATGGTGTTATGTTAAATGCTATCTTAAAATAGAAAAAAGTAACTTTTGACATGCTAAATCTTAAATTTTTTTTGATAAGAGTTGATGTTAGTGCTCTTAGGAATAATCAAATTGTAAAGTGAAACTAATAAATTTTAAATTTTTTGAAGCATTAAATTTTAATTTTCACTTTAAATTTAAGGGATGGAAATCAAATTTTAAAAACAACATTTTTATAAAATAAGAAATTTTTTTTTTGGGGGGGTGGGACGAAGAAAAAGGAAAGGAAACCCTTAGGAAAAGGAAGTGATAGTATTGGACAAGCAAGAATACCTTTTCATTATCAGTGGGGAGTGGAATAGTGGGAATCTTTGTCTTTATTGTTTTCATTGATCTTACTAACAAAATTGATGCAGAAAGTTGCAGAAGGGAGCAGAGCAGAGAAAGATCAAAGCAATGGGAGTGTTGACGAACAAGATCGAGAGGGAGAATCTAAAACCTGGGGATCATATCTACTGCTATAGACTCGCCTATACCTACTCCCACCACGGTGCCCTTTCCATTTCTTCCTCTTTTCCTCTCTCTATAATCTTCATTTTTTATTTTGTATTTTGGGGTTGATTAGTATCTAAGTAATTACTCCTGCATTTGCTTACTCCTTTATAATAGGATCTGTTTTTCTCATATTTCTCGTTTATTTTGTGTGCGTGTGGGGTGTGGACAATGATATTATTCGGATGGATTACAAGTTCCGCTACAACTTACAACCCTCATCACAAATTAAAATTTTGATGGAAATTTTACTATTTTTTGTGGAACCTGCCTCTCCATTGTTTCAGGAAAGAACACAACACCAATCCAAAAAAGAAAAAAAAAAGAGTTTATATGGCTCCATTAAATTAGGTGCGGATTTTTTTGAAAAATTTATATTTATTTTATTTTTAATGACGAATTTAAGTATTAAAATTTAAAATATTGTTGTTTTTTCAAAATATGATTTCAATGCAAGATGTGATATAATTGAAACCACACGATTTCAATGCAAAGTTTAAAGAAAGGCTATTCTTCCAAATAATGTTACTACAATACTATTTTTAATAATTAATAATTACTTAATATCATTTTCCAACAAAAACCCAATTAGGTGCTATATTTTCAATGTGTCCTGTCTTTTTCACTTGGAAATGCTTTTGTGTATCTTGAAATATATATATATATATATATATATGTATGAATAATCTTGTAATGGTATTAAGGGCTCTTGTAGTTGGCCCTCAAATTAACATTTTAGTAGGATTATAGTTGAACTGTTGGGGTTGATTACAATGCTGAATTCCTATTAAATGCTTAATTACCTTTATCAAGTTATACCAGTAGAGCAGTAATTTGAAAAACAGAAGGGTTATTCATTTGTACTAGCAGTTAAAGGGTTATTTGTGTTTGATTGAATGAACACAATTGTCTTTTCTTGGAAATTGTTTTTACAGCCAGATTCTACTTTGTAACAACAGGGATATATGTCGATGCGGGAAATGTTATTCACTTTACTTGGGGAGAAAGCCAGGAAACTGGTACAGGAACTGTGTTAGACCGCTTCATTGGGTGCTTACCTCAACGACGTCCTTTGGACAATCCATGCTCAATATGTGATGATCAATCAAAGAGTAATGGGGTCATCTCTTCTTGTATAGATTGTTTTCTTCCAGGTGGAGATCTCTACCTCTATGAGTATGGTGTCACACGAAATTTCTTTCTTGCCAAAGCTCGTGGAGGTACCTGCACTCTTGCTTCATCCGAGCCACCTGAACAAGTTATTCATCGTGCCTTTTATTTCCTCCGGAAGGGCTTTGGTGTCTATGATGTTATGAAGAACAACTGTGAAGACTTTGCATTATGCTGTAAAACAGGCTTGCAAGTGATTCCTACCGTTAGCGTGGGCCAGAGTGGGCAGGCAGCATCCTTTCAAGCTGCTGCTGGTGTTATCCTTTCTTCATCACTTGTGTTTCTAACCCGTTCTTCACCACTTGGATTTCTAGCTACCAATGTTACCGGTCTGGCGGGAATTTATGGCAAATACTGTGTCAATCGTTTGGTTAATGATATTGGAGTACGCCGAGATGTCAGGAGAGTTGTTTTAGAGGAGGAAACATGATCTTCTGTTTCTGGTGGAACACCAGCTGCATAAAGTGGAAACACAAGATACATCCTCCCAAAGTAATACTAATATTTTGGCATGCTCAAGAGTTATATGCGGTTTGCAAGAATTTGATTATTATGGTGGCAATCGATGACAATTTGTCATGCAATGAGTACAACCAAAATTATTTCAGAATTTGTTATGTGTGTGTTTTAAGATATTGGATTTTATTTTTGAATTTTGAATTTAGCTTTTGTTATGATTGAGGATTCCTTGGGATGTAATTGTGCCTTAATATGATCCTTGAAACTTATTAGAAAGATGAAATGATTTGAGTGAAGCAATTTGATTTTTTTTTACTAGAGATGTTTTGCTAGTAAGCTTGGCAATGATTCAAAGCATCCTCAGGGTGGTTAAGCCTAAGATTGGCAAGTTTAGGCCGTCAAGCCTAGGACTTATGTTGTTTCTCTTTTATTTTCCCTTATTTTTATTTTCTAACCTCCACAATTGCTACTACTCGAACTCAACATTCAATTAATCCCAACAACTACATATGGAAAAATGGGTTGGAACCCAGTAACAAATAACCCAACCTAAACATGAATTTTTTTTATTTGAAACAAAAGCGAGTTGACTTTTGACATGACTCTTTTAAAAAACTAAAAAATTAATTAATTAATACATGGTTCCATGGGTGGCGCCATGTATATTTTAGGGGGTTCATCTGAGCTAGAAATTTTTTTTACTAATTAATATATTTTGTTTTTTTATTTAACCCTCTTAAATAAAAATTTAAACACTTTAATTTTTTTTTTTTTAAATTCACTAGAAATAAGTTTAATTATAATCATCTTAACAATATTTTAATATTTTTAAATACTAAAAAAAAAAAAAAAATCGTCTAACAACAATCCAATTTTATCTAAAATCTGGGAGAAATAGTAAGCCCAACAACAAAGTAAATTTTTTTTTTCATCTAAAATTGTTTTAAAAAGCCCATTTAGATCTTAATAAATTTGAAATAAGCTAATGGAAAATTCATAGTTTACATTGTACTATCATTGTAATATCTACATTGTTTCTAAACAAATGTGTACAATATTGTATAGTTTTTGCAAATGTGTATAGTATAATTATCTATAATATAAATCTTACATTAATAGTACAATGTAAACATATAATCATCATATATAAACTAATAAATAAAAGTATTTTAAGCAGTAATAATTAAAATTCACCTAACAACAACAATTAACATGTTCATTATATTAAATAAAAAATATGTCAAATGAACCTATAATTTATTTTTATTCTATTAATAGTACATACTATAGACAAATTTGTAATAAGAAAGCTATTTAGACCGTAAGATTCATATTTTACTTAAGATGTATCTTCTTACTGACCCCCCTAAGAAAAAAATCCTAGAGCCTCCACTGCATGGTTGGTTTACTTGCTTGTTTTGAGCTTTATAGTGCACAACTCAAACTCAATTGACAAACAAAATGAAAGAAGAATGATTGTGACATTATTCTCACTTGAATAAGGTAATAAGTAAAAAATTTTAGATATTAAATGATAAATTATATGTCAAGATAGTCTAGTTGTAGTAAAGTCAAAAAATATGTATTTGAAATTATAGACAAGTATGAAAAGCATCGCTAAGTGTGAAAAGAGTGAAGCAGATTATAAATTTCTTGCTTAGTTTTCAAGATTGTAAATTTCTTATATGTTTTTTTTTCTTTGTCAAATAATCTATCCAATAGGGCATTTGTATTTTCTTATATGTTTTTTTCTTTGTCAAATAATTTGTTGCATGACTTATCACATGGAAAATACATTTTTTTTTTTTTAAAAAGAATTTGAAAAAAATACTAATCGACCTAACTCGAACTTGACCCACCCATTTCCCCAAGTCTGCCAACAACCCACCAAAGCAACCTCCCTTTGAAGCCTCCTTAATACAAACTCGTAACCCACAATCACCCAATCTAACCCAATTTACTCAAATTAACCAAGCTCATACCAAACTTGTAACCCATTAGGCCCTATAAACCCCATGCTTTGAAACCCATATCAAACTTGACCCATATGGTCGGACTCATGACAATCCCTTAACCAACGGCCCCAGCTACCATTGCAAGTAACCACAAGCCACTCATCTTTTCCCAATTAACCCATCCCCAAAAATAGCAACTCACATTGTGGTTGCCATTTAACATAGAACTCCATATCCCATACTCAATCAACAGAGGCCTAACTAGCGACAAGCTAGGTTCGATTCTATTGAGGCATTGACCAACTTTGAATAACTGACTGCTTAAGCTGCGATAGCACCCTTGCGAAATGTCTATTATGAATAAATTACTTTACATTTAAAAAGAATAAATATCACAAAATTATAACATAACTATTCTCAACATAAAGCACATTTTAAAACTAATCCTATTGAATTTCTTTGTTAAAATGTTTAAGATATATTTATAATTACTCTTAGAAAATCTTCTTTGTATAATATTTAAAAGGTTATAATAAATTTTTTAAGAAATATATACGTACATTCTTCCATCTTTTACTATTTTCTAATCACACTTTTTGTGTTTTAATATTATTCTAATAGGAATTATTTGATTCAGAATTGTTTTAATCATTACTTTCATCCATTGTTCTCGAAATATTATCATTAGGATTCACAATACTTAATTATAAGGCGAAAATGGCCCAATAGCACTATTTGACAAAATATTTAATAATACATCAATGTTTGCGAAATATTTAGTAATCTACTACTGTTTTAAAACTCTACTCCATAAAACTCGGATTGAGATCAGGTGTAATATGTAGGGTATTGCACCTGGTGCAATAATATTGGATGGCTGAGATTAAAAGTTGAATTTTCAACTTTCAACTTTCAATTTCAATCATTGAATTAAAAAAAGTTAAAAAAAAAAGTGTTAAAGAGTTAAAAAATAGGATGGTAAAAATTGATGGTGAGATGAATTAGTGTAATTGCACCCACTTTCACATGTAACTTGAGTTTCACATGTAACTCGAGTTCACAAAAATCGAGTTTCATAAAAAATGTGCCACAGTGGTACCCAATGATATGAAATTTAGAATTAAAAATGTCATGTGCAATTCGAGTTGTGAAACTCGAGTTCCTAAAAAATTATTACCCTTCCCACATAAAGATCATAGAACTCCTAGAAACCCTTTATCTCTCTCTTTTTCTTTCCTTTTTTCAGTCAAACTCCCTCTCAATTCTCAAAAATCTTCACCAATCTACCAGTGTGGGATGTGGGCGTTTGGCAGATTGTGGTGTTGAGATCAGCGTCTCGTGGTGGCATTGGTTGCTGGGTTTGGTATTGTTACGCTCCGAACCCAACTATAAAAATAGGCACGTGACAACTGCCGCATGTTTATAAAGTAAGCACCCTACAAGTGTGCAAAGCATTCTTAGCAACTAAAATTTCTCCTCAAAATTAAATCAAATAAATCCAAAATACCTCAACAAATTCTTTATGAATAGATCTCCAATAATTTAATAAGCACAAATCCAAACCTCATGTACATAATGCCAGTTGGCCAATAAATATAAAACAATTAGAAGACCATCCAATCCCCAAAATCACTAAGCTTCTTTTCTCGCTCACAACACAATATCAAAACTCCCAAACTTGTCTTTCTTCATAATCTGAAATTGGAGGGGAAAAAGGGGGGTAAGCTAACAACTCAATAAGTAACTAAAATCCTAATAAGTTCTATCAAGCAATAGATTTATAAAGGTGAAAGTTCAATATGGGTATGAAACACCCTTGAACGTTTAGACCCCCAGATACAAAAATACCAATTCAAGCTTTATATCAAACAATTAATGTGTGGAATATGATAACAAGCTTATAACAGAATTGATAAAACAATCTAATCCAAATATAAACAAATCCACAGCAGTAAATATAAGGCAAAGATAAAGGAAAAAGAGATGCAAACACACGGACAACACACAATGTGTTACCGAAGAGGAAACTGAAGTCCTTAGCGTAAAACCTCTCAGCCGCCCTCCAAGCGGTGATAAAATCCACTAAAGAATATAGTTGGGATACATGAACAGTAGAAGACCCTCCAAGCTTAATCTACCCAAGTACCTAAGCCCTCCAAGCTTCTCGCTCCAACGAGATTACGCCGAACCTATTTCTTCTTTAGCTTGCCGGATTCCGCTACTTGACCATAGTATCAACCAATGTATATTGGTTCCTTTCCAAACTGCTTCCCTAAGCACCAAATGGATCTTCTCACAGACGTGGGTGTGGTGAGATAAGGGTTTGGTAAATAACTTCTCAAGGGTATGACAATGGAGAGGAAGAGAGTAGAGGAATTTGTAGAGTCTCTTTAGATGAAGATTGGGGATGAGGCAATCTTGTTTTTCTCTAGGGTTTTCTCTCACAAAATTCTCTCTAGAAGCTCTCTCAATATGATGGGTATAAAGGTGTATATATAGTAGGGTGAGAAAGGAATGCAAAACGTTAGTTTTTGTCAAACAGGGCAAGTTGGCGACTTGGTCTCGCGGCTTGTCCAAGTCGCGAGTTCAAGTCGCGACGTAACGGCCTGGCCAGTCTGGAACTTTTGTCCTGTAATGTGACAGCTGGCGCGACCCTTCAGTTTCCCAATGTGCCTCTCACGTGCCAGATTTTGGCGGCTTGTCAGTCGCGATCCACCTGCGAGCCCTAGTCGCGAACGTCTGTTTTTCTTGCACACTCTTGAGCTTTTCTTCACATCTTCTCATACACTACCCTTATAATTTTCCCACCTAAATACAGGGTTGCTAAGTGCGAAATTACAAGCAAATTGTTCACGGAATAAAGCCAATTAAATGGTTGATAAAATTCAACCTTACAAAAGGAAAAGATGTAATATGTGTTTTCAAAGTTATAATATACTATGTGTTTTCAAAATAACTGAAGCAATAGATTACATACTTTAATATGACAAATATATTATAGATGGTTTAGAAAGTAGTTAGTTTTCCATATATCAAAGCTATAACTTACAATATGTTCCAAAAGATACATAAGCAGTTTTAATGACATATACAATAGTTCAAATACTCAAACATTTCCAAAATCACATATGCAGTTTTAAGGACTCAAAATAGTTCAAATATTTAAACGAAATTCATATTCTTAATAATCTTATGACTATGGTCACGTTATATCCCCCTGACTGGGCATCAGAGTACCAATGAATAGCCCCCATTGGCTGGGTATCAGAATACTAATGAATAACCTCCATTGGTGTGGGCATCAGAATACCAATGAATATTCCATATTGGTTTCGGTATCAGAGTACTAATGAATAACTCCCATTGGCTGGGTATCAGAATAAATTCATAGTTAGATTATTCATAATCATATATATGAAATCATAGTTTATAACAATAATATATCTTATTCAAATACGTATATATAATCATATATTCAATATTCAAATCTATTTGTGATATTTCTATAATTCTTTACTTAAAATCAATATAGTTTAAAAAAAAAAAAAATCTTATATTCAATGCTCATATGTATTTGTGAAAATTCTTTATTCTTTACTTTGAGTCAGTATAACTAAAAACAATTAAATAAAAATACATTATATATTCAAAACTCAGATATATTTGTGATAATTCTTTACTTGAAATCAGTAATACAATAAAAATAAAATTGTAACAACTGTAAACAATTTTCAGTAGTTAAAATATGCAAAATAAAACCAATTAGGATAAGGTTATTTACCTCTAAAAGCTATTCCAAAGGAACTTTTTCTTAACAATTCCTCTAAAATTTTAAGATATCACCTAGAACAATTTTCAAATATTTTTACTCAATAATCAAATAATTTAAGGACATATAATCAATCATGGAAATATACTTAATATCCTCTACAAAATATAAAGCTTATAAAACTATACTAATGGACTCACTAGGGTTATACTTTGCTGAACTAATAACACTTTCAACACTAAATTAACGTTTCCCTAATAAATGGTATTCTAATCAATAATACATCCTTGCATTAATCGAAACTCATTTTACCATGAGGAATGCAGTAGCCAACACTTTATGATTTAATATATAATCCCCAATGCAAACAGTGGGCCAAAACTAATATGATTCTATTCATGACTTTAACATCCATTGACCCTACGGATTTAATATAAGAATTTTGGGATGAAATTACAATTAGGATAAAAATCAAGTCTGTCAATATCCTTCAAAACAGTTGTAGTAGTGTTGGACCTAGAGAACAAAATTTGTTCTAGGGACCCACGATGGACAACGTGAAAGCCACACACACAGAAGCCAATTCTGAGGTTTAATATATATATACAAGTCTCCTAATGGTTTTAACAGCATATAACCTCAATGAAAAATGGTGGGCATAATAATGGATTAGAACTTGAAATTCCGTGGCTCAATTCGAGAATGAAGTCCGTATACACTAACTTAAAGTGTAACAACTGTTCTAAAAAATATCCCTTTGAAAAATCTAAACAGCACTAACATTCCTTAGATCAAATTCTAACTCTTTTAAGTTCTTTGTTTCTAACAGATGAAAAATCATACCTGGAACAAATGGTTGCCTCTTCAATTAACTCCAAGGAAAAAATACACCTCATAGCCTCCCTAGTGATGAAACCCTCCTTTACTTGAGCAATTTGGATAGTCTCATCTCTCAAGACTAAATAAGCTTATATATATAGCTAGGGTTTCAACTTTATTTTCTAAAAACCCCTTAGAAATATTAATTATAAAATTAACCCTATAAACAAATTTACTTAAATAACCTTTTATTTTATTTTTTTAATTTTTTTTCCGGGTATTAAAGGTACGGTGGTGGGTTGTGGTTTGGGTATGCAATCGGTGTCGCGGTGGTTGCTAGGCTTGGTTCATGTGTTTGCTTTAAGTTTCGGTGGTTGCTGAGATTTTTTACTGGAATTTTGTTTGAGTTTTGGTTGCTGGGATTTTTTTTGCTTTAAGTTTTCTTAGCTTTAGCTAATACATCAAGAGATAGACTTCCACTTTTTCTAGCAGCTGTAGATGTCCCATCTGTACTAGATTATCCAGGAACCTCATGAGATCTGGTAACAGTAAATCCCTTATTTTCATTTGTGGTAACACAACCCCCAGACTTCTCTAAGGAAAAAAAAAAAAAGAAAGGCATTTCTACTATGTTTTTACTATTTACCATGAACCAATACTGTAATATGCTTTTCATATGGAAAAGAAACAAAAAAGACAAGTTTATCAAAATAGAAACAAAAAGAAAAGTCCCACTTACCATTTTAAAGCAACCAATCACTGACAAGTGATAAACAACGTGTTTCTCAAAAAAAAAAAAAAAAAAAAAACAGCGTATAGAAAAAACCAAAACGTATATTTATCTGAGATGAGAGCTTTTTTACTTATGCGACAAATTATCACATCATCTAATACTATATATAATAGCAGATGTTTCAAGGAGGTGCTGCCACGTTAGGGAAAAAGGCCTTTTAAAATGCTGTCACGTTTACCATTTAAAAAACGGTAAATTATAATCTTTCACTATGTTAAAACACTGTTTGGAGCCTCTAGGTATAAAAAGAAACTAACCGCTTAAAACAAAATAAAAAAGAAAGGGAGAGTGGTACATGGAGAAAGGAGAGAGAGATGAGGCGCGTCGAAGACCCTAACACAGAGAGAGATTGAGAGCGAGAGATCCCAACAATGGCGACACATTTCAAGGAGAAAGGAGAAAGGAGAGAAACTCATAACTCCTCTCTCTTTTCAGAATCCCAAAAATCAAAACCAAATCCTTCCCCCAAAATCAAAATCCAAAACTTAGATGAGAAAGAAGTAAGCGATTAGAGGTGCCATTCTCACGCAATCTCCGATTCTCTCATACAATGGCCACCAATTCATCAGACCAACTCAACTTCAACCCTACCACTACGACAAAAGAAAACCCTAAACAAACCATAAACAACAACACCACTCTACCGTTTCTTCTCTGCACCTCCATGTAAACAGAGGTCACAATAGCGGGTTCAATTCTCCTCTCTCGGATTCTCTCTTGAAAGCTCGAAAATGTGTTGAAAACACAAGAGTTATTTAGACCCCCAAATTAAAGTTATGGCTCGATTGATTTTACACTAACTAAATACTAAGTGCGGAATAGTGTAAAAGCGAGCAGATAAACAAGCAAGTTACTCTAATCCATAATCAAAGCAACACAACAGTAAAATGGAATGTAAAAGAGTAGGGAAGAAAGATGCAAACACAAGATAACATGCCGATGTGTTATCAAAGAAGAAACTAAAGAATTCGGCGAAAAACCTCTCCGCCATTCTCCAAGTGGAAATCGATCCACTAGACAATCAGTTGGGATACATAGGTTAGTAAGATACCCTCCAAGTCTAATCTACTTGATGTACTTAAGCCCTCCAAGCTCCTACTCCAACAAGACTTCTTGGAACCGTGTCTTGTCTAGTTCTTCGAATCCCACAACAAGCTCCATGTTGCATCTGCCATCCTTGGCTTCTTCCAATGCTTTCTAGTAGCACCAAAACTTCACTTGACACTCTGAAGGGGTGTGGTAAGTGTTTAGGCTATTAAACTATTAATGGTATGGAAATGAAGAGGTAAGAGTTGAGAAAATTCCACAAGCAAATGTGTAGAGGATTGTGGGTATAACAATCTCTAACTCTCGAGGTGTTTGGCTAGGGTTTTCTCTTAGAAGCACTCCTCAAAATTTGTGGGTAATGTGGGTATATATGGTGTAGGCATAGAAAGTGTGTATCGGAATGGACAGGCTGGTAGAATAGAATGTCTCGCAAGTATCTCGCGAAAAGGCCTTACCCACGAGATACTTGCGAAACACAGCTGTCTCCATCCTGGCTTGACTCTTTGCGTTCTAGCATGTGCAAGGCACATCAGTCACTTCGCGGGATGCTTAGTCGCGAGCTACCTGTGAAAACTTTTCAGTCTTCAATTGCTTGAGTATTTACACTCTCTCTTTTTATCACACAACCCTTACAATCAAATCCCACAATAAATATAGGGTACAAAAGATTGAATAAAATTACAACCAAATTTGGCACGGAATATAAGCCAACAAAACACATAGTTGTAAATAACTACTTTACAATCTTCCCCTTTTGATATTTCGTGACAAAACCCCTAAAACAGACTCTAGACTTAAACGTGAGTTTAGGAACAGTGGAAAAACTCACTCACACCTAAGCTAAGAGCTGTGAAGCACTTGCACGTATATACCTATAACTTGAAACACTTGCACACAAAAAAAACTTTCATTAAGCTTATGACGAGTTGAGCACAAGGTACGTACATGAGCAAGTAAAATGTGATCAAGTTTGTAAACACTATAAAACATGTAAGCATATCTTGATCGTACAAAACAGTCATTAAAGAATGACTACATTGAACATTTAGCAAGCAAATGCTCATCCGGACACGCAATGCAATTAAGAACATTCACAAGGATCAATTGCATGTCCAACACTCAACCAATGCAAAATACACAAAGTATTTGCGTCTAGGATACATGATCCTACTAGGGTACAAGAGTGAGGTACTTAAGACATATTAGCAATATCTTAAAAGTACAAAAATTGCTACAAAGCAGTAAGGTAAACACATATATTGAAAAAATAAACTAAAATTGAAAAGCAGAGTATTAAAGCTTTAAATAAAAGTAGTAAAAACTGTAAACAATATAAATAAAGATTGAAATAGTTTAAACCAAAACATAAACAGAATTAAACCGCCTGTATGAACCAAAGATTCTATGCCTAAGCTATGTCTATGCTCTGCTCCCTCTCAAAAAGTGCAAGCTCCCCCTTAATATTTTCTCCCCCTTTTTGACTGGAATGACCAAAGAGGCTAGAACTGATCAGACTCTGAATCTGATCCCCGCGCCATGGACAAGTCATCGATCTGCAAAGATAATGCAGTGATTTGTCCTTGAAGGTATGCAAACTGTGTCGCGGTGTGCTGCATATGGGCATTAAGTACTGTAGACATCTGGTCCATTTTAGCTAATAGACGACCAGGTCTGTCTAAACCTCGTGCTGGTGCTGAAGATGATGGTTGAGCTAAAGACTTTGGAGCAGAAGTGAATCTATCAATCTCCTCCTCTGTATCTCCACCTTTGTCTTCAACACGATTCTGTGGTATCGTATGCACACCTGTTTTGGAGCCCTTAATGTGAGTTGTGCTCCTAGTGACTATGTGTGCACCAATGGGATAGTCCCTTTGAACCACAGTGAGACCACTCAGAAGTTTCAACTTTGTCCTTATTTCCAGTGAAAATTGGATTGCATTCATGGATGTCTTCTTTGGTGTACCACCAAGTATCTTTATCATCTCCTTAGTAGAACCCAATTTATCTTTATATTGGACTAAGATTGGTTGAGAGTGATGACGAATCTCCAAAAATTCTTGAATACTATCCTTTGTAATCATAAATTCTTTATGCCTCACCCAGCAAACTATATGGTCTTCTTCCACAATAGCATTTGAGAAAAATTCTCGTATGATCTCTGAGTACACAACCCCAATTGGGTTCAACAACTTGGTCCAAGTCCTTTCTTTGAACACTTCAGGAATGAAGGTGTCCTTAAGGGTTTCTAGCTGGACCACCCTCTCCATAATAATGGTTGCTCTTTTGTAGCAGTCATTGTATTTCATATCAGCATCAGCAGACTTGAAATTGTCAGAATCAGTGCAAGAGCGTTTTGTGGATTTCTTGGTCGCAGAATGTTTGGTAGGAGACATCTGCACAATTACATAGAGACCAAGGAAAGACACAAATGTAAAAACACAAAACAGAGCACAAAACAGAGCATAACCAACTCAAAACAGCATGCTAAAACAGATAAAGCAAGTGAACATAGATACAATGCATGAAATTAAGTAGCTGTGCATATGTGTGCCCGGAGGGTGCCTAGTGTGTGCATGGCATGACATGACATTGAGGCACAAAATGGGCAAAGAGTGTAAAACACACAACCATTGACCAAAACATGGTAAACATGGTCAAACAAAAGGAAGCCCAAGAATTGGAATTCATTTGGGTCCAATTCAACACAGAAATGTCACTTGGACATTCTGTCAAACACCTAACATGCAACAAAGCAATCCAAATATGAATAATGCATGAACATGGAGAAAACTTGCCTCAATACATGCTAAATTGCCACAAGGGGCCAACACAGATACACAAACAGAAAATGGGACTCAGCCCAATCAAAGATTTTGGAAAAAATTTCACAAAATAGAGAACCTCAACCCATTTTCGAAAAATCCCCAAAATTTTAAAACCCTAAGACAAAAACTGCAAAATATAAGGAAAAACAAAAGCAATGTTTAGAAAAACATACCTTGAAGTGTTTTTGCAGAGAAATTTGCTTGAAAATGATGGGGTTAGTGAGAAATAAGATTTTGGGTTGAGAAGGGTTCGAAGAGAGGCAATGTGAGGGAAAGTTTAAGTGTTTGAAAAATGATCACATCTGCATTATAAAACTGAAAATATGCATTTTTCGCATGTTAGACAGTAGCGAGACTATCACGAGAATGGCCACTGAAGCTTAAAAGCTTTCGCGAGAAGTTTTAAGTTACAAAATACTCGTGAGATAGTAGTGAGAGTCTCTGTGTGAAATGGCCAAAAATTTATTTCCCTTAAGCACTTTTGGCAGGAAGCTCTAAGTCGCGAGCTTCTCGCGAAACAACCTCTGAACCACTTTTTGAATAAAAATACAAAAATGCATTTTGAACAAAAACTAAAGACATGAAAGTATAAAATCACTTTCAAAAACATATAAAACACTCAAAAATCTTTTTGGGTTTGATCAGCAAGTACTTGAGTATACACATCATATTTGAACATGTACAATCACACAAATGAGATAAGCATTAATTGAATCAAAGTCTTGTGTGTTGTGGGTGAGTATCAAGTGTGAAATAGTTCTTAGACCAGAGTGAAGTTTCAATGACAAATTCAATCAAGTTATACACAACTGGTACTAACTTAAGTGATCTATCTTAATTATAGAAATGAACACATATGTCCTCCCACAAATTGATTACAAATCTTAGAAGCTTTTCATTTGACTTCTACATAAATCATAACATTTGATCCTTTTTGGATAATACATCTCTTTTTGAGATCAGTGCTTGAAATTTTTGATGTTTCAACATTTAGAATTAGCCTTTGGCTTTTTGAGCACCATGCATTTCAAAACAAAAATCGCTCTCCCTTTTTCTTAGTCAAATACTAGTATGTGCGACAGCCTTTTACAGCTCAAGATCTCTTTTTCACTTTGAGATTTACATTTGGTGAGCTTTTTTGCAAAAATATAAAAATAAAGTGGGAAGAGATATAGGCACAAGTCTATGCAAGTATCAAGACCATCAAGACTATTGACCAATCATTCATGACAAGCTTGAAGATCTATTTACAACAATTACACATAGTTTTCAAGATCTTTTCCACACAGATAAATGTGCATACATAACAAGCTAAGCTCATAAATGCACTACGCCGCAAGTACGAAGGTACTAGGCCAAATTCACATGTGATATACACAACACAAGCGATCAAAATTTTTGAAGATTTTTCAATTTTTATGGGTTTTTGAATTTTTGAACACATTAAAAAACATAACAAAAACAAGATCAAAACAAAAGCTTGTAAAAGAAACATGCTATAAACCAGAAGCAAGTGATACACAGTAAATTTTGCATGTTGTGATGCATGAACAAATGTCCCTAAACATTGGAAGTATTAACGCGTGGATATATTGTAGGCGAAAAGCACATTTTAGTCCCTACATTTTGGGGTCATTTCTATTTTGGTCCATACATTTCTATTTTACCACTTTTAGTCCCTAATCCAATTAACGCTTGTTATTTTAGTCCTTACCGTCAGCCAACTAACGGAAAAAGCTGAGATGGCTAACGGCACATTAAAATAATAATTAAAAAATTTATTTTGGCATTAAAAAATGCCACATCAGCATTTAAATTAAAAAAAATTAATTTATTAATTTTAACTAAATAAAAAAAATTAAATAAAAAATTAAATACAAAAAAAACACATAAATTGAGATCTAAAAGCAAGAACAATAAGAACACAAATACATATTTAAGAACAAGAATATTTTCCTTTATTTGACATTTTCTCTCTTTTTTTTTTTTTTTTTTTTCCTTAGAAAACAAAAATAAGATTAAGCAACAACACAAACAGAAATCCAGTAAGAGCACGAACACAAACACAAACACAAATGCTGACAAATCCAGCACACAAACCCATCAATCCTTCTTCAGCAAAACCAGCAACAAGCCAAAAAAACACAAACACAAATCCAAAGAGCTCCACGGCACAGTCCCCAGAACAACCCAAAAAACACAAACACAAGAATAAAAGGCAGATCTGATTCTCAGAGCACCTCTCACCACCATGGACCAATCCACCACCACCACCACACCTCTCCTCTCAACCCCATGGCGCCACCGTCTCCGCCTCAAAACCTCCCTCTCCTCTGAGCTCTCAGGCGCCGTGGGTGACCTCGGCACCTACATCCCCATCGTCCTAACGCTCACCCTCGTCTCCCACCTCGACCTCGGCACAACTTTCATCTTCACCTCCCTTTACAACATCGCCACTGGTCTCCTCTTCGACATCCCCATGCCAGTCCATTTGGGTGTTGGTTTTGTTTTAAATTTCTGGGTTTGTTTTTTTGTGGGTTTGATGATTTTTCTGGGTGTATGGGTTTGATTTGTTGGAGGTTTCGGTGGAGGATGGGGTTTGGAGGTGGTGGCCGTGGCATGCATCAAGAAGAGAATCCATTGTGGCACAAGTGGGTATCTGGGTTTGCTTGAAACTTGGACGAGTGGGTATCTGGGTTTGTTTGAGACTTGAGTGACGAAGTTTGTTTAGATTTGGGTTTATGGGTTTATTTCTTTGATTTATTTATGGTTTAGTTTGGTTTCCTGGATTTATTTCTTATTTTTCTGGATTTGATGGAGTAGATTTGGTTGCTGGATTTGGATTTGGATTTGGGGTTTGCTGGAGATTGGTTTATTTCATGGATTTATGAAGAACACGAAGAACATCTTCAGTTCTTAGGAAAAAATAATTGAAAGTAAAAAAAAAAAAAATTAAGTTTTGTTTTTTAATTTATTTATTTTTTTGTTTAAATTTTCTGACGTGGCTTTTTATATATAAAAAATTAAAATGCTGATGTGGCATATAAATTATTCGCCTCATCAGCGCCACATTAGCTAATAGAATCTTCCGTCCGCCACCTCAGCTTTTCCCGTTAGTTGGTTGACGGTAAGGACTAAAACAATAGGTGTTTTCCAAGATAGGGACTAAAAGCGGTAAAAAAAAAAGTTTGGGACCAAAATGGAAATCGTGTGAAAATGTAGGGACGAAAATGTGTTTTTCGCCTATATTGTAATACTTATGCATGAGTACCCCTCTTCACCCACACAGCACGTGCGTTTGGGGTGATGTCCCTATAGGATTGGGTACGAGATTTAGGACTTTCAAATTGTCTAGTGAAGCTTTCCAAGCAAGTGGTTTCATCACGTCCATCACACCAAGATCACCATTTCGACCTCTTGATGACTCAACAGCCCAAGTCCTCTTGTCATTTCTCGGTCTGGTGTGTCCTTGAAGTCCACAGTGTTGATAGAAATGTTGAATTCTTGGACCTTTTTATGATTTTGGAAGTGATTTCCCTTTGGCTTTAGACTTAACCAGTGATTGGTTATGAGGCTTATTCAACACCTGTTGGTCAACCAAATTCTTCTTTTTCTCATCCTCCACTTTCTTGGGAGTAAAGGCAGCCACTACTGGTTCTTTGGCTTATGCAAACTTCACTTCCTAGGTGATTTTGATAGCTGAACTACTTTCTCCAGTATATCCTAATTTGGTTTTGTCGGAGAAAGGTTTTTGATGAGATAGAA
Organism: Quercus variabilis; assembly: GCA_030445155.1. Taxonomy (NCBI): domain Eukaryota; kingdom Viridiplantae; phylum Streptophyta; class Magnoliopsida; order Fagales; family Fagaceae; genus Quercus; species Quercus variabilis. The sequence goes on along the minus strand of CP129446.1, from coordinate 52,839,627 downwards.
CTTCATCAAGCTTTTTGGAGGAGACTTGCTCTACTTTGGCATTGGCTTGAACCACCTTAAGCTCAAGGAATTTTATTTTTGAGTAGGCATCTATCAGCTCTCCATTCAAAATCTTTATTTCACATTTGACCTTTTTATATCGCACTAGGAGACTTCTATAGTCCTCCTTTGCCTTCTTTATCTTTTTAATAGCTGCCTTGGCTACCCTTGTATATTCTCCTGACTTCTCAAGTAGGGAATTGTAGTTTTCTTGAAGACTAGCTGAATCTTCATCTTTTTCAGCATCCAATTCTTCTACAATTCCCATGGATTCCTCATCACTATGCTCCCCAAGTTCTTGCACTAGCAAACTTAAGTCCTCCGAGGACACAACATGAGCAATAGTCATAAAAGCGAAATAATTTCCTTCTCCATCACAGCTCTCTTCCGAATCTGAATTAGAAGAGTTCGAATCGCTAAGTGTTGTGGCATACGCCTTGCCTTTCCCTTTTAGATAGTTGGGACACTCCTTCTTGAGATGTCCATGGCCATTGCATTCATAACACACAATGCCTTGAGGGGATTGAGAATCCTTCCCATCTTTCTTCTTAAACTCCTTTCTATCACCTTTGGTGGATTTTGCTGAACGATTTCCCACTGTTCTTCATCTTTAGAAATTTTCGGAAGTTCTTTGTAAGAAATACTACCTCCTTCTCCACTCCATCTTCTTTGGAGGAATCATCCATTCTTTCGGTGATGGTTTTAAGAGCAAGAGATTTACTCGACTTATGAGAAGGCAGTCCCAGCTCATATGTTTGGAGAGACCCAATGAGCTTTTGGATTTTAATCTCATCCAAATCTTCACTTTTCTCTATAGCTGTGACTTTTGTTCGGAAGCTCTCCGGTAAGAACCTCAAAACTTTTCTCACCACCTTAGCATCCTCAATCTTCTCACTAAGATTGAGCTTCGCAATCACAATATCGTTGAGCTTCCCATAGAATGAATTAAAGGACTCATCATCTCCCATCTTAAGCTCTTCAAATTTGGTGGTAAGTATCTAAAGCTTTGTATCCTTCACTTTCTTTGTTCCTTCATAGGTGGTTTCCAATATCTCCCAAGCTTCCTTGGCTACTATTATGTGAGAAATCCTGTGAAACTCATCTAGAGAAACACCATAAAAAATTGCATTGAAAGCTTTACTGTTAATGTTAGCTGCCACAAGTGCTGCTCTATCCCAAGTGGATTTAGTGGTCTCTGACCTAGTCCATCATACTTCTACCGCATCCCAAACAGTATTATCAATTGAACAAAGGAATGCCCTCATTCGGACTTTCCAAAAGGCATAATTACTGCCATCGAAATATGGTGGAACATTTAAAGATTGAGACCGGTCCATCTCAAACGGGGTCAAGGATCACACTTGGGTATTTAAACCATAGTGAGTGTACCCACTCTGATACCAATTGAAAGCTCGAAAATGTGTTGAAAACACAAGAGCTGTTTAGACCCCCAAATTAAAGTTACGGATCGATTGATTTTACACTAACTTAATACTAAGTGCGGAATAGTGTAAAAACGAGTGGATAAACAAACAAGCTACTCTAATCCATAATCAAAGCAACATAGCAGTAAAATGGAATGTAAAAGGGTAGGGAAGAAAGATGCAAACACAAGATAATATGCCGTTGTGTTATCGAAGAGGAAACAGAAGAACTCAACGAAAAACCTCTATGCTGCCCTCCAAGTGGAAATCGATCCACTAGACAATCAGTTGGGATACATGGGTTAGTAAGAGACCCTCTAAGCCTAATCTACCCGATGTACCTAAGCCCTCTAAGCTCTTACTCCAACAAGGCTTCTCGGAACCGTGTCTTATCTAGTTCTCTAGATCCCGCAACAAGCTCTATGTTGCATTTGCCATCCTTGGCTTCTTCCAATGCTTTCCAGCAGCACCAAAACTTAACTTGACACTTTGAAAGGGTGTGGTAAGTGTTTGGACTATTAACCTCTCAATGGTATGGAAATGGATAGGTAGGAGTTGAGGAAATTCTACAAGAAAATGTGTAGAGGATTATGGGTATAACAATCTCTAACTCTCAAGGTGTTTGGCTAGGGTTTTCTCTCAGAAGCACTTATCAACATTTATGGGTAATGTGGGTATATTTAGTGTAGACACAGAAAATGTGTATCAGAATGGACAGGCTGACAGAACAGAATGTCTCGTGGGTGTCTCGCGGGAAGGCCTTACCCTCGAGATACTTGCGAAACACAGCTGTCTCCATCCTGGCTTGACTCTTCGCATTCCAGCATATGCAAGGCATATGAGTCACTTTGCGGGATGTTTAGTCGTGAGCTATCCACAAAAACTATTCAGTCTTCAATTGCTTAAGTCTTTACACACACACTCTCTCTCTATCACACAACCCTTATAATCAAATCCCACAATAAATACAGGGTACAAAAGATTGAGCAAAATTGTAATCAAATTTGGCACAAAATATAAGCCAACAAAACACATAGTTGTAAATAACAACTTTACATCTCTGTTCCGAGTCTTATTGCTTGCATGTTTCATTCCAAACCAACAAACGAAGGAAAAAGGAAAATCCAAAAGGAAGCGCAAAAAAAAAAAAAAAAAAAAACGTGAAAACTTAAAAACTTTGTTCGTTCTCTGTTACAACAGAGAATTCAGATGCTAGCCCATTCCTTCTTCACAACAACAGACAATTCAGAAGGTAGGCTCTGATTCTAGGAATTGAAATTGCCCTCGAATTATGAAGTTCTTCGGAAAGTGTTTGATGATTGCACTAAGGTATTGCTCTCTCTATCTCTGTGTGTGTGCTTTTTTTCTGTTTTGGTGTTGAGAAAGTGTGTGAAAATTAAAAGTTTTGAGTTTTTAGATGTGGTTTTTGATTGGTTGTGATGGGGTTTTCTTTTATTACGAAATAAATAGGGCAATGTGATGGGGTTTTCGTTTATTAGGTTTTGAGAAAATGAGGGAAAGAAAATAAATTTTAATTTAGAAATCTTAGATTTTATTTTAATTAATTTAGAGGGGAATAAAATTATTTGGTTTTGTTGTGATAAAGTTTTGGTACCCTCCTGATATGGTTCTCTGGCTTATTTCCTGTTTGGATTATTCATATTTTATGATTTTCTTGATATTGATCTGTTTCTAATGGATTTGTTGAAAAATTGGCTTTATGCAGAGAGTTTGGTTGCATAAAATACCAGGTGGTGTTTGTTTGTTCATTGCTTCAAAAGGGTTAGCCATCACCGGGATAGATGATTGAAGATATTGGAATCATATCCCAATTGAAGAATCTAGGTGAGATTTGTTCAATTTTTTAACCCTCTTTTTTTAGTTTTTATGTATTGATTTTTCAATGGAAATGGGAGAAAATTTATATTTTTCTTGCCATGTATGTTTTAGATGGACGATTGAAACTCCAATCGACTGTGGAATTCCCTTGCTGCAATTTGTCCGAGTAGTTTTTTTTTTTTTTGGTTATCTTTTCTATGAATTATGATTGAAATTTTAAAATTTATTGTGTGATGTTATCATAATTACAAGTGGTTTCATAAATCATAATAACTTTATTAGCAAGTTCTCTTAAATAATAAATACGGGTCATTTGAAGGATGTGGTCATTTTGAAGGATGTCCAATACCACCGTGTTTGTTCGGAAGATCTTAACGTTTAAGGTAGTTCTTACTGGTAATAAAATGACCATCATATTATTGAACTTGACGTTATGCTGTCTTTGAGTTGGACTAACTCATTTGATCCTTTAAAAACTAATTGCTATGAGAAGAATCATGACAAGTCTGAAAAATCCTCCCTTCAAACTTTCCATTTTTCATTTTCTTACATTGTTGCTGTGCTGATCCAAAAGTAGTCATTTTTAGTCTTTCAATTGGTATTAAAAGTGTGAGGAAAATTATTAAAATATAATAAGATGCTAACTTTTGTTTTTTGCTTGACTTTGTGATTCATTAGATTGATTAGAAAAGCTTTTGTTGGTTTTTGAAGTGGTGCTTCAGTTTCTCAACAGTGGAGAACTGTAAAGCTTTTCATTTGTTCTATTGCTCTTTTTGCAATTGTATTTGCTACAATATGCTGTGTTATTTCTTGGACAACTTTTCTGCCAAATTTGTTTGAAGGAATCTCTACCAATCAATTACATTACATAGCAATTTAGATGACCACCCGCATTTATTAAATCGTATTATTCATTAAATCATCTACACAAGGCACATGATTGTTAAATATGTAATGATTAAATACATGTGAGTAGTTGTTTTGTATCATTTCTTTTCCTGCTTAGTGTAATGGAGTGAACCTTTTGGTTGAAGTCCAGTATCTTCTTTTCTTGGTTTGCATGGAATTGGAAATTTATTAATATACCATAAATTGGCTGTATCTATCCTCTCTCCTTTCTCTTCCTGGGAATTTTAGATTGTAGATAATGGCATTTGATTTTCATAGGAATTGAAACTTTATGGAATATATTAGAGTATTTGTCAAATATCTTCAAATCTTAGCATCTATCTAGAGATGGTTTCTTTGAATAGAAGGGTACCTCGTGCATAGCACAGGTAATAGAAGGAGGTGTTGCCATGTTAGGAAAAAGCAAATTTAAAATTCTGACATGTGTACATATTAAAAGAGAAAACTCAGAAAAGTCAGTTTTTCGCATGTCCAAAAACTCAAACCCAAACACTACATCGGTTTGGTAGTAACTGTTGGGGAGATAAACACCTTGGGGAGCTTCCTTGAGTAATTAATATAACATATAAAAACACACTTTAACCCAAAAGGCCTAAGCCCAATGGGTATGTGCTCAATTATGTTATATTAACCACTCATTCTTTTTATCTTTATTCAATGTGGGACTTCACTCACACGTGTAACCCAACAATCTCCCCCTCATGTGTGAGTCTCTGCCACTCCGTGGGCTTCAAGACTTCTCTGTGGGCCATGAATAAGTCCTACTACTTTGTGGGCTTCAAGATTTCTTTGTGGGCCATGAATAAGTCCTACTCGCTCCCCCTTGCTTAATGGACTTTTCACTTCATCAGTGCGTCATCCATGGGTCTCTCGTACGTTATCCATGGGAACCACGTGTCAACCCTGAGGGGGAGATTGTTGGGTTACACGTGTGAGTGAAGTCCCACATTGAATAAAGATAAGAAGAATAAGTGGTTAATATAACATAATTGAGTAAATACCCATTGGGCTTAGGTCTTTTGGGTTAAAGTGTGTTTCTATATGTTATATTAATTACTCAAGGAAGCTCCCCAAGGTGTTTATCTCCCCAACAAGTGGTATCAGAGCCCATGGTGGTGTGCGGCGAAGGTGGTGAGGTGTTCATGGTCCCTACCCAGCAGGGACAGAGAAAGCCTAGACGGCCCACACATAAAAATCCTGGAGAAGAAAAAAAGAAAAAAAAAGCCCAACAAATGAATATTGCTAATGGTGCTAAATAATGGTGTGATGCGAGGTTCCCATGGACATGGTCGTGCGGGGTTTCCCATGGATATGCGTGTGGGGTTGACACGTGGTTCCCATGGATGGCGTACGAGAGACTCATGGATGACGCATTGATGAAGTGAAAAGCCCATTAGTCAAGGGGGAGTGAGTAGGACTTGTTCAAAGCTCACAGAGAGGCAGAGACTCACGTGGTGCTAAATAATGGTATGGTGCGAGGTTCCCATGGATGTGCGTGCAGGGTTGACATGTGGTTCCCATGGATGACGTACGAGAGACCCATGGATGACGCGCTGATGAAGTGAAAAGTCCATTAAGCAAGGGGGAGCGGGTATGACTTATTCATGGCCCACAGAGAAGTCTTGAAGCCCACAGAGTGGCAGAGACTCACACGTGAGGGGGAGATTGTTGGGTTACACGTATAAGTGAAGTCCCACATTGAATAAAGATAAAAAGAATGAGTGGTTAATATAACATAATTGAGCACATACCCATTGGGGCTTAGGCCTTTTGGGTTAAAGTGTGTTTCTATATGTTATATTAATTACTCAAGGAAGCTCCCCAAGGTGTTTATCTCCCCAACAAGTGGTATCAGAGCCTATGGTGGTGTGCGGCAAAGGTGGTGAAATGTTCATGGTCTCTACCCAGCAGGGACAGAGAAAGCCTAAAATGGCCCACACACAAAGATCTTGGAATATTGCTAATGGTGCTAAATAATGGTGTGATGCGAGATTCCCATGGACATGGACGTGCAGAGTTCCCATGGATGTGCGTGCAGGGTTGACATGTGGTTCCCATGGATGGCGTATGAGAGACTTATGGATGACGCATTGATGAAGTGAAAAGCCCATTAGTCAAGGGGGAGTGAGTAGGACTTGTTCAAAGCTCATAGAGAGGCAGAGACTCACGTGGTGCTAAATAATGGTATGGTGCGAGGTTCCCATGGACATGAACGTGCAGGGTTCCCATGGATGTGCGTGCAGGGTTGACACGTGGTTCCCATGGATGACGTACGAGAGACCTATGGATGACGCACTGATGAAGTGAAAAGTCCATTAAGCAAGAGGGAGCGAGTAGGACTTATTCATGGCCCACAGAGAAGTCTTGAAGCCCACAGAGTGGCAGAGACTCACACGTGAGGGGAAGATTGTTGGGTTACACGTGTGAGTGAAGTCCCACATTGAATAAAGATAAGAAGAATAAGTGGTTAATATAACATAATTGAGCACATACCCATTGGGCTTAGGCCTTTTGGGTTAAAGTGTGTTTCTATATGTTATATTAATTACTCAAGGAAGCTCTCCAAGGTGGTGTTTATCTCCCCGACAGTAACCGTTTACTTAACACAGTTTCACAGTTATAAGAGATTTAAAAAAAAAAAAAAAAGACCCAATTTTTTTTTTTTGAAAACCCAAACTAAGACAATCCCTTAAAGAGAAAGGCATGGAGGGCGAAAAGAGTTGGAATTTGTCATGCAATTGCTGCTATAATTATTGTTTCTTTGTGTATTACTGTGATTTCCTATTATGCATGTTTTGATCTCATGTTGGATTGATAAGGAATTGTGATTGTCAATTAACCATCTTCTATTGCATTTATTTCTAATTGAATTTCCTTTTCGTTTGTTACTAACTAATTAGTAATTACTAAAAAAAAAAAAAACAGAGAACAAAGTTAGTATTAGGCAGACTTCCCACTAATGACAATCCTCCCACCATCATCATGTCAGAACCGCTACTTGTAAATTTCTCTCTTCATTTTTTAGTTTGTTCATTAAATATGATCATAATTTGATATTTTATTTGGAGTGGTTTCAATTTAGGTCATTCAGTTTGTGCATTAAATATGATCAAGTTTTTTTTTTTTTAATTTTTTTTTTATTTTATATTTGTTTGGATTGGTTTCAGTTTAGGTCTTTGTGTCTCTCTTGCCAATGGCTACCATATTTTTAAAGAAGAAAAGGAAGAAAAAAGCCTTTAGTTGAGATAACGAATCCATTAAGAATTTTTCAATCACGTAGAGAGTGGAGTATTTTTGATCTTTTCAATTTCTTTTATGCTTCTTGAATGGGCATTCCTAGCCAAGAGTTTCCAATCGTTCCATTCTGTGTTTATTTATTTTAACTCTCTCTTGGATTCAATTGTGAATTTCATTAGTCATTGATTGATTTCTATTCCAAATTTGTGTAATAAAATATTAAATGGTTTTTCTTTAAGTTTTCTTTGCTAGGTTCACAGGTGAAATGGAAAATCCTTGGAAGCAATCCAAGTCTGAGTAAAAATAGTACTACCAAGTATAGTTTCCATTTTATTTGAACCATCACCAGTAATTTTCTTTTTAATTGAGTGTTAAATATGCTTTATGTTTTGATATTTGGTTGGATTGATTGATTTAGGTATTTGGGTTAGAATTTTTTTTTGTTTATTTGTTTTTGTTTTGGATTTTAGGATTGAAATGGTTTAGGGCTGTTATGTGATTAATTTTACAATTTGCATACTATGCTATCAACCATATCAATGCTACTGGATGCCGCTTCTATCTTTGCAACAATCTGTCACTGAATAGGTACTTATTCTTTTACACATTTCTTATGTGAGTTATTCTGTTCTTTTTTCTATTTGAATATAGGACTTCTTCTATATGTTTCTTTACATATATCTTATTTGAATTTTCTTCAACAATATATACCGAAGGCCATAACATATTTTTTTTCCCTTCTTCAAATACTGTTTCTGCGAATAGTTTTTGCAATTCCTAGTTCATTGTTTTCCCACAATTGCTTTTCCTATTCAAATACTGTTACTTTGATTGCATAGTTAATTGATGGGGTTATGCTCCTCCTCTAGATGCTTTCCTTTGGCCTATATAACCTTTGGCTTTCTATTTGTTTTCTAATTTATTTTGTGGTTTTCTTTAATGTTCAACTAAAATGTCTTTTGTTAATGTTTCCTTTACCTTTCTGCTTTCTCTATTTCTTATTGTGTTGATTATATGGTTTAATCAAGATCATTGAAATTCCTTGAGAGAGAGAGAGAGAGAGAGAGAGAGAGAGAGAGAGAGAGAGATCTAAGGAAATTTACCACTGCCAAACCAGTGTCACCCTATTTTACAACTTCAAACCACCATCTTAACTTTCAAAATATTATAGTTAAAGTTTTAAATTTTATTTCAAAATTTGCTGCTAACATATGATTAAGGCTTTGGTTTTGAATTGGATGCAAAATATAATTAAGCCTTTGGTCATTAATTTCCTTTAAAGCACCGTTTGTGTGATTTGTTTGGAGGAGAAGGGGGGGTTGGTTATTAATTTGAGTATGAGTGTGGGTTTATTTATGTAAATATGAATGCATATGTCAATTTCTTATTCAATTCAAATATGAAATTGGAGTCTATGTGTTGATTATAGGGTTTAATCAAGATCATTAAAATTCCTTGTGAGAGAGAGAGAGAGAGAGAGAGAGAGAGAGAGAGAGAGAGAGATCTAAGGAAATTTACCACTGTCAAACCAGTGTCACCCTATTTTACAACTTCAAGCCACCATCTTAACTTTCAAAATATTATAGTTAAAGTTTTAAATTTTATTTCCAAATTTGCTTCTAACATATGATTAAGGCTTTGGTTTTGAATTGGATGCAAAATATAATTAAGGCTTCGGTCATTGATTTCCTTTGAAGCACCATTTGTGTGATTTGTTTGTTGGAGAAGGGGGGGTTGGTTATTAATTTGAGTATGAGTTTGGATTTATTTATGTAAATCTGAATGCATATGTCAATTTCTTATTCAATTCAAATCTGAAATTGGAGTCTATGTGTTGATTATAGGGTTTAATCAAGATCATTAAAATTCCCTGTGAGAGAGAGAGAGAGAGAGAGAGAGAGAGAGAGAGAGAGAGAGAGAGAGAGATCTAAGGAAATTTAACACTGTGAAATCAGTGTCACCTTGTTTTACAACTTCAAGCCACCATCTTAACTTTCAAAATATTATAGTTAAAGTTTTAAATTTTATTTCCAAATTTGTTTCTAACATATGATTAAGGCTTTGGTTTTGAATTGGATGCAAAACATAAGTAAGCCTTTGGTCATTAATTTCCTTTGAAGCACTGTTTGTGTGATTTGTTTGGAGGAGAAGGGGGGTATGGTTATTAATTTGAGTATGAGTGTGGGTTTATTTATGTAAATCTGAGTGCATATGTCAATTTCTTATTCAATTCAAATATGAAATTGGAGTCTAATTTTGCTCCATCTGTCTAAATTCCTTGACTGATTCTTTTTATCTCTTAAATTAATAACTCTCTCTCTCTCTCCTTTTTCGGCTCTTCCCCTTCTCAACTATACAACTCTTCATTTCTCCAATTCTTTCGTTTAATGCCTCTACCCTTAAAAGTTAAAACATCAAGAACCATAATAGCTGCTAAATGGACCACAATAGCTACCACAATAGCTACTATTGGAGTCACGCACTTCTCTAGCAATGGTATTAACCCAGAGCGAAATGTCCATCCAAAAAAGTTACACTTTCCCTTTCTTTTCTACTCAATATGAAACAACGGAGTATTATGATTTTTATTTAGATTTCCTAATCCATTAATGTTGTTAATTGCTTTAGTTTGAGTATTGTTGGTTTAGAGCATTTTGGTTTCTTAAGTTATATTTAAACTTAATTAATCTGTGCCTTGCTACTTTGTGTTTTTTCAATTGGGTATGAAATATAGATGTGGTTTTGATCTTTGCAATATGTGTTGAGCATGAGAGTTATATCATTTTTGTGAAATGAAAGTTATGTTTTTCTCACCTCTAAGTTTAACTATTTGATCGTCTGAGCATTTCTTTTAAATATTATTAGATATTATTCTCATATACTTTAAATGAAAACATGACAAATGTTAATGCCTAACTGATTAAAAAAATTTGTAGGTAACTATCGACTATCATGCACATGGGCAACAAAGCTCTACATCAACTTTGACATTTCAAAAGTCACAAAGGAATTATGGCAAAAGGACCTCCTAAAGGACTGGATGGATAACTTTCTTACATAATAGAAAAATAGTTGCTGAAATAGAAGACTTGGAAGCATAAAAAATGCTTAATAATTATGCACCAAGTTCTATTCTTCATAGCCTTTTTTTATTTACTTAATTTTTTGTTTTATTTCAGATTATGAGAGATTTAATTTTCTATATTTAGGCTATGGTTTTGTAATTTGAGCATCCTAAGACTCATATATCAACATGAATATAAGTTTTGTAATATATGTGATCCTAATTTTGAACTTGGTTATAATTGTAGATTGTAATTCATTTGTCTCTGTTAGATTGTTGTACTATTTAGTGCAGCCTTATTTTGGGAATACAAGATTGATGAAAATTGAGAATGCTATGAGTATGCATTTTTATAGGTGCTACATTAAAAAGCTTCTAATTTCAAGGCCATTAACAAATAACAACGGAAGGCCATGAACAAGGCTAATATTTAGAAAATCAAAATGCAAACCATTACAGGAAATCACCAACTTTTGGAAAACTAAATATCAGGAAACCTATTAATCTATTGTGCTTGGTCTCTTACTTTTTTACTTTTTTGAAGTCCAAGCTGTTCAAGTATTAGGAATGTTGTTAATCTATTAAATAAATAAAAAGGAATAGCATAATCTTAATATATATATATATATATATACAATTTTATCACAGATAGATCAAATTAATTGGTGACATGCAAAGCCAAGATTGTTAATGTTAACAACAGATGGGGTATTTTTTTTTTTTTGCATGTCTTATATGCAACACAAAGGTCAAACCTATCAAAGGAGTTTTATGGTGTGAGTGATATAAAGGTGAGCCTAAATTATTAAATGATCTTGCGCATTGCGCAGGTTAAACACTAGTTTTCATAATAATAGAGACTTTAGTCTCCTATTGGTCAAAATAAAATAAAATAAAATAATGCAATATTAGAATAGTAACTACCACAAACTAAAGACAAGAATTTTGTGACATTTTGTTGTCCATAAATTTTCTTTTTAAAGAGTAACAAACCAGTTTACTACTGAAATAACAAGGAAAATAACCAAAACACCAATCTCGCAATTTTTTTTTTTTAAACCTAACTCTATCTCAATTTTCACTTTCACCACTATTCAGCGTTCACGTCACTTTTTTGAGTTCTTCTCCCATTTCCTTTTTCTCATAGGAATCTATCCCACATTTTATAGAAAATAATAATAAGAAATACTTAATGTCCTTGTAATGTATTATACATCAATTCACATTCTTTAGGATTTAATTCAATTAAAAAGTTCCTGGTGGGGTCAATAAGGTCATGAAAAAAATTTTGATTTATTTATCTCTTTACATATAATGGGTTTGCCTAGACCGATACATGATTTTCTTTGTCTTTTTTTGGGCCAGGTCTTATATTAGGAGGTATAGAGTAGTATTACTTACCAACACAATTTATTCTGCCTTTTCATTGGGATTAGTGTTAGTTTGCATATCCTTATTCTATATTCTATCAAATTCCCCCCTAAAGCCTCCACTATTTTTTATATTTGTTCATCCATCTCTTGACTATATCACAATTGTAAACCCCCCCCCCCCCCCCCCCCTATTTTTCTCATTTAAGCACTTAAAAAAATAGAGAAACAAATGTTGAATTCTATGTATTTTTAAAAAGCAATCAATACAGTGAAGCTATACAACTTTGCTTATTTTTAGATTGATTTGTTTTCTCAATTTATTTTGACCAACAAATTAGATGTTAAAAATTTAAGTATTTAGATAATTTCTTACTTTGATTGTTAGTAACTGTGAATTGGTTATTTGTATTTCTTTATTTTAGAAAGTACATTTGGTGAACTTATGGATCTTCTCAATTCTGATAGAGTCTACCCTCTTGAGGTTGTGTGGATACTTGAAGATATTAATTTAACTTGTGAAGGTTTTAATTCTTTTTCTTTTGTTAGTGTGCCTCTGAAATGTAATAGAGCTGCTCTAGCTGTTGCTATGTTGCCAAAGAGAAAGGAGAAACCTGTTCTTAGTTTGAAAAATGCCCATCTTTTCTCTTCCCAATTGTACACTATGATATTTAATCAATAAAATCTACTATTGATTCCAAAAAAAAAAAAAAAAGGTATGAAATATATATTTGTAGTTAACTAAACTAAGTGTGAAAAAATAAATTATAGTTTACATTTATATTAGATTTTGAATGAGTATTAGAATTGTTTGCTTCATTATCTTTTTAAGAATAATTTAAAGAATTAATTTTCTATTTGGGGTAGGATCAAGTTACATCTAGTTTAACATTAACTAATGTTACACCATCTAATAACTTTTTATTGGGTTAATATTTTAGGGTTATAATACAATACAAGGACATTAAGTATTTATTATTATTATTTTCTATAAAATGTGGGATAGGTTGCTATGAGAAAAAAAAAAAAAAAAAGGGATAGTAAGGGAAAAGAACTCAAAAAAGAGCCATGAATGCTAAATAGTGGTGAAAAGTGAAAATTGAGATAAAGTTAGCTTTAAAATTTTTTTGAGAGATTGGTGTGTTAGGAGTCTTTTCCTTGTTATTTTAGTGGTAAACTAGTTTGTTACTCTTTAGAAAGAAAATTTTGGGACAATAAAATGTCAAAATATTTTCATAAAATTTTTATCTTTAGTTTGTGACAAGTCCTATTCTAATATGTTATTATTTAATTTAATTTTATTTTGACCAATAGAAGACCAAAGTCTCTTGTTATGAAAATGTTGTGATAATTTGTTGTGTACATAAAACAACTCTCACTTGAATCCGAAACTTAGTTAGTGGCATCCATCAAAGTGTGTGTGTAGCTACAGCCCATCCTAACAGGTAGGGATATGGATCCATTAAGAGCCTTAAGCTCAACCTCCAACAATTTGCAACTTAGTTGGTAGCATCCATTAGGAATCTGTGCAGATACACCCCATCCCAACAGGCATGGATATGGATCCATTAAGAGCCTAAAGCTCAAACTCACAAAATTTTGCAACTTAGCACTGTCTCACACCATAGGGATGGACTCATCACTAATCTCCTTACCGAGATAGTGGAAAACACATAACAAATGACAGTGCCCACATGGACTACTAATGACCTCTATCTATTTAATTTCTTACGTGGAATCACCCATCATAGAGGTTGGGCATTGGCTACAGTGTCACAACTTGGTTATCAGTCCAATCCCCCTAGATGTCTCACTCACCAACCTTCTTGCTAGTGGTTTGGCTAAAGTGATAGGCCAAAAACGAATTGACCCCTTGTGATTCAAATGATTAATTAGCCAATTTATTAATTAATCAAATTAACATGCAAATGCATGGTAGCACAAAAAAATCACCAATAAACTAATTATGCAGTGGAAAATAAATAACATGGTGATTTGTTTACGAATGGAGAAAACCTGACGGCAAAAACCCCACTGGGTGATTTTTAGGTTATCACTCCTGAAATTCTACTATTATCACAACCAACGGTTACAATTAAAGGAATCCCAAGTACCTTATCAACCTACAGTTGAACTCTTACCCCAATACCCAATTGGACTTATTTTGTAGTGACAATTTCCCCTTTTGATGCACGGCTCCCAAGTACGTGACTAACCAATGCGCAGATTCCAGTACGCGACTTCAATCACCAATTAGAAAGAGTTGTTGGCTGCAAAGTTCTTCAATTCATCCATGATGACGATCAAGAAGATGCTTGGTCACAGAAGCCAAAGGTGCACATACATAGCAACTTCTTTAGAAGAGATGAACTAGGGTAGAACTTTGTCTCCGGTCACAAATTGCTTGAACAGACTTTGCTCAATGCTCGTGCAACTTGTATTTTCTTTGACGACCCTTAAAACAATCTTTTTACATGTCTAGGGTTAGGAGAAAAGAAGGCCTAAACACATAAACACGGATTAGAGTCAAAACAGAACTGAAACTCTGTTTTTCACAAACCTCGATAGATACCCTATCTGTCAAGCTGCTGTCGAGCCACAGGACTGAACAACTCTACAGGTCTCGATAGATGCTAGTTGTTGAGATTTAATGACAGGCACTTTTTAGCTTGAATCTTGGACAAACTTGAAGGCTTCAATACTTGATCTTGAAACATGGTTTCTTGAAGTAGTTCAACACATCCTAGATCTACCCAATTACAAGTAAAGTTTTGTTAAAGGATTAGCCAATTACATAAAAGCATGACATATATTCTTAACATGTGAACCACATATGTCATAACAATCTCCCCCTTTGGTAATCAGTGACAAAACCACAGCTAACAAATGAACATATGAGAGAAGTCATAAATCACTCAACTCATATTCACTTGTCTAATACAATAAAATCTATCCTAACACAAACTCTTGAAAAACTTTGCAAGAAAAGATTTTATGGCAAGTAGACTTTGACAACTTGTATTTTTGAAACACTTTAAATAAAACTCATTAAGGCATCTTAGTGTGAAATAGAATTAATAGATTGCATACAAGTATAAGAAGCATGTGCATAAAGGAGGAAAAGAAAAAACACATGCAAGGATAGGTGAAAGAAACATACATCCACATATAAAGATGATAAGTACAATGTATGTATAAAAATAGCCACAAGACCCAATGTACAAGATCAATGTATCTATAAAAGAAAGAAAAGAAAAGATACATCATATCCTCACTACATCCCTCATCAACAACACTCCCCCTAACAAAAAAGTCCTATACTAACTCTCCCCCAAGAATGACTACTCTCATATCCCAAAACTACTCCATCTTTTTGTCACGAGTGACAAAGGGTAAAGTGTCAAGTAGACATCTCATCGATAGAGCTAGCATCTCCATCATCATCATCCGAATCATCATCGTCATCACCATCATCATCATCATCCTTAGCCGCAGAATCAGAAGCTACATGAGGTGGTGGAGGAGAAGCCTCAGAAGCAAAACCACCCATGGTTGCCTGCCACCTAGCAATACAGCTAACACGAACATTCACTTGATACATCTTAGTAGAGAGTGTATCGAGGTGAGCATCCATGCGTTGAAGCTGTGCCATGATGTCCTCTAGAGTCACTCCACTCTAAGAAGAGGAGGGAATGGATGTGGATGGACAGAAGGAGTGGGAGGAGCGGCTGAATCCGGATGTCGAGACCTAAACTGCGCCTTTCTACATTTAACGGTAGCGGCATCTATGACACACATGATAGAAAAGTGATCAGAAGAGGGAAAAGGAATAGAAAAATGGCGTAGAATCCGTGTGATAGCTGAAGGGAAAAAAGAGCTTATCACGAGTAGTCGTATCCCTAAACACATTTAGATGGAAAGAATAAAATGTGAAGGAAAATCTATAGTGAGGTGCTCTAACAAAGAAAGTAAAAATTGAGCACGAGGCTCTGCGATAGAGTTATAGTGAGAGAGTGGGTGCAAAACAAAAGTCATCACCATGTTCATGAATCTAGGACCTTTAGTAAAAGGTTGACATGGTGTAAACTGACGCTCACCCCAAACAGATGGGTGCTCACAGAAAGCAGACATTATCTCATCTTTGGACATAGTCCTTAGACGCTCACAACCGGGGTAGTCAAGATGCTTTACCCTCAGAACTCGAAGCACATCTGCAACAACCTGCGGTGTGATAGCAAAGTGCATACCTCGAACGCGAGTGTGAAAGAGAGGTACTAAAGAATCAATCTCGTGCATGGTGGAGTAAAACTCCTAAATAAGCATGAGAGGATAAGTGACCGGGACGTCACACAGTGACTCCCATCCCCGACTGTGAATGACATCGGGAAGGTCAGTGTCGGCGAAGTTCGCCAAAATGACTCGACGTTCCGAATGAACACCTCGTCGAGAAAAGTTCTCTGAGTAGTCCTTTTGAGCATCGTCATCACAGAATCGAATGTTAGAAGGAGTAGGATTAGAAGAAGATGATGCCCCGAAATGAAGAGGGTTCCGAGACGGAGCAAACTTACGTTTAGGTGCCATAGACACGACTAACTTAAACAAAGAGAGAGAGGGAGAGAAGGAGACAATCAGAAAAGTCCCAAAACATTTCAAATATATCAAGTATATTGAAAAAAGAGTACGTATGAATGAAAATGCATGAGCATGTGACATACAAAGTAAAAAGCATCATGGGCTTAGCCCAATCCAATCCTACTAGCACATAAGCATATTACACACATCTAAATACATGAAAATACCATTATAATGCAAATGTGATGCAATGTATAGGGTTTTAAACACATTTAAATGAAAACCCAACCTAAAATTACAAGAAACACTCATCAATTTTTGAAAACCCCCAAAATTTTTCAAAAACCCCAAACCCTAGGTTTCAAATCATGAAATGCATGAAGAATGAAGAGATAGAAGAGCATACCAAGTGATTTGAAGAAAATAAAGGCCAAAAATCATGTGGATTGAAGGTTTTGAATGAGAAAAGAGAGTTTGGGAGGGGAACAGCCACGAACAGATCAAGGGAGATCAAGAAAAGTGAAGTCCGAATCACATAGAACGTATATATAGATCTTCACTAATTCTCGACAGATAGAGGTGTCGAGAGGTGTCGAGATAGGTATCGAGACAGGTGTCGAGAAAACATAACATCGACGGATGACTTTGTTGAGAGGTATCAAGGAAGAGTTCATCAGACAAGATTAAGAAATCTTGATCAATCCATCAGGTGTCGAGTAGTTATCGAAAGTCCAGGAACTTTCTCGATCGATCCACCAGCTGTCGAGAAAGCTATTGAGATTGCAATAAGAAAGGACTTAAAATCTCAACAGATAAACCAGGTGTCGAGAGGTATCGAAGAGGTGTCGAGATTGCTTAAAAATAGTTTTTCAAAAAGGGAAAAACATAGAAATGAATGCAATCCAATGTGCAACTCAACCAATGATTCAATCAACATATTAGTCTCTCAAAAACATCTCTCAATAAGAATTTTAAACATACGGATCCTCAAAAACACATACACACACTAAACAAGTCTAACCAATTTTTATATTTCAAAAACAAGTCAAGACAGTTTAATGAGTATACAATAGCACATGTAAAACCTTGTGATGGCAAATCACATTGTACCACGCATGTATCAAGAGTAGCAAAGAATATTGTGTGTTGTGTGTGAAAAACATCGCAAGATTGCATATGTGTATACATGTTATGATGATTTGAGATATGAGAAAATCACTTTAACTCACACATAATCATAACTGTTTGATGGGGACTATCACTTTTGAGGTACATCTTATAACTCTCACATCTCCTAGAATACACGCTTGCAATCATATTTAAAGCATTTTTTTTCTTTTTGCTTTTTATTTTCTTTGCATATTTTTTTTCTTTTCTTTAGCATATCATGCATGGGTATATAAGAGAAAGAAAAGAAATACCCAATGATATTTGACATTCCAATTTTGCTATGTCGAAGCACATAAATGTCATTGACATTGCACTTTTGCTATGTTGAAGTATACAGGTGTCTTTCATGATTGGCGGGCAACAGTAGTGAGATGGTTATTTATGCATTTCTCTTAGGATTTTCTAGTCTTACCCGTCAAAAAGAGTGATACGAGTATTAAGTTCAAGAGATAACTTAATCTTACTCATCACAAACAAGAGCCACAAAGCTCACTTGCTTTGTTGTGCATAAGAATGCTCATCTAAGCTACAGATGATACAAAATTTAGAAAACTTTGTTTAAATGGCCATCCAAGGTACATAAGTACCAAAGTACACAAAACATACACTATTTTTGTATTTTTAAATTTTTTTATTTTTATGAAAAACAAAAATAAACAAAATTGCAAACAAACAAACAAAAACATGTTAAACAAGGAAAATCATAAAATTGACTCAAAAATAAAAGCAAAACACACAAGTAATGCAACAAAAAAAAAATAAGAAGATAGAAGAAAGTGATAAAATCACTTAGAGTCCTTTTTCTTCTACACCTTAGAAGAACTTTTCCTTTGATTAAACCTTTAAACCGACAGTGATGGGGAAGAATTGAAATCGTTCAAGTTCGAAAGGAACACGGGGGCTTTGAGAAGATCTCCAAGAGGAGCAAGAGAGGATTGAAGCTGATTCTGGCTTCCAGATGCTATCATGCCATTACTCTCTTGAGTGGCTAATTACTTGTAGCAATTTGGTCGAGTATGACCCGTAACTCCACAATGATGATAGAGATGCTGTTTCTTCTGTTTAGGCTTTTGAGAGTTAGCCTTCTTAGCCCTAGGGTTTTTAACATCTTTCTTATCCTGCATAGGGGGTGCTTCTAAGATAGAGCCCTTGTCAGAGTTCTGATAAGCTAATTCAGTTTTAACATCAGTGTTCTCAATTTCAGTATTATTAGTAGGAGGAAAAAACACAGTAGCACTAGTAGAAGCAATATTAGAGGAAGAACGATCATACCCTAAACCTGTTTGATTCGAAGTAGATTCTAAATGCTAAGTATCTCATCAAGTTTTGCACTTGAAGTCCTCTCTAATTGAGGTCTGACTTGAACAGCTTCGCTTCAAGCTTCTTGGTCTTCTCAGTCAAGAAATTGTTCTTAAACCTCAGTTCTTCAATAGTCTGATTAGCTTCATCAAACTTTGTGGACAACTCTTCATGATCAAGTTCCACATCACTGAGTTTCTTGGTGGCCATCTTATACAATTTCTCATACTTCTCAGAAAGCTTGTACAATTTCTCATAGGCTGTATGGATATTATCTTGATCATCTATCTTCTCACACTTAGAATCCACCAATTCTTCTTCTTCTTCCATGTCTTCAACGATCCCTTCAATAGGATTGACTGTCGTAGTGAAGGCATTCAAGATTCCATCATCCTGATCGTTAGAATCATTCTCAGACTCAGTGTCACTCAAGGTTGCAGCAGGTGTCTTACTCTTCCCAATGCTCTTAAGATATGTGGGGCATTCTTGCTTCATGTGACCGAATCCATGACACCCGAAACACTTTGGTCCTACAAGAACAGTGTACTGACCGCCATCCTTAGCATCCTTTTTCCCTTTGTCTTGGCCCTTAGATTGAGAAGAACTAAATTGTTTGTGGTTCTTGTCGAAGTTCCTCCCATTGGCATTCTTCATAAATTTCTTGAACTGCCTTGTGATGTAGGACTTCATCTTAGAATCTTCATCATCAGAAGACTCGTTTGTGTCACTGCTTTTTGCCTTTAAGGCAATCTTTTGTCTTTAACCGACTTGCCAATCCTAGATAACCCTAGCTCGTAGGTCTGCAAGTTTCCAACCAGCTCAGTCAAAGGAATCTTGTCAATATCCTTTGATTCCTCTATAGCCGTAATCTTCGCATGGAATCTCTCGGGTAGAGATCTGAGCACTTTCCTCACAATCTTGGGTTTAAGAATGGTTTTCCCAAGATTGAAGGCTGAGTTCACTATGTCCTTGAGCTTGGCATAGAACTCATCGAATGACTCATCCTCCTCCATTTTTATCTCTTCAAAGCTTGTAGTGAGCCTCTGAAGCTTTGAATCTTTGACAGTCTTTGTACCCTTATAAGTTGTCTAGAGGATGGTCCATGCTTCCTTTGCAGTTTTAGTGGAGGATATCTTCTTGAACTCCTCATTGGTGACTACACTAAATAAGGTATTCAATGCTCTGTTGTTGAAGTTTGCCGCCTTGATCTTGGCTTCTTCCCAATCGGCCGACGCTTCTTTTGGCTTGGTTCAACCAATCTCTACAGCTAGCCACACCTTCTCATCTAAAAACTGCAAGATAGCTCTCATGCGTACTTTCCAGTATGCATAGTTAGTGCCATCAAATAAAGGAGGTATAATTAACGACTATCCTTTATCCATGACAAACAGGGGTCAATGGATCAACACAGAAAAGATTTAACCTAATCAGAGTGTGCCTGCTCTGATACCACTTGATAGGCCAAAAACGAATTGACCCCTGTGATTCAAATTAATTGATTAATTAGCCAAGTTATTAATTAATCAAATTGACATGCAAATGCGTGGTAGCACAAAAAATCACCAATAAACTAATTATGCAATGGAAAATAAATAATACGGTGATTTGTTTACGAATGGAGAAAACCTGAAGGCAAAAATCCCACCGGGTGATTTTCAGGTCACCACTCCCAAAATTCTATTATTATCACAACAATAGGTTACAAGTAAAGGAATCTCAAGTATCTTACCAACCTACAGTTAAACCCTTACCCCAATACCCAATTGGACTTGTTGTGTAGTGACAATTTCTGCTTTTGATGCACGGCTTTCAAGTACGTGACTAATCAATGCGCGGATCCCAGTACTCGACTTCAATCACCAATTAGAAAGAGTTGTTGGCTGTAAAGTTCTTCAGTTTATTTATGATGAAGATCAAGAAGATGTTTGGTCACAAAACTCAAAGGTGCACATACACAGCAACTTCTTCAGAAGAGATGAACTAGGACAGAACTTTGTCTTCGGTCACAAATTGCTTGAACAGACTTTGCTCAATGCTCGTGCAACTTGTATTTTCTTTGACAGCCCTTAAAACAATCCTTTTATATATTTAGGATTATGAGAAAAGAAGGCCCAAACACATAAACACGGATTAGAGTCAAAATAGAACTGAAACTTTGTTTTTCATAAATCTCGACAAATACCTTATCTGTCAAGCTGCTGTCGAGCCACGAGGCTGAATAGCCCTACAGGTCTCGATAGATGCTAGCTGTCGAGATTTAATTACAGGCACTTTTCAGCTTGAATCTTAGACAGACTTGAAGGCTTCAACACTTGATCTTGAAACATGGTTTCTTGAAGTATTTCAACACATCCTAGATCTATCCAATTACAAGTAAAGTGTGTTTTGTAAAAGGATTAGCTAATTACATAAAAGCATGACATATGTTCTTAACATGTGAACCATATATGTCCTAACATAAAGTATTGGCCAAGTTCCTTACAGACCTCACAAAGTCTAAGGACATAATACCATTATCAATAAGCTGCCTAAGAACATTGTGCCTTAATTGGATATGTCAAATTTTCCCATTATAAATTCTGCCCTTAGCACGTGCTATGACAGCCTAGCAATCACAATGCTTGCAAACAGAGGTAATAGAGTTAATAAATAGAGGCATATCAATAAATAGGCTCCTAAGCCACACAGCTTCGGACCCAGTCTTCTCTAAGGCCCCTAACTCTGCTTCCATGGTGGACCTCACTATGCAATTCTACTTGGATGACTTCTAAGAGACAACCCCTCCAACTAGTGTGAACAAATCTCCACCAGTGGGTTTTACCTCATCTGTATCAAAGATCCAATTAGCATCAAAATATCCTTCTAAAATAGGATAACTACAATATGACAAATCAAAATCAAAAGTCCCTTTTAAATATCCCAATAATATAGATATTGCATCCTAATGCTCAACACTAGGATTATGAGTGTATCTACTCAATCTACCAAGATTAAATGCAATATCAGGACGACTACAATTTGTCAACAATAATAAATTTACCAATAATTTGTGCATATTTATTCTTCTATTTTACATATCACTTTTCAAAATACCACCTATCAGATTATCAATTATACACTACATTTCATTAAAATAGCAAATTTTCTTGATTTTTTTTAATTGTTTCTCTTTCTTTGCACGCAACAACCATCATTCACTCTCTTCCTTCATCCTTGGAATAAGAAAAAGAAAGAATAAAAAACTAAATACAAAATGAATAGTGCCAGTATAAATTTACTTAATTACTATAGCAAATTTGTATATTTACACAATTATGCACTGACTAATATGGGTCATTTTGAGATAAAACTGAGTAAATTCTACACATTTTTATATTATACACCCTTTGGTGTAACTGCTCTAAAATGTTTTAAATTTGGAGTTTTTTATACTTTAAAATTATGCACAAAAGATGTGTTTATGGATAAAATAGTAAATAACATCTAATTGATAAGAAATTTGGCATGGATGTTAAGAACATTGAGAAAATATAACCCAACAATAGGATTTTCAAAATATTAACCCAATAAAAATTTATTAGGTGGTGTAATATTAATTAATGTTAAACTAAATGTAACTTGATCCTACCCCAAATTGAAAATTAATTCTTTAAATTATTCTTAAAAAGATAATGAATTAAACAATTCTATTACTCATTCAAAATCTAATATAAATGTAAACTATAATTTATTTTTTCACTCTTAGTTTAGTTAACGACAAATATATATTTCATATAATTTTTTTAGGGAATCAATAGTAGATTTTATTGATTAAATATCATAGTGTACAATTGGGAAGAGAAAAGAGAGGCATTCTTCAAACCAAGAATAGGTTTCCCCTTTCTCTTTAGCAACACTAGCAAGAACTAGAGTAGCTAAATGTAAACTATAATTTATTTTCTTCACACTTAGTTTAGTTAACTACAAATATATATTTCATATAATTTTTTTTTAGGGAATCAATAGTAGATTTTATTGATTAAATATCACAGTGTACAATTGGGAAGAGAAAAGAGGGGCATTCTTCAAACCAAGAATAGGTTTCCCCTTTCTCTTTGGCAATACTAGCAAGAACTAGAGCAGCTCTATTACATTTCATAGGAACACTAACAAAAGAAAAAGAATTAAAACTTTCACAAATTAAATTAATGTCTTCAAGCATCCATGCAACCTCAAGAGGGCAGACTTTATCATAACTGAGAAGATCCACAAGTTCACCAAATGTACTTTCTAAAATAAAGAAACACAAATAACCAATTCACAATTACTAACAACCAAAGTAAGAAATTATCTAAATACTTAAATTTTAGATATCTAATTTGTTGGTCAAAATAAATTGAGAAAACAAATCAATCTAAAAATATGCATATTTTCATAGTATTGATTGCTTTTAAAAAATATATAGAATTCAACATTTGTTTCTCTCTATTTTTCTAAGTTCTTCAATGACAAAAAAGGGGGGGGGGGGGGGGTTTACAACAAAACTTACACTTTAAAATTGTGATAAAGTCAAGAGATAGATGAACAAATAGAAAAAATAATGGAGGCTTTAGGGTTATAGTCCATTACAAGGACATTAAGCATTTTTTATTATTATCTCTATATATAGAAAGAGCCTATGGCATTATCTACAGTCAAGTTTTGGACACTAGCTAATAAAAATGCACTATTTTAGTACTTTCAAAGAAAGCTTTAGTTTTGTCAAATTTCAATGGAAAAGCAAACCACTTCAATTTGGTGAGCTGACATATTTCGTTATATTTTTTTTATTAGTACAATAGCTTTTTGTTTGTGAGAAGTAATTAGTATGCCAGTTTGGTTTGATCTACGTGTTTTTGTTTTTGTTTTTAATATATATATATATATATATATATTAAATTACCAAAATATTTTCACAATTATTGTTAATTCTTTTCAAAATAAAATAATAAAATATTATATTGGAACTAACTACATCTAAAAATAAATGTATTGTGGAAAAAAACAAGTGCTACATCCACACAATTTTTCATAACATTTTCATAACAAATCTTAGTAAATTGTTATTCTAATTTAAACTTAATAATGAAATTATTTTTTTGTCCACCAATAATAGTCTGTAATAACTTACAACTTATGATTTGTGATAAAAATGTTGTGGACATAATATTTCTCTTGTGAAAATGTTAAGCCATCTTGTTGTCTTCTCAATATTTTCACAATTGCTGAAGTGTCAATTTTTTACAATTCAAACTAAAATATAACAAAGTTATAAAGGTATTATGAAAATATTGAGCCATTATTTTTGTTCTGTAGAAAATGTTTTTATTAGTCAATTTTTATTGAATCAAAATTCACTGTTTAACTTATAGTTTTCTTAGGTTGAATTTTTGTATTTTGTTTTGTATATGTATATATATATTTTTTCTTTATGTATCATTTTAAGTAAAAACACAGTTTTACACACACACACATACACACAAAAATCAAAAACTTAGGATTAAAACATTTTTCATCTTTTATGTTTGGGATAGTTCACAATTCCTCTGTAAACTTTAAAATCAAGAAATTTAGACCTTAATATTTTAGAAAATAGCAAATATGTCATATCTTTATTTTCTCAATTAAAACCTAATGAAACCTTATGATTCTTAAAATATTTCATTGTGTAATGTCTAAAAAAATACTCCAACTAAATTTTAACATCTATAAAAAAATATTTAACGTATTTTGAGTTTTAGGTGGTAGTAATGTTTAGAAAGTTGGAATGGTAATATAAGGTGTTTTGTTTGTTACTTAAAGAATATTGATTTTCTAGATTTAAATCTTCGAAACATATAATTTATCTAATGGAAAATGATGACACATGCCTTTTTTTTTTCCTTGCCTAAAATGTGTGTTCATTAGAAACTAATTAAGCTAAAGATTACACCTAGACTCAAGTAGAGTGATAAAGAAGAAAGTATGAATGAAAATTTTTTGATTGTGTATGGTTGAAGGTATTTGATGAAGAGTTTCAATTGTAACATATAACACCATACATTACGAAAATTTAAATATTGTGACAAGATTTTAGCAAAACTCAGTTACTTATTGTTGGAAGATGATGATATTCGTTATCATTCTTAAAATTTTTTATTGATTGGATATTGCCATTAGCAAATAGATATCGAAATTTTTATACGAATAAGATTAACTTTGTATGACATACATTTTTTATGTATACAATTTCATATTTCAAATAAAAATTCAATCTTAGTTTTCTCACTCAAGAGGTAGCACGTGCAAGCACCCACACTAGTATCTATGTATAAAAAGCACAAATGCACAAACAGTAATGTTGTACAGTACTTTGGTTTGTCCAACCCGTGCGCACTGTTCATCAGGCCTTTTTTTTTTTTTTTTTTTCCCTTTGTCGATGTTGTTTGTGCTTTTTTGTCTTTTCCTTTATATATTTAATATATTTATTATTTATATGTGCATATACAATTACATTGACTTAACAAATTCTTATAATATTTTCACAATTATTTGACAGTCTGCACTATTCATTAGCCTCTTTTTTTTTTTTCCCCCAACAGTACATCGGTTTTGCTTGTGCCCTTTTTCGTCTTTTCTTTTAAATATTTATATGTGCTTATACAGTTACACTAACACAACACATTCTCACAAATGCACAAACAATAATGTTGTATAGTGCTTTGGTTTGTTCAACTCGTGCACATTGTTCATCATGCCTTTGTTTTTTTTTTTTTTTTTTTTTGCCAGTGTTGTTTGTGCTTTTTTTATCTTTTCCTTTAAATATTTATTATTTATAAGTGCATATACAATTACACCGACTTAACAAATTCTTATAATATTTTCACAATTATTTGACAATTTGCACTGTTCATTGGCTTGTTTTTTTCTTTTTCCACAGTACACCAGTTTTGCTTGTGATCTTTTTGTCTTTCCTTTTAAATATTTATATGTGCATATATAGTTACACTGATACAACACATTCTTACAATGTTTTCACAATTATTAAGGTATCCAATTTTTAAATGTCAAAATAAAATAATAAAATAAGAAACTGAGAATTACTACCATCTAAAACTCAAAAAACGTGAAGAAAATTTTTGAGATGTTAAAATTTAGTGGCAGTATTTTAGACATTACAAAATAAATATTTTAAGAATCATAAGTCTTCATTAGCGTTTAATTGAGAGAATAACAATATGACATATTTGCTATTTTCCAAAATATTAAGGGAAAAATTACTTGATTTTAAAGTTTAAGGAGTAATGCTATGTCCACAACATTTTCATAATAATTTCACAACAAATTTTATGTGGCAAGGTATTTTTGATGGATAAAAAAGTGATATCAGTAGTGGGCTCAGTTTAAAACCAATAACAACTTGTCATTTAGAATTTGTTCTAAACATGTTATGGATGTAGCATTTCTTTCAAATAAAATAATATAATATTTATTCGGATCCTAAAAATGAAGGTATTGTGAAAAATTTTGTGATATTTTGTTTTATTCTTAGACTTCCTTTTTAGAATAGTCAAATTGGGTGAGCCAAATATCATGGTTTCACACAATTTTCTTGAGTTGTCATTTTGTTTTTTTTTTTTTATGCATTATTTTAAAACCATTAATAATTTTTCACCAAAGATTTGCTGAAAAAATGCTGTGGACGTAAAAAATAAAAAATAAAAATATCAAATTGAGACCTACCATAGTTGGAAATAAAAAATGTTGTGAAAATGTTGTGACATTTTGTTGTGTTCCTAGACTTCTTTTTTTGTTTAGTAAAATTTGGTGAGCCAAAATTCATTTTTTTTAGGAACAATTTTCTTCAATTGGCTTTTTATTTGTTTATTTTTTTTAAATACACAGTTTAAAGTGGTTAGCCAAATTTAAAATCAATAACAATTTACCAACTAGGATTTATTATGAAAATGTTGTTGATGTAGCATTACTCTAAAATAAAATAATAAAATATTAGACCAGAACCCACCTTAGCTAGAAATAAAGGTACTGTAAAAATATCATGACATTTTGTTGTGTTCCTAGACTTCTTTTTTAGTTTAGTTAATATGTTGAACCAAAATTCATTGTTTTATGTATAGTTTTTTAGGTTGATTTTTTTTTTTAACTCATTGTTTCAAGTTAAAAAATAAATAAGTAAATAAATAAATAATACAAATTGTTTTACACACACACACACACACATATTGACGAAGTAGCACTTTCCTCATTTATGTTTGAGGTAGTTTCATATTCCCCCCTAAACTAAAGTTGAATAATTTCCTTCTTTATATTTTGTAAAGCATATACTCCTATTGCTACTCTCTTAGTTAAGCTCTAACAAAATCTTATAATTCCTAAAATATTCTATTGTGCAATGTCTAAAATACTCCTACTAAATATTAATGTCCAAAAAATTTCTTTGTAAATTTTGAATATTATGTGGTAGACTGGTAGTCATACTTGGAAAGTTAGAGTGATGATATATGGTGTTCTATTTGTTACCTAAAGAATACTAATTTATTAGGTTTAAGTCTTCTAGACTTATAATTTTATCTAATAGAAACTTTGATGACGGATGTCTTTTGTTATTTCGTTCTTTTTTAAATTTCTTTTTCTACTTAAAAGGGTGTTCATTAAAAATAAGTAAGCGAAACATCGTAGTTAGACTCATAAAATAAGATGATAAAGAATGAGGTATGAATAACAAATCTTCATTGTAGATGGTTACAAGTATTTAATTTGATAAAAATCTTCAAAAAAATTGTAGTATATATTATCATTCATTGCGAAAATTTAAATATTGTGGAAAAATGATGACATTCATTATCATTCTTTGTAGCATTTTTGGTGAGTAGATATTACATTTAGTAAATAAGTTCTAAGAAATTGTCATAGTAAATAGATATTCAAATAGGTATTTTAAATTTAAATACATGATTTCGTATTCTTTCAGGAAAAAAAAAATTATATTAATTTTCTCACTAAAAGGGCAGCACGTGCCTTGCACGTGCAACCCACACTAGTATATAAAAAGAACCAATGGCTCTATCTACAGTAATTTTTGGTTTAGTTAAGTTTTTGGACACTAGCTACTGAAAAAAATGCTCCGTTTAGTACTTTCTATAGAAGCTTTAGTTTGGTCAATGGAAAAACACACCACTTCAATGAGCTGGCATATTTCTTTCTATTTTTTTATTAGTACACCAGCTTGGTTTGAGCTACACGTTTGTGTTTTTGTTTCTCTTTTTTAGTATTATATTATATGTGTATTTTGGTTTAGGAGTTGTTATTATGATACAAAAAATTGTCACAATATTTTTACAATTGTTGAAGTATTAGTTCCTTATATCTATATATAAAAAGAGTGAATGCAAAAAGGTACAGTAGTTTCGCTATAGTATCTTTACTTTAATTGTTCAACTTGCACTATTTCACTGATGGTTTTTTTTTTTTTTTTTTGGGTAAATGTGGTAAAGCTACAGTAGGTTTGCTACATTATTTTTAGTCTGTCCAATTCGTACCGTTTCACGGTAAATAAAATATTAACACAACAAATTAGCACAATATTTTCACAATTGTTGATGTGATAGTTCCTTATAGGTAAAAATGAAATAATAAAATATAATACTGGAACCAATCACAACTAAAAATAAAAGTATTGTGAAAATGTTAAAACATCTTATTGTCATCACTATATTTTCAAAACTGTTGAGGTGTCAATTCTTTACAAGTAAAAAAAAATATATATAATAAAATTGTAAAGGTATTATGAAAATGTTGTGCCATTTTGTTATATTTTTAGAAATTTTTTGTTGGTTTAGTCAATTCTGTTGAGCCAAAACTCATTGTTTCATATACAGTTTTCTTGGGTTGACTTTTTGAATTTTTTTATGCACCATTTTAAGTAAAAACACAGTTTTACACACAAAAACAAAAACTTAGGATAAAAACATTTTTCATCCTTTATGTTTGGGGTAGTTTACAATTTCTCCTTGAACTTTAATATTAAGCAATTTTTCCCTTAATATTTTGGAAAATAGAAAATATGTCATATTGTTATTCTCTCAGTTAAACCCTAGTGAAAGTTTATGATTCTTAAAATATTTTATTCTGTAATGTCTAAAATACTCCCACTAAACTTTAACATCCCAAAAATTTTCTTCACATATTCTAAATTTTAGATGGTAGTAATTCTGGGAAAGTTGGAAAGATGATATAAGATGTTTTATTTATTATCTAAAGGACATTGATTTTTAAGGTTTAAATTTTTGAAACTTATAATTTACCTAATGGAAAATTCAATGACACATGTCTTTTGTTATCTTTTTATTTTTCTCCCTTAGCAAAACTCAATTGCTTATTGTTGGAAGATAATAATATTCGTTATCATTTTTAGAAGTTTTTAGTAAGTGGATATATTACCTTTAGCAAATAGATACTAAAAAACTATTATAGTAAAGTAGATATTTATATTTTAAATAGCTACCCTAATTTTGTGTATGATCAAAATTCTTATACGAATGAGATTGACTTTTTATAACATAAATATCAAAATTATTAAAATTAATATCTCTTTTAATTAATGTAATCTCTATGTACTTTAAAAATCAAATGATTTATATTTTTGTTTTGTGATATAAATAAAATGTAAAATTGACATTTATCACTACTTCTTTTTCACAGCAAGCATTTGCCGTGCACGTGCTGCCCTAACTAGTTTTCTATAAAATGTGGGATAGATTGTTGTGAGAAAAAGGAAAAGGGAGAAGAACTCAAAATAGTATAGTTAATGCTGAATAGTGGTGGAAAGTGAAAATTGAGATAGAGTTAGGTTTTAATTTTTTTTTTTTTTTTTTGAGAGATTGGTATTTCTTGGAGTCTTTTTCTTGTTATTTCAGTAGTAAACTAGTTTGTTACATTTTAGAGAAAAAATTTAGAGACAGAATAAAATATCACAATATTTTCATAAAATTATTATCTTTAGTTTGTGAGAGGTCCTATTCTAATATTTTGTTAGTTTATTTAATTTAATTTTGACCAATAGGAGACTGAAGTCTCTATTGTTACGAAAATGTTGTAATAATATGTCATGTACATAAAACATCTCTCAACTCAAATGAATATACTTTTTGGTTTTCTATACGTTGTGGTCAGTGATTGGTCGGTTTAAAATGGTAAGTGGGATTCGTCTTTTTGTTTCTTTTCCATGTGCAAAGCATATGATAGTACGGGTTCATGGTACATAATAAACATAAAAGAAATGCTTTTTTTTTTTTTTTTAAGAGAAGTCAGGGGGGCAATTGCCCCTCTCGCCCCTTGGCTCTGCCAATGACATTACATACTTTGCTTTATAATTAAGTATTGTGAATCCAAATGATAATATTTCGAGACAATGATTAAAACAATTCTAAATCAAATAATTCCTATTAGAATAATATTAAAACACAAGAAGCATGATTAGAAAATAGTAAAAGTTGGAAGAATGTACATATGTGTATATATATATATATATATTTTTTTTTTTTTAAATTTATTATAACCTTTTAAATATTATACAAACAAGATTTTCTAAGAATAATTATAAATATATCTTAAATATTTTAACAAAGCAATT
This sequence comes from Quercus variabilis, assembly GCA_030445155.1. NCBI lineage: Eukaryota > Viridiplantae > Streptophyta > Magnoliopsida > Fagales > Fagaceae > Quercus > Quercus variabilis. The sequence continues at coordinate 52,809,054 of CP129446.1, read as the reverse complement.
CAATAGTATTAGGTTTAAAATACGCTTTATGTTGAGAATAGTTATGTTATAATTTTGTGATATTTATTCTTTTTAAACATAAAATAATTTATTCATAATAGACATATACATATTAATAAAATTAAGATCAACCACCCTCCTCTAAAAGAAAATTTTCTAGCTCCACCTGTGTGCAAGGGCTCACAAGGGTGTTATTGTAGCTTAAGCTGTCAATTATTCAAGGTCGGTCAATGCCTCAATAGTATCAAGCCTAGCTTGTCACTGGTTAGGACCCTATTGATTGAGTTTAGGATGTGGAGTTCAATGTCAAATGGCAACTACAATGTGAGTTGCTATTTTTTGGGGTGGGTTAATTGGGAAAAGATGAGTGGTTTGTGGTTACTTGCGGTGGTAGCTGGGTTACAAGTTTGGTATGGACTAGGTTAATTCGAGTAAATTGGGTTAGATAGGGTGATTGTGGGTTATGAGTTTGTAATAAGGAGGTAGGGAGGTTGCTTTGATGAGTTTTTGGTAGACATGGCAAAACGGGTGGGTTGGGTTCGGGTTAGGTCGATATGTATTTTTTCAAAAAAAAAAAAATTATTGTGTTTGCCATGTGGTAAGTCATGCAACAAATTATTTTACATAGAAAAAAAACATACAGGAAATTACAAATGCCCCGTTAGATAGCTAATTTGACAAAGAAAAAAAAAACATATAAGAAATTTACAATCTTGAAAACGAAGCGAGAAATTTATAATCTACTTCACTCTTTTCACACTTAGCAATGCTTCTCATACATGTTTGTAATTTCAAATATATAATTTTGACTTTACTGCAACTAGATTATCTTAGCATATATTTTATCATTTAATATCTAAAAATCTTTACTTATTGCCTTATTCAAGTGAGAATAATGCCCCAATCATTCTTCTTTCAATTTATTTGTCAATTGAGTTTGAGTTGTGCATTGTAAAGCTTAAAACAAACATGTAAACCCACCATGTATTGATTTTTTTTTTCCTTTTCAAAATGAGTTGTATCACGAGTCAACTTGTTTTTATTTCAAATTAAAAAGAGATTATGTTTAGATTGGGTTATCTGTTATTTGGTCCCAACCCATTTTTCCATGTCTAGTTGTTAGGATTAATTGAATGTTGAGTTCGAGTAATAGCAATTGTGAGGGTTAGAAAATAAAAATAAGGGAAAATAAAAAGAGAAACAACATAAGTCCTAGGCTTGACCACCTAAAGCTTACCAATCTTAGACTTCACCACCTGAGGGTGCTTGCAAGTTTGAATCACTACTAAGCTTATTAGCAAAACATCTCTAGTAAAAAAAAAAAAAAAAAAAAAAAATTCAAATTGCTCCACTCAAACCATTTCATCCTTCTAATAAATTTCAAGGATTATATTAAGGCATATTTACATCCCAAGGAATCCTCAATCATAACAAAAGCTAAATTCAAAATTCAAAAATAAAATCCGATATCTTAAAACACACACATAACAAATTCTGAAATAATTTTGATTGTGCTCATTGCATGACAAACTGTCATCAATTGCCACCATAATAATCAAATTCTTGCAAGTCGCATATAACTCTTGAGCATGCCAAAATATTATACTCTGGGAGAATGTATCTTGTGTTTCCGCTTAATGCAGCTAGTGTTCCACTGCTGGTGGCCCAAAAAAATCATGTTTCCTCCTCTAAAACAACATTCATGACATCTCGGCGTACTCCAATATCATTAATATAACGTTTGACACAGTATGTGCCACAACTTGCCGCCAGACCAGCAACACCAAGTATTGAAGAACGGGCCATGCTAACAGTAGCAGAAAGGATAACACCACCAGCACTAGCAGCAGCTTGAAAGGATGATGCCTGCCCACTCTGGCCAACGTTAGGAATTACTCGCAAGCCGGTTTTGCAGCATAATGCAAAGTCTTCACAGTTGTTCCTGATAACATCATAGGCACCAAAGCCCTTCCGGAGGAAATAAAAGGCACGATGAATAACTTGTTCGGGTGACTCGGATGAAGCAAGAGTGCAGGTACCTCCACGAGGTTGGGCAAGAAAGAATTTTCGTGTGACATTATACTCATAGAGGTAGAGATCTCCACCTGAAAGAAACCAATCTATACAAGAAGAGATGACCCCATCACCCTTTGATTGATTGTCACATATTGAGCATGGATCGTCCAAAGGACGTTGTTGAGGTAATGAGCTCCCAATGAAGCGGTCTAACACAGTTCCTGTACCAGTTTCCTGGCCTTCTCCCCGAGTAAAGTGGATAACATTTCCCGCATCGACATATATCCCTGTTGTTACAAAGTAGAATCTAACTGTTTTTACTAGAAATAACTAAAATTGTAACATACATACATCAAGCAAACTAGAAATCAACTCTGGCTGTAAAAACAATTTCCAAGAAAAGACGATTGCGTTCATTCAATCAAACGCAAAGAACCTTTTAACTGCTAGAATAAGTGTATTTCTTCTGTTTTTCAAATTACTGCTCTACTGGTATAACTTGATAAAGGTAATTAAGCAATGAATAGGATTTCAGCATTGAAATCAACCCCAACAGTTCAACTATAATCCTACTAAAATGTTAATTTGAGGGCCAACTCCAAGAGCCCTGAATACCATTATAAGATTATATATATGTATATATATATATATACATATCAAGATGCCAAAAAGCACTTCCAAGTGAAAAAGACAGGACACATTGAAAATATAGCACCTAATTGGGTTTTTGTTGGAAAATAACATTAAGTAATTATTAAAAATAGTATTGTAGTAAAATTATTTGGAAGAATAGCCTTTCTTTAAATTTTAAATTTTAAATTATAATCCTACTAAAATGTTAATTTGAGGGCCAACTCCAAGAGCCCTGAATACCATTATAAGATTATATATATGTATATATATATATATACATATCAAGATGCCAAAAAGCACTTCCAAGTGAAAAAGACAGGACACATTGAAAATATAGCACCTAATTGGGTTTTTGTTGGAAAATAACATTAAGTAATTATTAAAAATAGTATTGTAGTAAAATTATTTGGAAGAATAGCCTTTCTTTAAATTTTGCATTGAAATCGTGCGATTTCAATTATATCACATCTTGCATTCAAAACATATTTTGAAAAAACAACAAAATTTTAAATTTTATCACTTAAATTTGTCATTAAAAATAAAATAAAATAATATAAATTTCAAAATAATCCGCACCTAATTTAATGGAGCCATATAAACTTTTTTTTTTTTTGGGGGGATTGGTATTGTGTTCTTTCCTGAAACAGTGGAGAGGCAGGTTACACAAAATAGTAAAATTTCCTCCAAAATTTTAATTTGTGACGAGGGTTGTAAGTTGTAACGAAACTTGAAATCCATCGGAATAATGTCATTGTCAACACTCCACACGCACACAAAATAAACGAGAAATATGAGAAAAACAGATACTATTATGAATGAGTAAAACAAATGCAGGAGTAATTACTTAGATACTAATCAACCCCAAAATACAAAATAAATAAAAATAATGATTATAGTCAGAAAGGAAAAGAGGAAGAAATGGATAGGGCACCGTGGTGGGAGTAGGTATAGGCGAGTCTATAGGAGTAGATATGATCCCCAGGTTTCAGATCCTCCCTCTCGATCTTGTTCGTCAACACTCCCATTGCTTTGATCTTTCTTTCTGCTCTGCTGCCTTCTGCAACTCTCTGTATCAATTTTGTTGGTATGATCGATGAAAACAATAAAGAAAAAGATTCCCACTATTCCCACTCCCCACTGAGAATCAAAAAGTATTCTTGCTTGTCCAACGCAATCACTTCTCCCAAGGGTTTCCTCTCCTTTACTTCCCCCCTTTTTTTTTTAATAATTTTTTTTTTGTTTTTATAATTTGATTTCCACCCCTTAAATTTAAAGTGAAAATTAAAATTTAATGCTTCAACAAATTTCAAATTTATTAGTTTAGCTTTACTATTTGATTATACCTAAGAGTACTAACATCAACTATTCTAAAAAATTTAAGATTTAGCATGTCAAAAAGTTACTTTTATCATGCATTATAGATCATATATTCTATTCTCCTATAAAACGTATTAAAATAGTATAGAACACATTAAAATAACATAAAAATATGTGAAGATAAAATAATATAACTCAAAGGGATAGATAATCACATAGGAAAGGGAAGAGAGAGAAAGAGATCAAAAGTGCAATGTGAAAGAAAGAAGACATTAAATTTAGTCACATACCAAAGGTTTCCTTCTTTTTACCCTCTTCACAACACCCAAGTTCGAGCAACTACTTCCTCAGAGGGCATGAGCGTGCACGTTGTGAGAGACCTCGACAAAAAAGCGTCCATTAAAAAAGAAATTCGGGTACCTTTTAAGGTATTTCTCTTTTTGGGTAAGTAGTATGGAGTCGTCACTTATTTTTTTATACGAAAAAAGAAAAAAAGAAAAACTAAATATATACAAGTACATGATTGAATTGTTCTCTTCATTGATTGAATAAAAGAAATTACATATTTTGAAAAACTTTAAAATTACATAGCTTTGAGTCCTAGTTACAATCTACCAAAAATACATGGCTTTTGTCCTAGTTACATTCTACTCCAAAAAAAATATAGACAATGCTAAATCTACTTAGCCAAAGACCTAAATCCAGAATCTAGGTTACGGAATGGGAAGATGTTAGGCACCCATTCCACTTAGGCAAAGTTTGGTCTTTTAGACTCTTGTGACCAATGTACTTTTTTATGCATGTTATGAATGATATATTGAACATGTGACACTAAAATTAAATCACACAAATTTATTTATGAGTGAAGTCTCTTCTTTTGTCTTTAAAAATTCAGATCTGTTTTGATTGGTAAAAAAAAAAATTGTTTGATTTTGATTTGTCAAAATACCAGATCTGTTTTGTAGTATGTAGAAAAAAAGGGTTTTTGGAGATGAAATTTAGATTTGTTTTGTGATGATAAAAAAAAAAAAAAAAGGTTTTTAATGGCAGAAAAATTAGATCTGTTTTTATATGTTAAAAAAAAAATGAAAAAAACTTTTCAAGAAAAGAGTTTCACTCATAATATATATATATATATATATATATATATATATATATATATATTTTGAAAGGGTTTCACTCATAATATGAATTTATGCAATCATGAATTAAAATAAACACAAACATAGTAATACATAATCTCTTTCTTTATTTTAACAATTTGCATGTATTAAGAAAATCAGATTTGTATCCTAAGAAAGATACAAATCAGTTTTGAGTTGAGAAAAAATTAGATTTGCATCTCATAAAGATGCAGATCTCTTTTTGTTTGAGAAAATTTAGATCTACATCTAAGAAAGATGCATATCTGTTTTTATATTGAGAAAAATCAAGATCTACATCTAGGAAAGATGCAGATCTATTTTTGTATTGAGAAAAAGTTAGATCTACATCCAATAAAGATGTTGATTTGTTTTATTTCAAGAAAAATCCAGATCTACACCTAATAAAGATGTAGATCTGTTTTATTTTAAGAAAAAGAATAGTTCACATGCAGATTATTGATATTCAAGAAAGAGATTATAACAATCACATAAAAAAAAATCATGCTGTAAACAAAACAACACTTAACAATTCATATTATGGATATTTGGAAAAGAAAGAGATATAACATGCATCATCACATCATAAGAAAAAGGGATAAGAAACAACCTTTTGCATGAGCATTCTCTATTCTTGAGATGATGATTTAGGGTTCAAAGAAATTTATGCAATTCTCTTTGAAACCTAAAAACCCTAATTTAAGCAGCAACACTCAGAGAAGGGATCAAAAAATATGGGAAATTTGAGAGCATAAAAAAAAGATGCTGAATTATGAAGTTTAGTCTCTATTTATAGAGGTCAGAGGGCTCTAAAAATAGGTACAAACAATTAGGGTTTGAATCCTCATGCATCCTTTTGCGAAAAAAATCGAAAAAGGTGTGCCTTATCGTCACCTGAAGACCATTGGGCCAAAGCCCACAAGGAGAAAATTTGGCCCTTTTACAAAAGTGCCAAATTGCCGTTTGGACTCCAAATACTCTTTTGTGTTCGGGTGTCGTTTGGACTCCTCTTCTAGGGTTTTTTGGCCGGTATTTGTTCCTAGATGCATTTTCATCATCCGTCTATGAATTTTTTTTTTTTTAATCTCTTTTTTGGATAATTCAAGCTATTTAAGAACAATTATCTTGTAGATAAATACTCTAAAATAAATATTGATAAAGTTCAGATTATCCACAATTTTAATGTTATCCAATCATCCCTTTTATTCTTATGCATGCATCCTTATTTTAAATACTAAAATCACAAAATTATCTAATCAATTTTAATTTTTTAACTAATCAGAATTAATTTAAATTAATCATGTATGGTTGACCTTACCTAGACGCAATGCATGTTGACCGTGCAAATTTGATCATGTGATATCTTTTGATCCGATGGTCCGATTTGGAAACTGGAAACACCTTTGCGACCATTAGAATCTCAAGATCATTTTTATGATATGTAATGAATGAATTAATGCATGTAATTCAAAGACTAGTTGATGCATGTAATGCAAGAACAAATTGATGTATGTAATGCAATCATGATTTTTGAGGTACATGGATGGTCATTGAAGTCATTCTCCTTGATTAAATTATGGGTGCAAAATTGAGGGTCTACAAAATGCTTCTCATTGAAAAATCTTGAAAAGCGAATGTCAATGTAAAACAAAGACACTCATTTTGGAGACCATGATTTAATTAAGGTTGAATTTTCAAAGATTACCTAGCCTTCAAACCTAAAATCTTGGAACATAGAACTAGTGCCTTATTTTTTGAAAAAAAAAATGAAAATACTAGACTAAGCTTGTCTCGTTTTTTCTTTTTTGCTTCATCTTCCATCAACTTCTCTTCCTCCATTAGCACTATTCACTGTCTTCTTCCCCTTGATTTTTCTTCATTTCACCATTTTGTCTCACAAAAAACACTTTTATAAGCTTCTTAACTCTCCTTCATCCATCTCCATCAATATTTCTTTAGATTTGTTGGAAATTTAGACCCCTTAAACACACAGATTGTGTAGCCTAGATTAATTAGCCAAGTTGTTACTTAGTCAAATTATGCAATTCTAGGTTAAAGCAATCAAATAATCATATCAAGATATAATGCAGCGGAATAATAAATAACACAAGATATGATCACCCAGAAAACCACTCGGTAAAAACCTGGGGAGGATTTGACCCACCGATCCTCAAGGCATAACAGAATTCACTATAAAGGAATTGAAGTTCTTACAGAAGGACTACAAGCTCTCCGCTTGACTTCCTAATGCTATCCACTAGTAAAACTTCCTAACACGACCACGTGCAGGCTCCGAATCCACGGACTACTTCTTTCTTGAATTCTTCAATCAGCTACAAGCTCCGCGCTTGCTTTTCTTTTAAGTTCCAATGGTTGCAACAATAATGATCTTCAAGATGTTGAAATCATCTCTACCTTGAAAACCCTAAGTTTTGTGTAAAGGAAGTCTCCTCAAAGATCTCACACGAGATTCACACAAAACAGCAATGTATGAGCAACAAAGCAATGTGGACAACCTTCAAAAACGTGGCTAGGGTTTAGTTTATATACCTAGGGTAAAAACACAAAACCCTAAACGTTTAATGAAGTAGGGCTGAGTTGGAAAAACTGCAGAAAATTCAACCTGTGCGATTTTCGATCGATCGAGTCTATTCTTCGATCGATCGAGTCAGGCCGAAAGTCCCAAATACTTCTGCAGCCACTCGATTCCAACTTTACAATATTAAACCAACTTTGAGCAATTCTAAACAAGACTAAATACAATGTTTTGATCATGGTTTGCCAACATTACAAATTAGAGTTCTAAATACATAAAATCCTAAGACCTTAGAACCTAACAAACTCCCCCTTTGGCAATCCGTGACAAAACCCTAATTAACAGCTCAAAGTTTTACAAATAAAAAGCCCTTTACAAAGGTAATGCTCATAAAATCAAATTCAGCCTAACTACTATCCATCAGTTGCAAGTGTAGACAGCAGCTTAGTTGAATCAACCTGTATATTCCTGAAATACTCAACAAACGCATAAACGCATGTGTGACAGAAAAGAGTAAAAACAACAGGTATAACATTCTTGTAAGATTCACACAACACAAAATAAAGACATATAAGAATGATCAAGTCATAAATATAAATCAATACGCAGTGAATCATAAATCAACAAGAATCAATAAAAAATAAATGTATATCAATCAATGTTACTCCCCCTAACATGAATATCCCCAAAAATGATATACATAGTGAAGCACCTAGATACAATCTAAAACAATATCTCCCCCTAACTACAAAAGTCTCCCCCTAACTCCAAAAACCCTCTACAAGTCAAAAGTCTCCCTCTTTTTGTGACGGAATGCCAAAGAGCAATCATGAGTCGCCATCAAAAGGAGGTGGTGAGGAAGAATGAAGACATGCTAAATCAACTCGGAGAGCACGAATCTCATCCAGCAAGTCCACCAAAATCTGACCATGAGCCTGCTGAACAGTCATGACAGTCTCCAAAGTACGACGAACATCAAAGTCGGCCGAAGGAGGTGGAGGAACATCAGCAGCAGCAGTCTCAGCACCAACTGGATCAGGAATATCCTCACTAGCAAGACCTATAGAAGAAGAAGGAGGAGGAGGTACGCTACTAGAGAGCTCAAACCTAGGGTGTTTAGAACCAGCTCGAAGATGAGCGGCCCTCTGTCTAAGAAAAGACGCACCGATAGGAGTAATCACATGAACAGGCTCAGAGGAAGGAAAGCCACTAAGATCAAGATGGACAAGAATCCTATGGATGAAAATAGGATGAACTAGGGCATGTGAAGTGGATGAACTCCTATAAACCTTGTTCAAAGAACAAAGAAAAAGATGGGGAAAACTGATAGGAGCATGAGTAACAAGAGCGTACAAAAATACACGCCTCTCAAGAGGAATGGTGTGCACATGAGAAATGGGCCAGATAGAATGACAAGCTATCCTAAAGAAAAGATAATGTAACCCGGAGAGCTCAGCAGAAGTGATCCTAGGATCAGAACCCCACTGGACAGAAGTACCAGTGATGAAAGACAAAATATCGCTTAGCTCGGGAGACTCATCATAAGGATAGACAGGATCCCTAACCAACGGTACCCCTAGAGCAGCAGCCACTACCTGAGGAGTAATGGTGTACCCAACATCTCGTATCCAACTCTTTACCAAAGTGTTGGAATCATAGATGTGGATAGAGATGTTCGAATAGAACTCTCTAATCAAGGCAGACGGTAGAGGAGGATCAGAAATGTCTAACAAAGGTAACCAGCCCCGACGCTCAAAGTTAGCCCTAATGGCAGGATCTAGCTCATCTAACACAACAGAACGCTCAGCCCAAATCTTCCTCTTAAGGTTAAGCTTCTCAAAAAGATCTTGGTTTTTTTCACTCGGAAACCTCTCACGGTCAAAGGAGGGAGGGGATGGAGAGGAAGAGGGAAGGGACCTATGGGCTCTAGTTTTCCTAGGCATGATGCTAAGGAAAGGACAGAGACACAAAGAGAAAACCAAAAGAAAATAGAAGAAAAACAAAACCAAAGGCAAACTGCAAGTTAGCACAAAAAAAATAGAATTAAAATCTATATGATGCATGAGCAGATACAATGCCATGATGCATGTACTAATGCAGTGAGCAATTAAGTTCAATTGAGATTAAATTGACAAAATTGGCTTGAGCAGGGAATTTTCTTAACAAAAACCCCAAAAATTTAACATCAACTGGAAATTTTTAAAACAAAATGATGAATTGAGCATTATAAAACACAACACATAGATTATAATGCTTAATTTCATCAAAACAACAAGCCAATTTCATCAAATTCTACTCAATTTAACAAAATCCCTAATTCGGATCAATTAGAAACCCTAGAATTTTCAATTTTTCACCAAACTCAAAATTGATCAAATTAACCACCAAGGATCATGTTTATGATGTGTCCCCACAAAAACCCAATGATCAATTGCATAAAACATGGCTTGAATCAAATGAAAAACCCAAAATAGAAAAGTGCAAAAATCGCCCCTTAAATGCATGAATTTATGCATGAAATGATGAAAAATAAATCAAAAGGAAGGGTAAAAATGTCTTACCAGCTTGAGGAGTGAGAGATTTTGCAAAAACAACGGAGCAAAACGACAAAAATTCTTGATGTGGAGCCAGCCAACTCGGAGAGAGAGAAAAAAGTTTGTAAAAGTTTTGAATAGTGAGTTTGAAAAAGTCAGAAAAGAGCCTTTTAAAAACCTTTTTCACGATATTCGATCGATCGAAAATTACATTCGATCGATCGAATGAAGCAGTCATTTTAGAACAAACGAGAACACTTTTTCGATCGATCGAAAAACAGGCTGGATCGATCGAAATGGGCAGAGGCTCACTAATTTTTGAGAAAAAAATCCAGTTTTGAAAGACACAAACCAAAATTTTTAAAACAACTCCTCAAAGCATTAAATTGTAAAAACAACATGCATGAGTATGAGATGGAATGCTTTTTCAAAAACCCAAATTTTTTTAAACCCAAATTATGTCAAAAACACGTTCCAATCATTCTTCCATTGAATTTTCTCAAGCAACAAAAATGTTGTGCACAAATCTCAAGATATTTTCAAACTTGGTTGGTCAGACCATAAACACACACACTCGTATGTACAGTGTTTAACAAAGAGTAACTTGTGTAGTGTGTGATACTAGCAAAAACTTGAGATACATGTGAGGTGATATGTGAATGGCAATCAAACACAAAGTCTACACAATTCATCACATAGAATTTAAAAGAGACTATCACCTAAAGAGTTACATCCTATAACTCCCACATCTCCTAGAACACAAGCTTGCAATCATGTAAGTTTCTTGCATTTTTGCCTCTTATTTGTATGAGATGGCATTCAGCCTAATAGTACACACCGGTTTGAATTAAGTAAATTGGCATCAAGCCTAATAGTACACACCAGTTTTAATTTAATTTGAGGCTACACCTTATGTTCTTTTTGTGCATGTGCTACACTTTCTCGAGCACAGAATCTTATGATATGCACTAAGGTGTTCATGATTGGCTAGTGAACAGTGGTGAGATGGTTATTTATGCCTTTCTCAAAAGAATCAAGTCCGACAGTTAAATAACATATGACTTCATGATTAAGACAAGGAGATTAAAAAACCATACACATTTTTCCCACACAACATGCACTACAAAGTTTCAACTAGTCAAGTGCAATGAAAAAGTTTATCAAAGTTAAACAAGGTACACAGACCATGATATGTGTCACAAGATAGACCAACCTTGTTTTTCAAAAATCAAGACAAATAGTGTCTAACATAATATTTGCTTTCTCCCTTTTTTTTTTTTTTTAAATTTTTTTTATTTTTTATTTTTTATTAAAAGAGAAAACAGATACATCTTAGAATGAAATGCATGATTGTAATGCAATGCAAGTCCTAGAACAAAAACAACAAAAAGACAAAAACTAAAGAACAATGGTCACCAAAGAAAAAGGCAATTAAGCACAAGGACCATGTCAGAAAGACTCAGTTAGTTCGAGTCTTTTGCATCCAAGACCTTTTAGATGCACCACGAGCATTGGAGTTCTTATTCACATTTGAGTGATTCCCAACTCCAGGATTGGAATAAAGGTTTAACACCTTTACCAATTCACCAATTAGTGCCATAGGGTCTTGTGCTTGAGGCACAGGCACTTTTGGTTTAGTTGCTCTCTTATCAGCTTGACGCTTGTAACAATTAGGACAAATATGTCCAGACTTACCACAATAATGACAAACCCAAGCAGGTTTACCATGCATCTTGTCCTTAGATTTGGTAGGCTCCTTAGGTTTAGATTCTCTTAAGTCTACCCTAATCTTCTTAGGTGGTGAAACTTCTACAGGATTAACTACCTCACTCACAGGTGGTTTGACAGTTTCACTCACAACCTCACTCGCAGAAGGTTCAGAAGAAGAAGCAGGAACAAAATTTGTGGAATGTGGAGTAGAGCCAAAGATGCTTTCAACATATCCCAAACCAGATTTATCCGCAGGATACTTTTGAACATTCAACATGTGATCAAGTTTAGAACTAGCAGATCTAGCAATAGATAAATCATGTTCTAAAGTTCTAACTTTATCAAGCAAAAGCATGTTCTCAGATTTAACATTATTCAGAAGCTCATTAGCATCAAACAGTTTAACAAGCAAATTTTTCTTTTCAAGCTCCAGAGAGTCAATTTTCTTTAGGCCAAGATCAACTTTCATAGCATCCTTTGCAGCAATTTTGCAAAGTTTTGTTATAGGCCTCTTGAAGATCTGCATTTTCAGAGAGTTCCCCATCAGAAGGGTTCTCTTCAGCAGATACGCTTTCACTGACCATAGCAGTAGCTGTGAAAGCAATGAAGTTTCCATCCTCATCACACCCGGACTCATCATCAGAAACCTTATTATCACTAAGGGTTACAGCCATAGCTTTACCCTTAGTCTTCAAGAATGTAGGACATTCAGATTTCATATGACCATACCCTTGACAACCAAAACACTGAGGACCCAAAAAATTATTAGAAGATTGACCAGCTCTATCATTTGGTTTTTCAAAATTATTTACCTTAATGGGATCATTCTTCCTAAAATTTCTAGGTACAGCAGTGTTGGTACCTCTTGCCTTTCTATTTGTATTCCTAAGAAAGTTCTTAAAGTTTTTGGCAAGATAGGCAATCTCTGTAGCAGAGAGCTCATCATCAAATCCACCACCATCAACATCATCAACTGACTTAAGAGCCATTGATTTGGATTTGTTTACTTTAGGTAGGTCAGACTCATAGGATTGGAGAGATCCTACAAGTTCATTTATAGGGATGGAGTCCACATCCTTGCTTTCAGTAATGGCAGTCACTTTAGGTCTAAAATCTTCTGTTAAAGATCTAAGAATCTTCCTAACAATTTTAGGTTGATCATAGATTTCACCCAAATTAAAAGCAGAATTGACAATATCATTCAGTTTGGCATAAAATTCATCAAAGGATTCATTATCAGACATCCTAATACTCTCAAACCTAGAAGTCAATTGTTGCAATTTATTAATCTTAACTGCCTTTGTGCCTTCATGCACAGTTTGGAGGATTTTCCAAGTAATATGAGCAACCTCAACATTAGAGATCCTCTTAAATTCCTCTATAGAAACAGCATTGAAGATGTCATTCATAACTTTGCTATTGAAGCCTGCTGCTTCTTTTTCAGAAGTTTGCCACTCACTCATAGGAGTAGTGGGCTTCTCCCATCCATATTCAACAGAGTTCCAAACCCTTTCATCAATGGATTTCAGGAATGCTTTCATCCTTACTTTCCAATAAGCATAGTTGTTCCCATCAAAGTAAGGAGGAACAAACAAAGAGTGTCCATGCTCCATGACAACTGGGGTCAAGGATCATCTCAGAGATAGAAATCTCAATCAAAAAGAGCTACCACGCTCTGATACCACTTGTTGGAAATTTAGACCCCTTAAACACACAGATTGCGTAGCCTAGATTAATTAGCCAAGTTGTTACTTAGTCAAATTATGCAATTCTAGGTTAAAGCAATCAAATAATCATATCAAGATATAAAGCAGCGGAATAATAAATAACACAAGATATGATCACCCAGGAAACCATTCAGTAAAAACCTGGGGAGGATTTGACCCACCGATCCTCAAGGCATAACAGAATTCACTATGAAAGAATTAAAGTTCTTACAGAAGGACTACAAGCTCCCCGCTCGACTTCCTAATGCTACCCACCAGTAAAACTTCCTGACACGACCACGCGCAGGCTCCGAATCCACGGACTACTTCTTTCTTGAATTCTTCAATCAGCTACAAGCTCCCCACTTGCTTTTCTTTTAAGTTCCAATGGTTGCAACAATAATGATCTTCAAGATGTTGAAATCATCTCTACCTTAAAAACCCTAATTTTTGTGTAATGGAAGTCTCCTCAAAGATCTCACACGAGATTCACACAAAACAGCAATGTATGAGCAACAAAGCAATGTGGACAACCTTCAAAAACGTGGCTAGGTTTTAGTTTATATACCTAGGGTAAAAACACAAAACCCTAAACATTTAATGAAGTAGGGCTGAGTTGGAAAAACTGCAGAAAATTCAACCTGTGCGATTTTCGATCGATCGAGTCTATTCTTCGATCGATCGAGCCAGGCCGAAAGTCCCAAGTACTTCTGCAGCCACTCGATTCCAACTTTACAATATTAAACCAACTTTGAGCAATTCTAAACAAGACTAAATACAATGTTTTGATCATGGTTTGCCAACATTACAAATTAGAGTTCTAAATACATAAAATCCTAAGACCTTAGAACCTAACAAGATCTTTGTATGTTGAGCATTTTCACCCCATACCCATATTTGGTGAAACCCATTTTCGGAAACCCATTGTCTTTGCATCAAAATGGCTTCTTCCTCCAAAGGATCTTCTTTTCTTCCTTTTCATGGTAAGAAATACGATCCAACATTTGAGTGGCATGATGATGATGGACTTCTTTAAGACCCTAGGACCCATGCTCCATATTGTCATGTAGACACCAAGGTGAGTTTTTCTTTGGTTTCTTTGCTTGGAAAAGTATTGTTACATGTTTCATTGAAAGTTCCATGGTGAGATATTTTCATTTAGTTATTTTGAAATTTTGCGGCATTGTGTGATTGATCATGTTTGGAAATGTTGGTTTTGGACAATGTTGGTAGCTTATGGAATTTTAACAATATAGGTAAATTGTGATGTTGTTGGATGAACTTTGGTTTGGATTTTGGGAGTATTGCATTGTGAAAAATTTGGGTTAGGCTTATATGACTGTGTTCAAGGTGTATGTGGGAAAATTTTATGGGCATATGTAAACTTTGTTTTATGGGCATGACAAAATTTTGTGGGTATGTGCATGGATATATTTATGGGTATTGGAAAATCTTGCGGGTAAGAAATTTTATTTTGTGAAAAATTTTGTTGGATATGTGATGTTGCTTTTTGGAAAATTTGTATGGTTATGATTTTGGCTAGGTGAGAATTTCTTTGTGCATGAACTTATGGGAATTTTTATCTTGGTCATGCAGGAATTTTTTCTTTTTGCATGGCTAATGGAAAAATTTTGGTTGTTGTGTATTGATATGTCAAAAACTTTGGTTGTGGTAAAATTTGGTAGTGGTGACATTTTGGTGGGGCATTGATTTTTTGTTGTGGGACATTGACTTTTTTGGGTGCATGGGAATTTTTGGACATGTAGGTTTTGGTCATGAAAATTGATAAGCTGAACTTTTCTATTGCAGAGTCTCAAGAGTCAAGGCAGTCTCCAAATGTTGAAAAGTGCATGGGCGCCATTATCTCCTAGCATCAAAAACATTATCAATGAAGCAGGTTTCGATACTTTCTTCGAAGCTTTGTTAAATCATGAGACAGAAGTACAAAGATCTTCAATTACTTCTTGCCTTGGCAGAGCGCTTCTGGGACACTACCTGTACCTTCCATTTTTTAGGCATTGGGAAGGTAATGTTGACACCTTATGACTTCTTTGTTATCATCGGTTTGAGGTTGGGTGGTAAAAGAGTTCTTGTCAATGATTCCTTTACTTTAACTGAATTCAAGAAACTTCTAGGTGTAGTACCTTCTAGAATGAGAAGTAACAATATTCCTTTGTCTTGGCTATGTGAGAATATTCCCCAATGTGAGACTGTGGCAAAGGGTGCCCGCATGTTCATACTTCTTTTTATTGAGACCTTTTGTGTCTAGATTTAGGAAGTACTCTAAATTTGCGCTACTTGGGGAGCTTGAGAAAAATTGAACAAATCCAAAATTATGACTAGGGTGGCATGGCCTATGCTACTCTAATGCATTTCATGACCCAACTCTCTAGGAGAAGCCTTTCAATCTTGAGTGTGGCCCCATTTGTTTGGCAAGTGAGGTTTGATATTTATTTTGGCTATGTGTTGGGGGTGAAAATTATTTTGGCTATGTATGGGTTATTTTGGCTATGTGGTAATGGTGTTTTGAATGAGTATTTTGGAGTTGGTCCTAAAATTCGGGAGGAAGTTGCTGGCATTTTTCCTAGATTTCTCCGTTGGTTGCCCAAACATCGTTTGTCCATACCCTCCAGGCGTCCTTAAACTTATCTTACTTGGCTCTGTTGGAATCTGCATTTACTTGAGTAAGGTGGAACCGAGTGCCCCTAGTTTACAATGAATGCATGCTTTTTTGGAAATCTTGGTGATGATGATTTCTTCTAGAAAAATGATGATGGTGATCTTTTTGAAAAATGAGCCATGGGCGAATGCCCGTAGTACACATGATTCTTGAAAATCTCAATGATTTTTTCTTTTTCTTTTTTCTTTTTCTTTTTTTTGAAAATTGAGGCAAGGGCAAATGCCCCTAATTTGGAACATAAAATCCACGAGTCTTAAAAAAACTTGATTTGATCAAAAATTTTTTTTTAAGACAATGGTGCAAGTGATGATTTTTGAAAACAAGTGAGTTAGACACGTCAGAATGTCGCAATTTGATCAGAAAATCTTTTTTTGAGTGTCAAACAGTCTTAAAAAATTACACAAGAACATAAAACTACATGGAATTGTGTGAGTGTAGGATTGAGGGGCTGTGTGCCACATGGCAAATCAAGAGTGCCATTTGGCACTTTTGGAGTGCCGTTCAACACTTTCAGAGTGTCGTTCAGCACTTTTAGAGTGCCGAATTGCACTTGGCCATGCTGCAATGCTTACGCAATGCTGGGCTGACTCCTCACGCTTTTCCAATGTGTGTTTTGCGTTTTCGCATTTATTGAAAAGATTTTACTTCGATTGTGATCATGAAACACTCTCCTAGTCATCTACAAACTCTCTGAAACCTATTCCAAACCTAATTAGGACTTGATGTAGCTTATATAAATGAATTCTCCTGCGACAAATCTCTGCATAAAGGTTAGTAAAACACAATAATCACAAGAAAACATCATCCACAGTTAGCAATCATAACTTTTCTCATTCAACAATTCATGATATCAATAGATGGGTTCGTAGCTTTGATTTCAGTACCAAAATCAATTTTACAGCCTACAAATTAGAGGGAATCAAGACTCTGAGGAATGTAAAGATCAAGTGGGACTTCCTCCGTGCTGTTGTGAAATTCTGGGATCCTGAAGATCATGTGTTAGTTTAACACTACTTAACTCTGTCTAACAATTGAAGAATTTTCCGCTATCCTAGGCTATGATCCAAGCAAAAAATCTGTAGCGGTTTCTTATGATCCCAGTTATAAGGAATCTTTATCTGATGCTCTTGGTCTTCCTACTTCCATTATTGATAGTATGATGGAAAGGCATATGGTGAATCTTCGTGCTATTATCTCTCGACTGATTGACGAACGCACCTATGGAGTGACCAACAACATGCAGAAAAACTTCAGTTTGGCTTTATGCTTTGTGGGAGAACTTTTGCTTTGCACTGGAAGACATGGCTTTGTGGATGCTCGAGCTATAAGTGTTGTGAATCAAATTAAGGATGGTGATAACCCTATTTCTTTGATCTTGGCAGAAACTCTTCTAGGACTGGATGCTGTATTTCATGGTAGAGAAACTCAAAACTTCTTAGGAAGTCCTTTAACTTTGTAGATATGGCTAATGAAGTGACTGGGCATGATTGCCAAGCCTACAACCAATAACTATGGGCATGGTAGTTTTCTTAGTAGGGCTGTAATCAAGACTGAATGCCAAACTGAGAGTGAACGGGTGAAATTCTTGGACAAGAAATCCAGTAGTTCAATTCAATGGGACTATTATTGGTGGAAGTACCCACCCCCTTTATTGAGGTCTCCAGGATCAGATCATATCTTCCTTGTTGGATTGCGGAGGGCAACTTTTTACAAGGGAGATGGACTCTTGAGGCAATTCAAATATGAGCAAGGAATGCTTGGTGGCAAAAGAAGAAGACCTTTCTCTCTTGTGGACACAAATCCTACTTTTGTATAGAACATGCTATTGGGTTTAGAGATGGCTGACTGAGTGGACCAATCTTTAGTGAAGGTTCACTTTCACAAGATGACTATAGAATACTCTAACTAGTTGATAGACAAGATTGTTGACGAGGAAGCTGAAAGGATTGCTATGAGAGAACAATTTCTCAGAGACAACCGGTAAAGACCTAATGAAGATAACTATGAATTCAAAAGAAGGGACATGAATGATGAAGTACCTATCACAAAAGAAATTAATGACCAACAGAAAAAGAAAAGATTGAAGACAAAGTGACCTTCTTCTTATTATTATTTTTTTGGCTTCGAACATGTTTATTTTAGAAGTTGATGTAAAAACTCTTATGATTAGGAATTATTTAGGACTTGCAGGTTAAGGATTTTGTTTAAAGTGTAGGCTTTTGGGGTTTAGAATTTTTATGGTTTGGTTTAGGGTTTGGTTTTTTGGATTTTGTGTAATGATGTGGTTTAAGGGAATGGTTGAATTTTTTGGTAATTTTGGTTAATGGGCAAATGGTGGGTTTGGGGAAATTGTGACCGAACCAATGCATGGTTGCCTACATACCCCTTTGATAGAAGGATCAGGTCATCACGTACTTCATTAATGATGATGGGCTTTTTTTATTTGCCTTAACTTTTGCCTAGGTCGTCCTTTTGGGTTTTCAACCTAGCAGGCTCTGTCACTCTCTTTTTCTTTTTACTTTCATTTTGCATAGATTGCCCTTTCGAGTTTTCAACCTACCTTTTTTTATTTTTTATTTTTATTTTTAGTCAAACCGAGGAAGGGAAAAAACATAATTTACAACTACCTCAAATGTGGTACTTCTTCAATTGGTCCATGTTGGTTGGCTCAGTGAAAGGGTTTGCATCTAAATCCATCAATCTTGCTTGCTTGAACTTCCCGTTTGCATCATGAACCAGGGCTTGGATTTCCTTCAGCACTAAATCTCCCAACTTCAAATCTCTAGTTCTCACTTTCTTGTCAAAAGCTTTCCAAAGCCCTCTCTGATAACCTTGAATGTGATACATGGCTTTGAGTATCTTTTCATCTAGTATGCACAACTGATCATATCTGCTTTGCAACCAATCTGTTTTAGAGATTTCACTTTCTAGTACTGTCCTTAGTGAATGGACACACCCATTTCAATGGGAATGACTGCTTCCATTCCATACACCAATAAATAAGGAGTGGCTCTTGTGGAAGATCAAATTGATGTTCTGTACCCTCAGAGTGCATAGGGTAACTGTAGGTGCCAGTCCATGTAGTTCTTTGTGCTCTTCTTCAAGATTTGCCTTATGTTTTTATTAGTAGCCTCAATTGCTCCATTAGTCTGAGGACGGTAAGGTGAAGACTTGTGGTGTTGAATGTTGAACTGTCGTAGTATTTTCTCTGTTTCTCCTTTAAAGTGTAACCCATTGTTTAAGATGATTTCATTTGGTACCCCATATTTGCAGATGATATTGGTCTGAAAGAATTGAGCAAATTTTTTTGAATTCATGACTTTGTATGAAGCAGCTTCTACCTATTTAGTAAAGTAATCAATGGCTACGAGTATGAATTCATGGCCATTGGATGCTGTTGGGTGAATCTTCCCAATAATGTCCATTCCCCATACAGAGAACGGCCAGGGTGATGTCATAGTATGTAGTGGCATGGATGGCATATGTTTCAAATCTCCATGGACTTGGCATTAATGGCATTTCCAAACATGAGACACACAGTCAGCTTCCCTAGTGGTCTAGTAGTAAACCTGTCTCATTATCTTCCTTGACAACATGTGTGCATTCAGATGAATTTCATTATATGATCTTCTGTAAAGTCTTTCACCACAAATAATGTAATTAGTGGATAACCTTCGGATGGTTAATTGGTCATTCTTGTTTGCAGACTCCAGGTATGTCCCATCCTTGAGGTATGGTAAGATGTTTGAATACCATTTACCTTCCCTATTCTTTTCCTCATGTTCTTTTATTGTCATGCAGTAGGCTGGTTCTTCTTTTTGTTCCAACACTATCAGTCTAGCTTCATATTCTTTTGGCCCATCCATCATGGATGCCATGGTTGCTAAAGCATCTATAATTTGATTATGCATCCTTGGCACATATTGGTATTGGATTTAGCTAAATTTTGATGCCCACTTTTGAAGACATTGATGACAAGGCATATGTCTTTCTTCTTTTATCTTCCATTTATTTTGTATCTAAGAGATTATTAAAGCTGAGTCCCCATATACCTCCAATTCTTTTACTCCTAGGCCTAAGGCTGCTTATAGGCCCATAATGCAAGCTTCGTATTCTATGGCATTGTTAATGGCAGGAAAGTTGAGTTTGCTAGAAAATGGAATGTGTGCCCTTTCTGGAGAAATTAAGAGAACTCCAATTCCATTTCCGTTTAGATTTGTTGCTCTATCAAAATACATCTTCCATGGTTCTACTTCAATCCCCATGATATCTTCATTTAGAAATTCTTCTTGGATCTCTTCACCTTCTTTTGGTGAACAATGGGCTAGGTGATTAGCAATTGCTCTTCCCTTCACAAATTTCTGGGTCACATACTTAATGTCAAATTCTGACAGAAGAAAAAACCCATTAGCAGTCTTTTCATCTTGCATAGGTTTTTCCATTAAGTACTTCAAAGGATCCATTCTTGCAATCAACCGGACCTTGTAAGTAAGCATGTAATGCCTGAATTTACGGGTTGCCCATACAAGTGCTGTACATGTGTGGCGAATACTTCTCTTCATAAGGCAACATCTTCTTGCTGATGTAGTATATGACATTCTCCTTTCTAGTCTCCTCTAAGTATTGAGCCAATAGAGCCCCCATTGCTGTATCTATAGTGGTGAGATACAACAATAATGGCTTTTCGGGAATTGGGGGGACAAGTATAGGTGGTTTCATCAAATAACTCTTGATCTTCTCAAAGGTTTCTTGGCATTGTTCATTCCACACTATTGGGACCCCCTTCTTGAGCAGTTGGAAGATTGGTTCACATGTCACGGTGAGTTGAGCTATAAACCTGTTGATGTATTGTATCCTCCCCAAAAATCCTTGGATCTCCTTTTTAGTCCTTGGAGGCTTCATTTCTACAATTGCCTTGATTTTGTCAAGATCAACTTCTATTCCCCTTTGGCTTACCATAAACCCCAATAGTTTTCCGGATGTAACTCCGAAAGTACACTTCTTTGGATTCAACTGCAACTTGTAGGATCAGATTGTTTCAAAGAACTTCCTCAAAGTTGGTATGTGCCCTTCGCGGTCTTTGGACTTCACTATCATGTCATCAACATAAACCTCTTCTTATTTATGGATCAAATCATGCAACGAAGTGGTGGCTGCTCGTTGGTAAGTAGCACCAAGGCCAAATGGCATGACCCTGTAGCAATATTTCCCCCTTGGAGTGATAAAGGAGGTTTTCTCCATATCTTATGGAGCCATCTTAATCTAGTTATATCCTAAAAATCCATCCATAAACGAGAGCAGTGCATGCCCTACTGTGTTGTCAACCAGGACATCAATGTGAGGCAATGGAAAGTCATCTTTTAGGCTGGCCTTGTTTAGATCTCAAAAATCTACACACGTTTAGACCTTCCCATCTTTCTTCGATACCAAAACCATATTAGCTAACCACTCTAAATAATTGACCACTCTTAGGAATCTTGCATTGTACTGTTTCTCTACTTCTTCTTGATCTTGAGAGTCCACTCTGGCTTCATTCTTCTTAACTCTTGCTTGATTGGCTTCATGGTTGGATATGTTGGAATGCAATGCTATACTATATCAGTATCAATCCTAGGCATGTCTTCATATGACTAAGGAAAGATCTCTTTGAGCTCTGTCAACGATGCCACTAATGCATCTTTCTCTGAAGTGGTTATGGTATTGCTCACTTGGATAATTTTGGGCTCATTATTGGTTTACAAATTAATGGGTTGGGTTTCTTCTTTTATGGGTTCTAGGTATCCATGTTTTAATTCCTCATTATTAAGAGTTTCTTTACCAATTTCAGAAATAAAAACATTCAAAGCCAACAAATAATCAGAATTAGAAATCATATTAAAAGGGAAAGAGTTTTTAACAGACTCAACTGGAAAACTATCACACACAGACTTAACAAAAATAGAAACACTAGCAGAAATAGACTTAATAGGAACGGAAAAAATGTTCTTGGCAGGAGTGAGTGGCTCAGTGGTTTTGATCTTCTTAGCAAAGATGACTAACTTAATGGTCTTGATCTTCCTCACAGAGTCCTCCATGGGGTGAGTAGCTCCTTCCCATGCCCAATTCTTTAACTTGGTCATGGCTTCCACAATGGTAGGTGGCTCCCAATAAGCTCCTTCTTCCCCCAGCATTAATATTGTGGGATCTACATCCATATCACCTGTAATTTCTTTTTCAACCTCTATGTCTGTGGGCTTGTCAGTCACAAAAGCATCTAGGCGCTTTATGTTGTCCATCTATTCATCAAATAGACCGTATTTGCTTATATTGCACAAGTTAGTGGACTGAGGGAGATGTTCTGACTTACTTTCTTCTATTTTCTCCTCATTACGTTTCGCATTCTCAAGTGTCATGATTCTAAGACTGTGGACCATTAGCTTTTGGTTTAGAGCAGCCAGCCTGGCTTCTATGTCATCCTCTTCTTCAATATGTAGGGTTGGTGTACTTGGTTCTAAATCGTAATACGACCCCAATTTTGGAACCTCTCTTCCATGCTTGTCATACCTAGGGCTAGACCTTGAACTGACATTAGTGATATCGCTACAATCTGAAAGATGTCGATAAGGATATTCATCATAATACATTTGATTGGCTTGTGCATTCTCCTCTCTTGCATCCTCTAACACATTTATCAACCTATATTGGTCACTATCAGTGTTGCTCCACCTATTGGCTTCGGCATCGTCTTTATGTATTCATCATAATAGTCCACATCACTGTCATATTCCTCATATAATAGGTCCGCCTCTTCATCTTCTCTATCACTAGAGGGTTCGCCCCAATCATCTCCATTGTATAGGCTATCATAACTTTTACTGTTATTGTCATCATTATTGGCGTTATTGTCATCATCATTATGTCCACCATCACTGTTGCTATTGTCACTACTACTATTGCTCTTGTTTTCACTTTCATCTTCATCATCACTAAGGGCTGTTCTTTCTTCCTCATCTCCATCATTGGTTCTTAGTTCATATAGGCTCTTCAATGTATACTAGTAGGCCTCCCAATATTTTTCTTCTTCTATATTACAAATAGGATCTCGAAGGAGTGTAGTCATGGCATCAAGATCCATGTGATCAACCCAATCAGTAGGAACCCAGGTTGTATCTTCCTTTTCCAACTCTGGAACCTCATTGTTGCAATTAAGTAGTATCTCGAAACCGAGCACCATTGTCTTTGTCACATGATCAAATCTTGGTTTTGGGAATCCCTAATAGCGTTGACTTTCTCTAGCTTTTACAAACTTGTAGGGCTTCAGAGGTTTTGGAGGACAAGGGAGTCCTTTTGCTTTGGCCTTAGCTTGGGCCATCCTTCTTACTTCCATCTCTAGCAAATCATCATCATTAGGCTTATAACCTAGCCCAAAAGGTGGTGTGGCAGTAGGAATCGCCAAGTCTTGAATAGTTGGTTTCTTCATAGCTCTCCTTAAATTCATCCCAGGAAGGTAGTTCATTCTCCTTATCATTGCTACCACATTGTTGTTACCATAAGGAGCAAACTCCATTGGGATCTTCTTAACTTCTTCTTCTCTTTTTTCAAAACCAGGCCTCTCAATCTCAAAGCCATCCAAAGTCAATGGCTATTTCTCAGAATCAATACCATAAACAGGTTTAGGTACAGTCAAAGTATCCCCATAGATAGTCATAATAGTCCCTTCATATGGAAACCAAACCTTTTTGATATAGGGAAGAAGGTACGGCTTCTGTGTCATGGATCCATGGTCGCCCAAGGAGCATATTGAAGCATAAGGCTATATTAAGGACTTGAAAATCCACCTTTTTGACCATTGGTCCTATGGTAAGTTCTAATGTTATGGTTTCCAAGACCTCTCTTCTACTGTTGTCGTATGCCCTCACATGTTGATTAGTAGGCACAAAGTCTTCAACGCTTAGGCCAAGGTAGCTTGCAGTCTTCAAAGGACACATGTTTAAGGCACTTCCATCATCTACCAAAACCATGGTTATTCTCTTCCCCAAGGCATTTATAGTGATATGCAATGGATCAGTATGGTGCTTCCCTTTCTTGGTCAAATCATTGTCAGAATAGGAAATAACAAGTTCTCTATTGATGGAGCCAATCATAACATTCAGATCCTGGGAGGTTGTGGTTGTAGGGACTTGGATTTGGTTGAGAAAGTCTACTAGGTTTTGTTGGTGTTTGTATAAGGCCATGGGTAAACCCCATAAGGATATATTGGTTTGTGTCTTTTGTAGTTGCTTGAGGACTTCATCTTCTTCGGTAGGTGTTTGTTAGGTGGATTTATTTAAAGCTTCCACTGGGTTGTCAGTTTCTAAATGTGGGGGTTTGAAGTGTCTTCCCCCATTTGTGAGTGTTTGGCCATTTACTTGGGGTTTGAAGTGTCACCCTCTATTTGTAGGTGCTTGGCTATTCTTTTGGGGTTTGAAGTGTCTCCCTTCATTTGTGGATGTTTGGTTGTTTTCTTGTTCTGGTATTTCACTCCATATGTCGTATCCCGCAGTGGTAGTAAAGGTCATATCCATTAATTCTTCCCATGTCATCATGAAGCACTCGGGTAGGTCATTGATCAAGGTGGACGAGTCTTCTTTATTCTCTTCTTCAGTCATCAAGTAATTAATCCTTGGTCCTTTACCAAAAGTGTGAATGGGCAAGGGATTGTTAATGATGCTAGGATTTGTAGGCGGCACAATCACTTTTATCTATTAAGTCTTGAATTGCATGACAAAGGGTGAAACAACGATCAGTTTCATGACCAGGGACTTGGTGGTAGGCACATCTTTTATTCACATCAAACCTTGAGGGCAAGAGGTTTGGAATTGGTCTTGGGTATAAGGGCTTCAGTAACCCTTTTGCTTTTAGCTTATCAAACACTTGGCTCATGGGCATATACAACTCATGAAATTCTCTCTTGGGTTTAGGCCCTTAGGGTACTTGCATAGGTGCAATGGGTGCAATCAATTGATAAGGATCATTTTTATGGAAATTGGAAATTTCTACAGCCTTAGGATTAGACCCTATATTCTTTCTAAACCTTGGAAGGTCATTAGTCTTTATAGTGCCATTGTTTATAGCATCCTCAATTTGGGTTCCAGTAGTAATTAAAGCTTTAAAATTGAAAAAATATTGTACAAACAAGTATTTATGGTATACAGGTAATAAATTCTTTACAACCATGGCTAACTGCTCTTCGTCACTTGGCTTACTCATCATCTGTGCGGCCTTGGCTCTCCACTTGGTAATGAAAGTAGAGAAGGATTCTTTTGGCTCTTGCTTGGTAGTCTCAAGGTCTCTTCTTGTGATATCCACTTCCATATTGTACTTGTATTGCTTGTGAAACTCTTAGCATATGTCCTTCTAACTTCTTGCTCTTGCATCATCCAGGTTGAGGAACCATCTAAGAGTGGCTTCGGTTAGTGTGTTTTGGAACATCTGAGCAAGCACTTAGTCTTGCCTAAGGACTGCATAGGCCTCATATACATCCTTAAATGGGACTTTGGGCAACCAGTCCCATCAAACTTGTCTAGAGTTGGCATCTTGAACTTGGGTGGGAACCTTGCATTGGGGAATAGGGAGAGAGAATCATAGTCCATAAGTTCCTCCAACTTATGGGCTTTTCTAATCATCTCCTCTATTTTATTCATCCTTTCATTAATCTTCTTCTCACTTTCTAAGGTTGGTGGATCATGATCAGTCTTGTCTTCCTCTTGATTTTTCTTTGAATTTTGAAATTGTTGCATCATATGGTTCATGTCTTCTCTCAGCTAAATCTGACTAGCCACCATAGTGTTGAGTAACTCTTGGGTGTTCATGGGTTCCTCTGTGTTTGGGTGTTCTCCCTCTTCTGCCATATTGCTAGGAGCTTCAAACTTCTTGTGCCTTGAACTGTCTTAGAGGTCAAAGATAGGGTTATGATGTTGTAATAGTGGAGTCTCTTCTATGCTTGAAGGCTTTAGTATTGTGATGGGAGTGATAGGTTTGGAGCTAAAATTATTATCTTGAGTGTCAGGCCTAGGTTCTCTTTGCAGCCTTCCTTCAGATCTTGACCAGATTCTCCCCTAATGACGGGCTTGGTTAGGTTAATCAAAGCTAAGACCTCATCCACATCAATTAATCAACCAAAACAAACACACACAACATGCAATGCAATTTTAACCGGGACTGACCCAAGGGTAGGTTTCAAGTCATTATGTTGTAGGGTGGGTTTGTTGTTTCATTGTTTCCCATAACTAGGATGTTATACCCCCTAACTTGTAATGTAATGAGCATTGTGTTGGTCCAAATGGCATGGTTTGTTTGTTACAGTTAACAGGAAATGATCCGGCGACTTGAAGACTGGTGATCCATGGTTGCTACCACCATAAAATTGTTGAAAAGGGGTGCATACATTGTTGTTTGAATGGCATACACAGTGACAGTTAGGGAACGCTTTTAACAAACAATACAAACAACAAATTCCATGCACTAAAATATTATTCAACATCCCATCAAACATAAATAAACAAATAACAACTATATCATTCAAGACCATGCAAAACAAGTGTACATATTTAGTCACTTAAGTCTAATACGAAGCTTAGCCCTCGACATCCCTAGTGGAGTCGCCACTGTGAGAGACCTTGACAAAGAAGTGTCCTTCAAAAAAGAGATTCGAGTACCTTTTAGGGTACCTCTCTTTTTGGGTAAGTGGTATGCAGTCGCCACTTATTTTTTTTGTTTTAATACAAAAAATAAGAAAAACTAAATATATACAAATACAAGATTGAATTTTTCTCTTCATTGATTGAATAAAAGAAATTACATATTTTGAAAAATTTTAAAATTACATAACTTTGGATCCTAGTTACAATCTACCAAAAATACATGGCTTTTGTCCTAGTTACATTCTACCCAAAAACAAATAAAGACAAAGCTAAATCTACTTAGCCAAAGACGTAAATTCGGAGGTTAGGTTACAGATTGGGAAGGTGTTAGGCACCTATTTCGCCCAAACAGAGTCTAGTCTTCTAGAGTCTTGTGACCAATGTACTTTTTTTATGCATGTCATGAATGATATGTTGAACATATGACACTAAAATTAAATCACACAAATTTATTTATGAGTGATGTCTCTTCTTTTGCTTTTAAAAATTCAAATATGTGTTTGATTGGTAAAAAATGAAAAAAATCTGATTTTGATTTGTCAAAATACCAGATTTGTTTTGTAGTACGTAGAAAAAAGTGGTTTTTGGAGACAAAATTCAGATTTGTTTTGTTATGATTAAAAAAAAAAAAGGGTTTTAACAGCAAAAAAATCAGATTGGTTTTTATATGTTTAAAAAAAATGAAAAAGACTTTTCAAGAAAAGAGTTTCACTCATAATATGAATTTATGCAATTATGAATTAAAATAAACACAAACATGGTAATACATAATCTCTTTCTTTATTTCAACAATTTGCATGTATTAAAAAAAATCAGATTTGTATATTAAGAAAGATGCAAATTAGTTTTGATTTTAGAAAAAATTTGGATCTGCATCTCATAAAGATGTAGATCTCTTTTTGTTTGAGAAAAATTCAGATCTACGTCTAAGAAAGATGCATATTTATTTTTATATTGACAAAAATTCAAATCTACATCTAGGAAAGATGCAGATCTGCTTTTGTATTGAGAAAAGGTTAGATTTACATCCAATGAAGATGTTGATCTGTTTTATTTCAAGAAAAATCCAGATCTACACCTAATGAAGATGTAGATCTATTTTATTTTAAGAAAAATAATAGTTCACATGTAGATTATTGATATCAAGAAAGAGATTATAACAATCACATAAAAAAAAAAAAAAAAATCATGCTGTAAACAAAACAACATTTAACAATTCATATTATTGATATTTGAAGAAGACAGAGATATAACATGCATCATCACATCATAAGAAAAAGGGTTAAGAAACAACCTCTTGAATGAACACTCTTTATGCAATTCTCTTTGAAACCTAAAAACCCTAATTTAAGCAGCAACACTCAGAGAAGGGATCAGAAAATATGGCAATTTGAGAGCCTAAAACGTATGCCTCTTAGAGCGTAAAAAAAAGGTGCTAAATTATGAAGTTCAGTCTCTATTTATAAAGGTTAGAGGGCTTTAAAAAATAGGTACATATAATTAGGGTTTGAATCCGGACACATCCTTTGGCGAAAAGATCGAAAAAGGTGTGCCTTATCATCTCCCAAAGGCCGTTGGGCCAAAGCCCACAAGGAGAAAATTCGGCCCTTTTAGAGTGCTGTTCGGCACTCCAAAAGTGCCAAATTGCCCTTTGGACTCCAAACACTCTTTTGTGTTCGGGTGCCATTTGGACTCCTCTTCTAGGGTTTTTTAGCCAGTCTTTGTACCTAGACGCGTTTTTATCCTCTGTCTATGATTTTTTTTTTAATCTCTTTCTTGGATAATTCAAGCTATCTAAGAACAATTATCTTGTAGATAAATACCGTAAAATAAATCTTAAAAAAGTTTAGATTATCCACAATTTTAATGTTATCCAATCATCCCTTTTATTCCTATGCATGCATCCCTATTTTAACCAATCAGAATTAATTTAAATTAATCATGTGTGATTGACCTTACCTATACGCAGTGCATGTTGACCATGCAAACTTGATCATGCAATATCTTTCGATCTGATGGTTCGATTTGGAAACCAGAAACACCGTTACGACCGTTATAATCTCAAGATCATTTTTATAATATGTAATGAATGAATTAATACATATAATGCAAAGACTAGTTGAGGCATGTAAAGAAAAAATTGATGTATGTAATGCAATCATGATTTTTGAGGTACATGGATGGTCATTCAAGTCATTCTCCTTAATTAAATCATGGGTGCAAAATTGAGTACATAGGGTGGTCGACCATTGTGAGGTTTCAACACACAACAACAATTATTCACTCTCTTCTTTCATTTTTGGAATATGAAAATAAAGAATAATATAAATAAAAGTAAAATGAATAGAGTCATTGTAAATTTACACAGTTACAATAGCAAACTTGTAAATTCACACAATTATGCATTGATTGATATGGGTCATTTTTAGGTAAAAATAGGTAAATTTTACACATTATTCTATTATACACCCACTAGTGTAAATGCTCCAAAATGTTTAAATTTTAAGTTTTTAATACTTTAAAATTATGCATAAAAGATGTGTTTATGGATCAAATAGTAAATAACATCTAATTGATAAGAAAATTTGGCATGGATGTTTAGAACATTGAGAAAATATATCCAACGGTAGGGCTTTCAAAATATTAACCCAATAAAAAATTATTTGGTTGTGTAACATTAGTTAATGTTCAACTAGATGTAACTTGATCCTACCCCAAATAGAAAATTAATTCTTATAAGTATTCTTAAAAAGATAATGAAGTAAACAATTCTAATGGGCATTAAATATCTAATATAAATGTAAACTTTAATTTATTTTTTCACACTTAGCTTAGTTAACGTCAAATATATATATTTCATAGCATTAAAATAAAGAAACTCAAATAACCATTTCATAGTTACTAACAATCAAAGTAAGAAATTATCTAAATACTTAAATTTTAGACATCTAATTTGTTGGTCAAAATAAATTGAGAAAATAAATCAATCTAAAAAAATATTCAAAGTTGTATAGTTTCATTTTATTGATCGCTTTTAAAAAGGAATAAAACTTAGGTACAATACCCTAAGTGCTATTCCTTAGGTTCCCCTTTTAAGATTCAGCCATGTGGCTGCTTAACTAAAAAATAAACTTCCATCCCATGGAAAAAGGTCCATATTACAAAATCTTAAAAGGGGAACCTAAGGAATAGCACATAATTACTCTACCTAAGTCTTGCCCTTTAAAAAATATATAGAATTCAATATTTGTTTCTCTAGTTTTCTAAGTTCTTAAATGACAAAAACCGGGGGGGGGGGGGGGGGGGATTTAAAAAAAAAAAAAAAAACCTACCCTTATTGTTATAAAGTCAAGAAATGGGTGAACAAGGACATTAAGTATTTATTATTATTATTTTCTATCAAATGTGGGATAGATTGCTATGAGAAAAAGGAAAATTTTGGGAAAGTAAGGGAGAAGAACTAAAAAAAGTGTCGTGAATGCTAAATAGTGGTGAAACTGAAAATTGAGATAAAGTTAACTTTAAAAAAAAAAAAAATTTTGAGAGATTGGTGTGTTCGGAGTCTTTTCCTTTTTATTTTAGTGATAAACTGGTTTGTTACTCTTTAGAGAGAAAAGTTAGGGATACAATAAAATGTTACAATATTTTCACAAAACCAAAGTCTCTTGTTATGAAAATGTTGTGATTATTTGTTGTTTACATAGAAACAACTCTCATCTCAATCTACAACTTACTTAATGGCATCCATCAAAAGTGTGTAGAGCTACATCCTATCCCCACAGGTAGGGATATGGATCCATTAAGAGCCTAAGGCTCAACCTCACCAAATTCTGCAACTTAGCACTGTCTCACAATATAGGGATGGACTCATCACTAATCTCCTTACCGAAATAGTGGAAAATACAAAACAAATAACAGTGCCCACATGGACCACTAATGACCTCTACTCATTTAACATCTTACGTGGAATCACCCATCATAGAGGTTAGGCATTAGCCACAGTGTCACAACTTGGGTATCAATCCAATCCCCCAAGATGTCTCACTCACCAGCCTTCTTTCTAGTGGTTTGGTTAAAGGATCGACCAAGCTCCTTACAAACCTCACAAAGTCCAATGACATAATACCATTATCAATAAGCTACCTTTGAACTTTTTGCCTCAATTGGATATGTCAACTTTTCCCATTATAAATTTTGCTCTTCGCACGTGCTATGACAGCCTAGCAATCACAATGAATGCAAATAGAGGTAATAGAGTTAATAAATAGAGGCATATCAATAAATAGACTCCTAAACCACACAGCTTTAGACCTAGTCTTCTCTAAGGCCCCTAGCTCTGATTCCATGGTGGATCTCACTATGCAAGTCTGCTTGGATGACTTCAAAGAGACAACCCCTCCAACTAGTGTGAACAAATATCCACCTGTTGGCTTTACCTCATTTGTATCAAAGATCCAATTAGCATCAAAATATCCTTCTAAAATAGGATAACCACAATATGACAAACCAAAATCAAAAGTCCCTTTTAAATATCTCAATAATATAAATATCGCATCCCAATGCTCAATACTAGGATTATGAGTGTATCTACTCAATCTACCAACATCATATGCAATATCAGGATGACTACAATTTGTCAAAAATAATAAATTTACCAATAATTTGTGCATATTTATCTTGTGAAACATTAGCACCACAATTTTTGACCAAGTGCACCTTTGAGCCATACATGATAGACATAGCTCACATATCAAGGTGTACAATTTTTTTTCTCCACATAATAAGATTCTGATAGTACAATGCAATCATTATCCTTAAGGATCTTGATGCCTAAAATAACATTTGCCTCAACCAAAATTTTCATATCAAATTTAGAGGCAAGAAAAGATTTAGTATCATGCACAACATTATGGCTAGTTCCAAATATAAGTATGTCATCAACATATAAATAAATAATAACACCTTCATTATTATTAAACTTATTATATATGCATTTCTCCTCACCATAAATCACATATCCATGTGTAAGCATCATATATCAAAATTTTCATGTCATTGTATAGGTACTTATTTTAATCCATACAATGATTTAACCAATTTACAAACTTTATGTTATTGTCCTAGGACAACACAACCCTCGGATTGCTCCTTATATTTTTTTTTTCTTTCGAAATCAACTATGAGAAAAATAGTTTTAACATCCATATGATGTATAATAGGTTTGTAAATAGATACAATGACAAAACAACATTCTTATAGATACAATTCTAATAACCAAAGAATAAGCATCAAATAATCAACATGAAACTTTTGCTTATAGCCCTTAGATACCGAGCATGCCTTATACTTATCTATGATCCTATTTGGTTATTGATTTTATATAAACACCCACTTGCAACCAATAGGCTTAATAACCTTAGATGGAAGCTCAACTCATTCCAAATATGATTAGACATAATCTAATAATTTGTTAAAAGCGTCCAACCATGGTAGTTCATCAACAAATTTATTTGCATCATAATAACTTACATGTTCATCTTCAACAATATAGGTAAGAAAATTGCTACCATAATTCTTTTTCCTCCTAGCTCGCTTACTTTTTCTCAATTCTCGCACATCACAACAAGATCATTAGAAGTATCAATAGGTTCATGAAACATATTTTCCATATTTTCCCAAGGAAACATGTACTTAAAGAAAGTGTTTTTAAGATTTAACAATAGTATTAAATTCTAAATACATCAATCTTGATGAAAATAATTATATATCATGAACTATAGCAAACATAACCAATAAACACACAATCACATATTTGATAATCAAGTTTTCTCCTCTTAGGTTCATGTAGCTTGACCTTAGGCAAGTACCCCCCACACTTTGATGTATTCTCCTTTTTAGATTTGGGTAACATCTTAGCCAATTATCCCCACAATTTGAGGTATACCAAGTTAGGCTTACGTCATTCTTAACTTCATTTTTATATTTTATAAAAATTTCCAAAACTTCATCTTTGGTTCTTAATAAACAAAGCTAAGTAAATATAGAATGTTCATCAACAAATATTACATAAAGTCTTTTCCTACCTCTAGTCTTTGTGTGTTTTAAATCATCCAAATTACTGTGTACAAAAGTAAGGTGTTTGGTTCCTCTTGTTATGGATTCGCAAGTTTTTTTTTCTTTTTTTATTTTTTTTTTTCAAATGTACAAAAACATATCCGCCATCTCAAAACAACACATGTAGCCAATAAAAATACGTATATATAGTTTCAATATCACTCTTACATTTGGTGGTTAATAGGAATATTTATTACCACTAAATCTTATCCACTGGCCCAAAATATTTGCTGGATCTTTATATATATATATATATAAAGAAAATATTAATTATTTTCCATAATTTCTCATTTCATATATATATGTCAAGAGATATAAAAATGATAGCACATATACATAGAGCCGATAACCCCTAGCTACTAGAAATCACTCTTTGGAATATTTGTTGTGGGGTGGTGAAGTCTGAGCAAGCGTGTTGGGCTATGGGCCATGCTTGAGGAAGATAATGTGCCCATGGATGACCAATGGGATTGTTGGGCCTAGGTTTATGGGCCGAGGATAAAGGAAAGGAATGATGGGTAAATATAATTTCCGAAGACCTGGGCCACCTCGGGAGAGCTTCAGGGAAGTAGCAAGAAACTTAGTCAATCATGAAAGATGAAATATCTGGGAAGAAGGCTGCTGCCACCACCACATTAAATGCACTGCACCTAATGAACTAATCGCATTTATGGAGAAATGACACCAAAATAGTGGCAACTCAGCTTACAGCTACTAACAAAGCTTCTAGGAGGTCCTGATGGGATAAGCATCCAAAGGATTTTCTGCTAAATCAACAGGTGGAGGGTTGAGATGAAGGATGGTCAGAGTAGATAAGGAAGGGATCACCATTAAAAGTGGCCATGAAATCTAAGAAGGAAGAAAAAAAGAGGAACACATTGTATGGAGATAAGCTTTGATAGGCCATAATCTGAATGACCCATTATGATTAAACCAATTAATTACTTAGCCAAGTTATTAATTAATCAATTTATCATGCAATTGCGTGGTAGCACAAACAAATCACCAAAAACTAAATATGCAGTGGAAATTAAATGACACGGTGATTTGTTTACAAATGGGGAAAAACCTCGCAGCAAAAACCCCACCGGGTGATTTTTAGGTCACCACTCCCGAAACTTCACTATTATCAAATCAAGTGGTTACAAGTAAAGGAATCCCAAGTACCTTACCAACCTACAGTTGAACCCTTACCCCAATACCCAATTGGACTTGATCTGTAGCGACAGTTTCCACCTTTGATGCACGGCTCCCAAGTACGTGACTAACCAATGTACGGATCCCAGTACGTGACTTCAAACACCAACTTAGAAAGAGAGGTTGGCTGAAAAGTTCTTCAGTTCATCCTACGCGATGAAGATCAGGAAGATGCTTGGTCACAAAACCCTTTGGTGCAAATACACAGCAACTTCTTCAGAGAAGATGAACTAGGTCAAGAACTTTGTCTTTGATCACAATTTTCTTGAACAGAGATTGCTCAATGCTTTTGCAACTTGTGTATATCTTGACGGCTCTTAAAACAATCCTTTTATATGTTTAGGGTTTGGAGAAAAGAAGGCTCAAAAGCATATTCACGGATCCTAAGGACATCGAATCAGAAAATTTGAATTTATAAATCTCGACAGATATCAGGTGTTGAGGTAGGTATCGAGCAGGTGTCGATCTTTAATGAATTTGCACTTCTGCTTGATTTTTCTTGAACAGACTTGATGACTTCAACACTTGATCTTGAAACCTTATTTTTTGAAGTATTAAAAACATCTAGAACTACTCAATTACAAGTAGAGTGCGTTTTGTCAAAGGATTAGCCAATTTACATAAATAAGTGACATATGTTCTTCATAAGTGAGAACACATATGTCCTAACAATTTCCTCCTTTAGCAATCCGTGACAAAACCACAACAAACAAATGAACATATGGGAGAAGTCATAAATCACTCAACTCATACTCACTTGTTGAATACAATAAAATCTATCATAATACAAACTCTTGAAAAATTTTGCAAGAAGAGAGTTTATGGCAAGTAGACTTTGACAACCTGTATTTCTAAAACACTTTAAACAAAACTCATCAAGGCATCTTGTGTGAAACAGAAATAATAGATTGCATAAAAGTGTAAAGAACATGTGTATAAAGATAGAAAAGAAGCAACATATGAAGAGAGAGGTGAAAGAAACATACATCTACATATAGAGAAAATAAGACAATGTATGTAAAACTGGTCACAAGACCTCATATACAAGATCAATGTATCAATAAAGAATAGAAAAGAAAAGATACATCAAAACCTCACTACATCCCTCAAAATATCAACACTCCCCTATCAAAAATGTCTTATACTAACTCTCCCCCTAAGATGACTACTCTTATAACCCAAAACTACTTCCCCTTTTTGTCACGAGTGACAAAGGGTAGAGTGCCATGTAGACATCTCATCAGTAGAACTAGCATCTCCATCATCATCAACCGAAGCGTCATCATTATCACCATCATCATCATCATCATCATCATCCTTAGAGTCTGAAGCTGCTGGAGAAGGTGGTGAAGGAGTAGCCTCTGGAGCAAAACCAACCATGGTCGCCTGTCGTCGTGCAATACGACCAACACAAACATTTACCTGATACAACTCAGAGGAGAGTGTATCGAGGTGAGCATCCATGCGCAGCAGCTGCACCATGATGTCTCCAAGAGATACATCACCCATAGAGGAAGAAGGAGCAGATGTAGAAGGAACAAATCTGGATGGAGTTGAACGGGAGGGAAGAGTGGAATCCATCTGCCATAACCTAAATTGAGCCTCACTACGTTTTACGGTAGCGGCATCTATGGCACAGATGTGTGTGAAGTGGTCGGACACAGGAAAAGGGATAGAAAAATGGCGTAAGATCCTCGTGATAGCGGAAAGAAAGATGAGCTTATCATGGGACGCCGAATCTAGATGAACATCTATGATAGAAAGGATAAAATGAGAAGGAAAATCTATAGTAAGATGCTCAAGAAGAGATAACAAAAATCGAGCACGAGACTCTGTGATGGAGTTGTAGTGAGAGAGTGGATGGAGTACAAAAGTCATCACCATGTTTAGGAATCTAGGACCTTTAGCAAAAGGTCTACATGATGTGTACTGATACTCAACGCAATCAGCTGGGCGCTGATAGAAAGCAGAAATAAGCTCATCTTTAGACACAGTCCTCAGACACTCACAAGAAGGATAGTTAGGAAAATCTATCCTAAGAACCCTAAGCACATCCGCAACTAGTTGCGGTGTGACAGGGATGTGCGTACCTCGAACATGAGTGAAAAAGAGAGTATTGAGCGATCGATCCCGTGCATGTTGGAGTAAAACTCCTGAATCAGCACGAGAGGACATGTGACTAGGACGTCACACAGTGACTCCCATCCTCTACTGTGAATGACAGAGGAAAGGTCAGTGTCGATGAAGTTCTCCAAAATGACTTGGCATTCCGAATGAACACCTCGTCTAGAAAAGTTCTCCAAAAATGCCTTGTGGGCATCTCCATCACGGAACCAAAGATTTAGAGGAGTAGAATTAGAAGAAGAGGAAGCTCTAAAATGCAGAGGGTTCTGAGCCGGAGTGGATTTACGTTCGGGTGCCATAGACATTACTAACGTAAACAGAAGGAGAAAGAGATAGAGAGGGAGACAATCAGAAAAGTCCTAAAACAGTTCACATATATCAAATATATTGAATAAAGAATACGTATGCATGGGAATGCATGAACATATGACATGCAAATTGAAAAGCATTATGGGCTCAGTCCAATCCAATCCTAATAGCACACAAACATAGAGCACACATCTAAATGCATGTAAATATCATTCTAAAGCACATGGAATGCAATGTATGACATTTTGAACACATTTAAGTGAAAACCCAACCCAAAATTTTAAGAAAAACTCATTAATCTTGAAAAACCCCAAAATTTTTCAAAAATACCAAAACCTAAGCTTAAAAACATGAAATGCATGAAAATGGAAGGAAAGTGAGGTCTTACCAAGTGATTAGAACCAAGTAATGGCCAAAAATCAAGTGGGTTGGAAGTTTTGAGCAAGAAAATCAAGTTTGAGAGAGGAACCGCCATAGACAGATCGAGAGAGATCAAGCAAAATGAGATCAGAATCGCGACTGAAGCTTAAATAGGCACCTCAGTAATTCTCGACAGCTGAGGTGTCGAGGGTATCGAGGAAGTTGTCAAGGTAGGTGTCGAGAAAAAGCACGTCGATAGTTGAAGGTGTCGAGGAATGAACACCAGAACCAAGAACAGAAGCTCGATCGATCGACAAGCTATCGAGAAGGTATCGAGGAGACAGGAAATTTCTCGATCAATCCACCAGGTGTAGAAGAGGTGTCGAGATTGCGATAAAAAAAAGGCTTGAGAAGCTCGACAGATAACAAGGTATCGAGGAGGTGTCGAGGAGGTGTCAAGCCAGCTTTAAAAAGCAGTTTTTTGAGAAGTGAAAAACACAGACATGAATGCAATTCAACATACACCTTAACCATTGATCCAATCAACGTATAAAGCTCTCAAAATCATCTCTCAACAAAGAATTAAGCACATGGATCCTCAAAAATACACACACACACACACTAAATAAGTCTAACCAATTTTATTTTCAAAAACAAGTCAAGACAGTTTAGTGAGCATACATTAGCACATGTAAACTCTTGTGATGGCTAAATCACATTGTACCTGCACATGTATCAAAAGTAGCAAAGAATATTGCGTGTTGTGTGTGAAAAACATCGCAAAATTACATATGTGTATACATGTTATGACGATCTGAGATATGAGAAAATAACTTTAACTCACACACAATCATAATTGTTTGATGGGGACTATCACCTTAGAGGTACATCCTATAACTCCCACATCTCCTGGAATATGCACTTACAACCATATTTAA
This sequence comes from Quercus variabilis, assembly GCA_030445155.1. Lineage (NCBI taxonomy): Eukaryota > Viridiplantae > Streptophyta > Magnoliopsida > Fagales > Fagaceae > Quercus > Quercus variabilis. The sequence goes on along the minus strand of CP129446.1, from coordinate 52,771,077 downwards.
AGCATTTTTGATCTTTTTGCTTTTTATTTTCTTTGCATATTTTATTTTATTTTTAGCACATCATCATGGGCATAAAAAGAGAGAAAAGAAATACCCAAGATGTTAAACATTTGACATCGCACTGTTGCTATGTCAAAGCATATGAATGTTTTTGACACTGCACTTTTGCTATGCTAAAGCATACAGGTGTCTTTGACACTGCACTTTTGTTATGCCGAAGCATACAGATGTCATATTATGATTAGCGGGCAACAATGGTGAGATGGTTATTTATGTCTTTCTCTTAGGATTTTCTAGTCCTACTTATCAAAAAGAGTGATATGAGTGTTAAGTTGAAGAGATAACTTAATCTTACTCATTACAAACAAGAGCCAGAAAGCTCACTTGCTTAGTTGTGCATAGAGATGCTTATCTAAGCTACAAATGATATAAGGTTTAGAAATTTTGTTTCAATGGCCATCCAAGGTACACAAGTACCAAAGTACACATAACACACACTGTTTTTGTATTTTTCTGATTTTTCAATTTTTTTTTTTTATTTTATATTGAAAACAAAATAAATAAAAAAAGAATTGAAAGTAAATACACAAAAACATGTTAAACAAAGTAAATCATAAAACTAGACTAACTTAACAAACATACAAAACACATGAGCAATGAAACAAACAAGAAAAACAAGAAGGGAAAAGAAAGTTATGAAATCACTTAGAGTCCTTTTTCTTTCACACCTTGGAAGAACCTTTCCTTTGATTGAACCCTTGAATCAGTTGTGAGGGGAAAGAATTAAAACCGTTCAAGTTCGAAAGGAACATGAGGGCTTTAAGAAGAACTCCAAGAGGAGCAAGGGAGGATTGAAGCTGATTTTGGCTTCCAGATGCTATCATGCCATTGCTCTATTGAGTGGCAAGCCACTTGTAGCAATTTGGTCGAGTATGACCACTAGCTCCACAATGATGACATAAATATTACTTCTTTTGTTTAGGTTTTTAAAAGTTAGCCTTCTTAGCCCTAGGGTTTTTAGCATCTTTCTTATCTTGCTTAGAGGGTGCTCCTAAGATAGATTTACCCTTGTCTAAGTTCTCACTAGCTAATTTAGTTTTAACATTAGTGTTTTCAATTTCAGTATTATTAGCAGGAGAAACAAAAACAGTAGCACTAGTAGAAGCAATATAAGAGGAAGAAAGATCATACCCTAAACCTGTTTGATCCAAAGCAGATTTCTGATTGCTGAGCATCTCATCAAGCTTTGCACTTGAAGTCCTCTCCAGTTGAGCTCTAACTTGAAACAGTTCTACTTTAAGCTTCTTGGTCTTCTTAGCCAAAAAGTTGTTCTCAAACCTTAGTGCTCCAATAGTTTGATTTGCCTCATCAAACTTTGTGGAAAACTCTTTGCGATCAAGTTCCACATCACTGAGCTTCTTGGTGGCTAACCTATACAATTTCTCATACTTCTCAGAGAGCTTGTAAAGCTTCTTATAGGCTGAGTGGATATCATCTTGATCATCCATCTTCTCAAATTTGGACTCCATTAGTTCTTCTTCTTCATCCACTTCTTTAACAATCCCTTTAGTGGGATTGACTATGGTAGTGAAGGCTTTTAAGATTCCGTCATCCTCATTGTCGGAATCATCTTCGGGCTCAATGTCACTCAAGGTTTAGTAAGTGCCTTACTTTTCCCAATGCTCTTGAGATATGTCGGGCATTCATGCTTCATATGACCAAATCCATGGCATCCAAAACACTTTGGTCATGCAGGAACAGTGTACTGACCACCATCCATAGCATCATTCTTCCCTTTGTCTTGACTCTTACACTGAGAAGAACTGGATTGTCTATGATCCTTGTAGAAGTTCCTCCCATTAGCATTCTTCACAAACTTCTTAAACTGCCTTGTAATGTAGGACTTTATCTTAGAATCTTCATCATTGGAAGACTCATTTGTATCACTGCTCTTTGCCTTCAAGGCCATGCTCTTGCTTTTACCTATTTTGCCAATCCTAGATAGTCCTAGTTCGTAGGACTACAAGTTTTCAACCAGCTCAGTCAAAGGAATTTTATCAATATCCTTCGATTCTTCTATTGCTGTAATCTTGGCATGAAATCTCTCAAGTAAAGATCTGAGCATCTTTCTTATAACCTTGGGTTCAGGGATGATTTCCCCAAGATTGAAGACTGAGTTCACTGTGTCCTTGAGCTTGGTATAGAACTCATCAAATGACTTATCCTCCTCCATCTTAATCTCTTCAAAGCTTGTTGTGAGCTTCTGAAGTTTTGAATCTTTGACAGCCTTTGTTCCTTTATAGGTTATCTAGAGGATGGTCCAAACCTCCTTAGCAGTTTCAGTTGAGGATATCTTCTTGAACTCCTCATTTTTGACTGCGCTAAATAGGGCATTTAATGCTCTGCTGTTGAAGTTTGCCACCTTGATCTTGGCGTCATCCCAATTGGTTGATTCTTCTTTTGGCTTTGTCCAGCCAATCTCTACAGCTTGCCATACCTTCTCATCTAAAGACTACAAGAAAGCTCTCGTGCGTACTTTCCAGTATGCATAGTTAGTGCCATCAAATATGAACGGTTTTTAAACCCCTTAAAACACAACCAGATTGGTTAGCCTAGATTAATTAGCCAAGTTGTTACTTAGTCAAATTATGCAATTCTAGGTTAAAGCAATCAAATAATCATATCAAAATAATAAAGCAGCGGAATAATAAAAGACACAATGATATGATCACCTAGGAAACCACACGGTAAAAACCTGGGGAGGATTTGACCTAGCTATCCTCAAGGTAAACCTGAATCCACTATGCGAAAGAATTGAAGTTCATACAGAAGGACTACAAGCTCCCCGCTTGACTTCCTAATGCTACTCACTAGTATAACTTACTGACATTACCACGTGCAAGCTCCGAATCCACGGACTTCTTCTTTCTTGGATTCTTCAATCAGCTACAAGCACCCACGCTTTATATTCTTTAAACTTCAATGGTAGTAACTAAGTTGATCATCAAGATGTAGATATTATCTTCAACTTGAAAACCCTAAGTTTTGTGTAAAGGAAAGCTCCTCAAAGATCTCACAAGAGATTTACACAAAACAGTAATGTATGAGCAATAATACAATTGGAGCAACCCTCAAAAACGTGGCTAGGGTTTTGTTTATATACCTTGGGTAAAAACATAAAACCCTAAATGTTTAATGAAGTAGGGCTGAGTTAGAAATTCTGCAGAAAAAACAACCTGTGCGATTTTCGATCGATCAAGTCTATTCTTCGATCGATCGAGCTAGACCGAAAGTCCCAAGTACTTCTGCAGCCACTCGATTCCAACTTTACAATAATAAACCAACTTTGAGCAAGCCTAAATAAGACTAAATATATTGTTTTGATCATGGTTTGCCAACATTACAAATTAGAGTTCTAAATACATAAAATCCTAAGACCTTTAGAACCTAACAAACTCCCCCTTTGGCAATCCGTGACAAAACCCTAATTAAAAGCTCAAAGTTTAACAAGTAAAAAGCCCTTTACAAAGAAATGCTCATAAATTTCAAATTCAGCCTAACTACTATCCATCGGTTGCAAGTGTAGACAGCAGCTTAGTTGAATCAACCTGTATATTCCTGAAATACTCAACAAACGCATAAACGCATGTGTGACAGAAAAGCGTAAAACGACAGGTATAACATTCTTGCAAGATTCACACAACACAAAATAAAGACATATATAAATGATTAACTCATAAATATAAATCAATAAGCAGTGAATCACAAATCAACAAGAATCAATAAAAAAAACATGTATATCAATCAATGTTACTCCCCCTAACATAAATATCTCCAAAAATGATATACAAAGTGAAGCACTTAGATACAATCTAAAAACTCCATAAGCTTCTCTCAAACAAAAAAAATCTCCCCCTAACAACAAAAACTCTTTACAAGTCAAAATTTCACTCCCCCTTTTTGTGACGGAATGCCAAAGAGCACTCAAGAGTCGCCATCAAAAGGAGGTGGTGAGGGTGAATGAAGACGCGCTAAATCGGCTCGGAGAGCACGAATCTCATCTAGTAAGTCCACCAAAATCTGACCATGAGCCGCCTGAACGGTCACGACAGTCTCCAGAGTATGACGAACATCAAAGTCGTTCGAAGGAAGTGGAGGAACATCAGCAGTAGCAGGATCATCACTAACTGGATCAGGAACATCCTCACCAACAATACCTTTAGAAGAAGAAGGATGAGGTGCGCTACTAGACGGCTCGGACCTAGGGTGTTTAGAACCAGCTCGAAGATAAGCGGCCCTCTGTCTAAGGAAAGACGCACCTATGGGAGCTATTACATGAACAGGCTCAGAGGAAGGAAAATCACAAAGATCAAGATGGAGCAAAATCCTATGAATGAAAATAGGATGAACAAAGGCATGAGAAGAAGATGAACTCCTATAAACATTGTTCAAAGAACGAAGAAAGAGATGGGGAAAACTAATAGGAGCATCAGTAACTAGAGCGTACAAGAAGACACACCTCTCAAGAGGAATGGTGTGCACATGAGAAATGGGCCAGATGGAATGACAAGCTATCCTAAAGAACATATAGTGCAACCCGGAGAGCTCAGCAGAAGTGATCCTAGGATCAGAACCCCATTGGACAGAAGTCCTAGTGATGTAAGATAAAACATCGCTCAGCTCGGGAGACTCGTCATATGGATAGACAGGATCCCTAACCACCGGTACCCTTAGAGCATCAGCCACTACCTGAGGAGTAATGGTGTACTCTACGCCTCGTATCCAACTCTTTACTAAAGTGTTGAAATCATAGACGCGGATAGAGATGTTCGAGAAGAATTCTCTAATCAAGGTAGATGGTGGAGGAGGATCAGAAATGTCTAACAAAGGTAACTAGCCCCGACGCTCAAAGTTTGCCCTAATGGCAGGATCTAGCTCATCTAACAGAACTGAACGCTCAGCCCAAATCTTCCTCTTAAGATTAAGTTTCTCAAACAGCTCTTGGTTTTTCTCACTCGGAAACCTCTCATGATCAAAGGAAGGAGGGGATGGAGAGGAAGAGGGAATGGACCTACGGGCTCTAGTTTTCCTAGGCATGATGCTAAGGAAAGGACAGAGACACAAAAGAGAACACCAAAAGAAAACACAAGAAAAACAAGACCAAGGGCAGACTGCAAGTTAGCAACAAAAATACTAGAATGAAAATCTATATGATGCATGAACAGATACAATGCCATGATGCATGTACTAATGCAGTGAGCAATTAAGTTCAATTGAGTTTAAATTGACAAAATTGGCTTGAGCATGGAATTTCTTAACAAAAACCCCAAAAATTGAAAACCACTTGAAAATTTTTTAAAACAAATTGATGAATTGAGCATTACAAAACACAACACATAGATTATAATTCTTAATTTCATCAATACAACAAGCCAATTGCACCAAATTCTACCCAATTTAACAAAATCCCCAAATCGAATCAATTAGGAACCCTAGAATTTTCAATTTCACACCAAACTCAAAATTGATCAAATTAAACTATTAAGATCATGTCTATAGCATGCCCCCACAAAAACCCATTGATCAATTGCATAAAATAAGACTTGAATCAAATGAAAGACCCAAAAATGCAAAGTGCGAAAATCGCCCCTAAATGCATGAAAATATGCATGAAATGATGAAAATAAACTTAAAAGGAAGGGCAAAAGAGTCTTACCGGCTTGAGGAGAAAGAGATTTTGCAAAAACTTCGGAGGAAAACGACAAAAATCTGAGCTTTTTGACTTGCCTCGTCGGAGAGAGAAAGAAAAAGTTTGAAAAGGTGTTTGAAAAAGTCAGATTTGATCTTTTAAAAAAGCTTCTCCACAATTTTTGATCGATCGAAAATTACATTCGATCGATCGAATGAACCAGACATTTTAAAACAAACTAGAGCACTTTTTCGATCGATCGAAAAACAGACTAGATCGATCGAAATGGGCAGAGGCTCACTAAATTTTGAAAAAAAAATCCAGTTTTGAAAGACACAAACCTAATTTTGAAAAACAACTCCTCAAAGCATTAAACAAGGAAAGCAAAATATATGAGTATGAGAATGAATGCTTTTTCAAAAACCCAAATTTTTAAACCCATATTTTGTCAAATACAAGTTTCAATCATTCTCCCATTGAATTTTCTCAAGCAACAAAAATGTTGTGCACAAATCTCAAGATATTTTCAAACTTGGTTGGTCAGACCAAAAACACACACACACTAGCATGTACAGTGTTTAACAAAGAGTAACTTGTGTAGTGTGTGATACTAGCAAAAACTTGAGATGCATGTGAGGTGATATGTGAATGGCAATCAAACACAAAGTCTACACAATTCATCACATAGAATTTAAAAGAGACTATCACCTAAAAAGTTACATCCTATAACTCCCACATCTCCTAGAACAAAAGTTTGCAATCATGTAAGTTTCTTGCATTTTTGCCTCTTATTTGTATGAGATGGCATTCAGCCTAATAATACACACCAGTTTGAATTAAGTGAATTGGCATCAAGCCTAATAGTACACATAAGTTTTAATTTAATTTGAGGCTACACCTTATGTTCTTTTTGTGCATGTGCTACACTTTCTCAAGCACAGAATCTTATGATATGCACTAAGGTGTTTATGATTGGCTAGTGAAAAGTGGTGAGATGGTTATTTATGCTTTTCTCAAAAGGATCAAGTCCGACAGTCAAATAACATATGACTTCATGATTAAGACAAAGTGATTAAAAACCACACACATCTTTCCCACACAACATGCACTACAAAGTTTCAACTAGTCAAGTGTAATGAATAAGTTCATCAAAGTTAAACAAGGTACACAAAACATGACATGTGTAATAAGATAGACCAACCTTGTTTTTCAAAAATCAAGAGAAAATAGTGTCAAACATAATTTTTTGCTTTCTCCTTTTTTTTTCTTTTTTTTTTTTTTTTTTAATTTAAGAGAAAAACAAATAAATCTTAGAATGAAATGCATGAATGTAATGCAATGCAAATCCTAGAACAAAACAAAAGGAAAACACAAAAACCAATGAACAATGGTCACAGAGTGTTGAGCAATGAAGCACAAGGACCATGTCAGAAAGACTCAATTAGGTCGAGTCTTTTGCATCCAAAACCTTTTAGATGCATCACGAGCATTGGAGTTCTTATTCACATTCGAGTGATTTCCAACTCCAGGATTGGAATAAAGGTTCAAAACCTTTACCAATTCACCAATAAGTGCCATAGGATCTTGTGCTTGTGACACAGACACTTTTGGTTTGTTTGCTCTCTTAGCAGCTTGAACCTTGTAACAGTTAGGACGAATATGTCCAGACTTACCATAAAAATGACAAACCTAAGCAAGCTTACCATGTATCTTGTCCTTAGAAAGGGTAGGTTTAGTTTCTCTCAGATCAAGCTTATTCTTCTTAGGAGGTGAAACTTCTACGGGTTTGACTACTTCACTCATAGGTGGTTTGACAGTTTCACTTACAACCTCGCTCACGGAAGGTTTGGAAGAAGAAGAAGGAACAAAATTCGTGGAATGCGGCGCAGAGTCAAAGATGCTTTCAACATAACCTAAACTAGATTTATCAGAAGGATACTTTTGAACATTCAACATGTGATCAAGTTTAGAACTAGTAGACCTAGCAACAGATAAATCATGTTCTAAAGATTTAACTTTATCAAGCAAAAGCATGTTCTTAGATTTAACATTGTTCAAAAGGTCATTAGCATCAAATAGTTTAACAAGCAGATTTTTTTTTTCAAGCTCAAGAGAATCAATTTTCTTCAGGCCAAGTTCTACATTCATAGCATCCCTAGTAGCAATTTTGCAGAGTTTATTGTAGGCCTCTTGAAGATTTGTATCCTCAGAGAGTTCCCCATCAGAAGGGTTCTCTTCAACAGATATGCTTTCATTAACTACAGCAGTAGCAGTGAAAGCAATGAAGTTTCCATCCACATCACATCCGGACTTATCATCGGAAACCTCATTATCGCTAAGGGTTACAGCCATAGCTTTACCCTTAGTCCTTAAGAATGTAGGACATTCAGATTTCACATGACCGTACCCTTGACAACTAAAGCACTGAGGACCCAAAGAATTATTTGAAGACTAACCAACTTTTTCTTTTGGTTTTTCAAGGTTATTAACCTTAGTGGGATCATTCTTCCTAAAATTTCTAGGTTCAGCACTGTATGTACCTCTTGCCTTTCTATTGGTATTTCTGAGAAAGTTTTTGAAATTTTTGACAAGATAGGCAATCTCTGTAGCAGAGAGCTCATCATCAAATCCACCACCATCAACATCATCAACTGACTTAAGAGCCATTGATTTGGATTTGTTCACTTTAGGTAGGTCAGACTCATAGAACTGAAGAGATCCTACAAGCTCATCAACAGGGATGGAGTCCACATCCTTGCTTTCAGTGATGACAGTCACTTTGGGTCTAAAGTCTTCAGTTAAGGATCTAAGTATCTTCCTAACAATTTTAGGTTGATCATAGACTTCACCCAAATAAAAAGCAGAATTGACAATATCATTTAATTTAGCATAGAATTCATCAAAAGATTCATCATCAGACATTCTAATGCTTTCAAATCTAGAGGTCAATTGTTGCAATTTATTGATCTTAACTGCCTTTGTGCCTTCATGCACAGTTTGGAGGATTTTTCAAGCAATATGAGCAACCTCAACATTAGAGATCCTCTTAAATTCCTCCATGGAAACAGCGTTGAAGATGGCATTCATAGCTTTGCTATTGAAGCCAGCTGCTTCTATTTCAGAAGTTTGCCACTCACTCACAGGAGTAGTGGGCTTCTCCCATTCGTACTCAACGGAATTCCAGACTCTCTCATCAATGGATTTCAGGAATGCTTTCATCCTTACTTTCCAATAAGCATAGTTGTTCCTATCAAAGTGAGGAGGAACAAACAGAGAGTGTCCATACTCCATGACAACAGGGGTCAAGGATCAGCTCAGAGATTAAGGAATCTCCAACAGAGGAGCAACCTGCTCTGATACCACTTGAACGGTTTTTAGACCCCTTAAAACACAACCAGATTGGTTAGCCTGAATTAATTAGCCAAGTTGTTATTTAGTCAAATTATGCAATTCTAGGTTAAAGCAATCAAATAATCATATCAAAATAATAAAGCAGCGGAATAATAAAAGACACAATGATATGATCACCCAGGAAACCACACGGTAAAAACCTGGGGAGGATTTGACCTAGCTATCCTCAAGGTAAACCTGAATCCACTATGCGAAAGAATCGAAGTTCATACAGAAGGACTACAAGCTCCCCGCTTGACTTCCTAATGCTACCCACCACTAGAACTTACTGACACGACCACGTGGAAGCTCTGAATCCACGAACTCCTTCTTTCTTGGATTCTTCAATTAGCTACAAGCACCCCCGCTTTATATTCTTTAAGCTTCAATGGTAGCAACCAAGTTGATCATCAAGATGTAGATATTATCTTCAACTTGAAAACCCTAAGCTTTGTGTAAAGGAAAGCTCCTTAAAGATCTCACAAGAGATTTACACAAAACAGCAATGTATGAGCAACAATACAATTGGAGCAACCCTAAAAAACGTGGCTAGGGTTTTGTTTATATACCTAGGGTAAAAACATAAAACCTTAAACGTTTAATGAAGTATGGCTGAGTTGGAAATTCTGTAGAAAAAACAACCTGTGCAATTTTCGATTGATCGAGTCTATTCTTCGATCAATCGAACCAGGCCGAAAGTCCCAAGTATTTCTGCAGCCACTCGATTCCAACTTTACAATAATAAACCAACTTTGAGCAAGCCTAAACAAGACTAAATATATTGTTCTGATCATGGTTTGCCAACATTACAAATTAGAGTTCTAAATACATAAAATCCTAAGACCTTTAGAACCTAACAAAATAAAAGAGGTATGATTAATGACTGTCCTCTATCCATGACAAACATGGGTAAATGGATTAACATAGTAAAGATTAAATCTAATCAGAGTGTGTCTACTCTGATATCATTTGATAGGCCACAATCTGAATGACCCCTTGTGATTAAACTAATTAATTACTTAGCCAAATTATTAATTAATCAATTTATCATACAATTACGTGGTAGCACAAACAAATCAATAAAAACTAAATATGCAGTTAAAATTAAATGACACGGTGATTTGTTTACAAGTAGGGAAAAACCTCACGGCAAAAACACCACTGGGTGATTTTCAGGTCACCACTCTCGAAACTCCACTATTATCAAATCAAACGGTTACAAGTAAAGGAATCCCAAGTACCTTACCAACCTACAATTAAACCCTTACCCTAATACCTAATTGGACTTAATCTGTAGCGATAGTTACCACCTTTGATGCATGGCTCCCAAGTACATGACTAACCAATGCGCAAATCCCAGTATGCAACTTCAAACACCAACTTAGAAGGAGAGGTTGGCTGCAAAAATCTTTAGTTCATCCTACATGATGAAGATTAGGAAGATGTTTGGTCACAAAACCCTTTGGTGCAAAAATACACAGCAACTTCTTTAGAGAAGATGAACTAGGTCAAGAACTTTGTCTTTGATCACAATTTGCTTGAACAGAGATTGCTTAATGCTTTTGCAACTTGTGTATATCTTGGCGGCTCTTAAAATAATCCTTTTATATATTTAGTGTTTAGAGAAGAGAAGGCCCAAAAGCATATTCACCGATCCCAAGGAAATCAGATTAGAAAATCTAATTTTATAAATCTCAATAGATAGCAGGCGTTGAGGTAGCTATCGAGCAGGTGTCGAGCTTTAATGAATTTGCACTTCAGTTTGATTTTTCTTGGACAGACTTAATGACTTCAACACTTAATCTTGAAACCTTGTTTCTTGAAGTATTAAAAACACCTAGAACTACCCAATTACAAGTAGAGTGCGTTTTGTCAAAGGATTAGCCAATTTACATAAATAAATGACATATGTTCTTGACAAGTGAGAACACATATGCCCTAAAAAGCTTTATTTAATATAAGAACATCTCATCCACGGACTTGACCAAGGAGCTCTATTTCCACTATTTTGTATTACTGTCTTGAATCTAGCCAACTGTGATCTACTCTTTTTGTATGACTATTCCTTAATTTAACCCATTCTTTTACAAATATATTGTTTTGGCCTTGTTGGGTCATCATCCATTGTTGTTGGTGGTTTGTGGTACAAATCTCAGTCCTTACATTTGTAATTTCACAAGAATAAGACACATAATATTTTGTAACCACAATTGTATAATAAGAATGTTTAATCATTCACAATTCTTTTTCGCACAATCATAAATGATTACTTGAATATTTTGGCATGAAATATAATATTAATTAAATTGTGGTATCATTCTATCTTCATTATGCAATAGGAATACAAGGTTGATATGGCACCTTTGTTCTCACTTAACAATAGGATTCCTTTTCCATAAGTCTACACTATTTCCTTTTGATAATAGCTTAATTTTCATATTTATATCATTGTTAGAAAAGCATTATCATACTTATTTTGAGTTAATTCATGCATTTTATAGTTGGTTTTGGAATAATGCTAAATAATCAATTTTGTGCTTAATTGAATTTTAATGTGAATTTGTCTTTTATAGGATAATGAAATTAAATAAGTGGATTTTTGCAAAGAAGAAAGCTAATAGACTTTAATTTTACAAGGGCCATGATGAAGTCAAAGAAGGCCAACCCAGTTAAATTCAAGTCCAATTCGGATTAGGATTCCAGCTTGCACACCAGTTAGTATTTGGAGCATAACTTTCAGCTCAGATGTTAAATCGAGATGATTCAAGTTGTTCTGGAAAGCTGACTTAAAGGGCTAAAACTTTGTAGTTTACTGAAAGTCCGAATTATGAAGTTAAATGGGCCAAAAATGTTAGTTAAGTGAAACCTAAAAACCTAGGATTTTCTTCAAACGGGAATTCAACTTGTAATAGGATTCCTTGACCTATTTAAAGGTTCTTTAGGTCAAAATTTAGAGAAGAGCTGCCATAGAACATAATTTAGGTCTTCTTAAAGTTTCTTTATAGTTTTTAGAGTTTTATTTGTATTATAACTTGCTAGAAGCCTTGCTAAGGCAAGGGGTGAAACCCAATAGTTTATTGGTATATTTTTAACAATTATTTATTAGTTTTAATGATTATGTTTTAATGCTTTTGATTGTTTTACTCATCTAGAAAAGTGTTTAGTTCTGTATAATCCTTTGATTTATCGTAGACTCCAAGCACGTTAAATGCTTAGTATTCCTTGTGAACTAATTCACTAGTTTTGTTTTGCCTAAAATCAATCAATTTCATAAAACTACCTTAGACAATTAATTCTTGAGTTCTTATTGTTAAATCATCTGACTAAGATCATCCTTTGTATGAATTTTAATTGAGTTATAAAATAAATTTTGTTAAGACTACCAATAGATGTGTTATGTGTGGATCCCTAAACCTTAGCGCCTTAATATATTGTTATTTTCACTCAATTTAAATTACTTTCACTAAACTATTAAAAACTCTTCAATTAAACTTTATTATTTTAATTTTATTCTCTTGCAGTTTACTAATCAATTCCCTTTTCCCAGTGGATTCAACCTCAGACTTACCAAGTTATTACTTCGCGACAATCTTGCACTTGGGAGCATTATTTATGTCACAGCACTTTTTCTTTCACAATTGTGCCAAATAATTAAGTTTTATCTCATTTCTCATAAAAATTATCATTATCAATTTTTTATGAATTCCTAAAAACATTTCTCAAAGCACATACGTTTTTCTTCAATCTCATGTTCCTCATATTTCAAAAGACATAAAACAATTTTACAAAATATAATAAACATATAGTATCACATAATTTACCACACAAATTGCAAATGCAATAAGTTAGTATCCACATTTCAAGACAACATTACATAATATTATCCACATATTAATAAATCAAAATCATGTTTGGATGGACATCATTATTTTTTCTTTTCAAATTCTTAGTCCACCAAATTGTTTAGATTAAACATATAGCAAAAGAAACTCCACAAAAAGATATAAGTAATTATATCTAAGAATATAACTACTAAAATTTTTTCTCAACAAACATAATATCATACCACAATATAAAATTTCATGATCAATGACTTGTTTATCCACTTTGAAACACAAAAATCAACCTTTAAGATTGTTGGAAATATTTTTTGTTGGGTGCAAGCACCGTGTGGGTCTAGCCCACATGCTTGGGTCAAGGCTCATTAAATGAGCTTGCTTCCTTAAGCTTCCAAGGTCAGATTGCCATTCCTTGGGCAGTGGCTTAAGCATGTTGGACACGTTGAAGAAAAAGAAAAGAAAGAAGCAAAGGCCATTCGGCCTTGTGGTGAGCTGAAGTAGAAACAGAGAGCAATTCGGCCATTTTGTGTGTGAGTTCTAGAGAGAGCAAAACACAGAAAAGAGAGAGCTTTAGCTGAGAGGTGCAGTTCGAAAATAGAGAGAAACACAGTGAGAGTGTGAGAGAGTGAAAAAGAAAAAGGAGACATTTTTCTTTGCTCAAGTTACACACAAGGAAGATAAATTGGTGGAGTTCTTATGGAGTTTTTGAGTACTACAACCATGGAGAGTTGGAGTATTCAGAGGAAGATTTTGCTACTAGCTTTATGGTGAGATTGTATTTACTCCTCAAGATTTATTTGTTGTATATCCAATTTATTGTGAACTCAAGTTTAGCACAAACTTGATAGTTGTAATCTCTATTTCATAGCAGATATTTTTTAGAGTTGCCCTGCGGTTTTTCCCTCCATACTAGAGGGTTTTCCATGTAAGATTTGGTGTTCTTTTGTGGTTGTGTTTATGTGGTGCTTGTTGGAATTTTTTTTTCCATAATATTGCTATTGCTTGGTAGTCATTAATTTAAATTCACACATAGACATAAAGGGGATTAGGATTTTTCCTAACAAGTGGTATCAGAGCTATTGGTTGCTTGGATTTGATAGTCTTGTGTTGGATTAAATGGAAAATATGACTATGAATACTATGGTTAAACTCTCGGCATCAAATTATTCGATATGGAAGCCGATGATGGAGGATGTCCTTTATTGCAAGGATTTACATGACCTTATTGAGCGTGATAGTGCCAAGCCTAGTGATATGTCCGATAGAGACTGGGAGAAATTAAATAGAAAAACTATCAGGTGTATTAGATAATGCATCGACGTTAGTGTTTTTCACCATATGTCTCAGGAAAAAAATGTAGAGGCTTTTGGGAAAAATTAAGGAGTCTTTATGAAAGAAAGACAGCTCAAAATAAAGCTTTTATTGCTAGAAAGCTTGTGAATTTGAAGCTTAAGGAGGGTAAGTCCATTGCCGAGCACCTTAGTGAGTTCCAAGACTTGGTTAATCAGATGGTTACAATGAAGCTAGTAATAGATGATGAGTTGCAAGCTTTATTACTTCTGAGTTCCTTACCTGACCGTTGGGAGACTTTGGTAGTGTCACTTAGTAATTCTGCTCCGAATGGTGGGTTACAACTTGCCATGGTTAAAGATAGTTTGCTTAATGAAGAAAATAGAAGAAAGGATATGGCAAGGATATTGCTCATGCTCTTGTCAAAGAGAACAGGGGAGAAGTAAGAGTAGAAGTTCTTAAGGGCGAGGTAAATCCAGAATTCGGTCAGAATTGAAAGGGAAATTCAAGTGTTTTTACTGTGATAAAGAAGGTCACATAAAAAGAAATTGCAAGGCTTGGAAGAACAAACAGAAAGAGGATAAAAATAAAAAAAGGGTGGATGATGAAGACACTATTGCTGTTATAGTGTTGGAAGATGAGGTCCTAGCCATAGGACAAGATGATTGTTGTACAATTTCAAATCCTTATGTTGAATGGGTGATTGATTCAACTGCTTCCTACCATGTCACTCCTAAAAGGAGTTATTCACTTCATACAAAGCGGGAAACTTTGAGAGAGTGAAGATGGGCAATGATAGTTATGCCAACATTGTGGGAATTGGTTATATATGTGTTAGGGCTAACATTGGATACACCTTGATTTTGAAGGATGTGAGACATGTTTTGGATATTCACTTAAATTTGATTTCCACTCATGTTCTTGATAAAGAAGGTTATGGAAATTATTTCCATGATGGAAAATGGAGGCTTAGCAAAGGATTATTGGTGTTTGCTGGAGGGAAGATTTGTTGTACACTTTACAAGAAACAAGTAAATTTGTGCAAGTATGTTGTTAGTGCAGCTCAGGAGGATTCTTCGCCTAACTTGTGGCATAGGCAACTGGCTCACATGAGTGAAAAAGGGTTGTAGATTTTGGCAAAGTAGTCTCTCATTCCCTTTGCCAAAGGTACGTCACTAAATCCTTGTGACTTTTGTTTATTTGGTAAACAACATAGAGTTTCGTTTAATATACACTCTATTAGAAAACCCAATGTATTAGATCTTGTTTATTCTGATGTATGTGGTCCCATTGATGTTGAGACTTTAGGTGGCAATAAATATTTTGTTACATTTATTGATGATGCTTCACAAAAGGTGTGGGTTTATGTTTTGAAAACAAAAGACTAGGTATTTGAGCACTTCAAGAAATTTCATGCCATGGTGGAAAGAGAGAAAGGGAAGCCTTTAAAGTGTCTTCGTAGTGATAATGGAGGTGAATACACATCAAATGAATTCAAGAGTTACTGCTCCGAGAAAGGCATTAGACATGAGAAAATAGTTCCTAGTACCCCACAACAAAATGGTGTGGCAGAAAGGATGAACCGTACTATTGTTGAGAAGATCAGGTGTATGTTAAGAATGACTAATCTGCTTAAGTCATTTTGGGGTGAAGCTGTTGTGATTGCATGCTACCTAATTAATAGATCTCCATCAGTTCCTTTGGATTTTGATATTCCAGAAAGTGTATGAACAGGAGAAAATGTTTTTACTCTCACTTGAAGGTATTTGGGTACAAGGCATTTGTACATGTGCTTAAGGAACAAAGATTGAAGCTTGATAGCAAAACAACTCCTTGTATATTTGTTGGATATGGAGATGCAGAATTTGGCTACAAGTTATGAGATCCTAAGGAAAAGAAAATGATCAGAAGTCGAGATGTAGTTTTAAATGAGAATGAAAACTTGGCAGATTTTGAGAAAATTGAAAAGCCTAAAGCTACAGTTGGAGGTGTTCCTGATCTTACACCTACCTCTTCTTCCTCAGATAATGCCACAAATAGGGAAGAGGTACAAGATGAGAATTATGGTGATGAACCAATTGAATTTGAGAGGTCATTGACCAAATCCTTATCTCACCTCACCTACATCTGTGAGAAGGTTTATTTGGTGCTAAGGGAAGCAGTTTGGAAGTAACCAATATACATTGGTTGATGCTATGGTCTAGTAGCGGAATCCGGGAAGTTAAAGAAGAAATAGGTTCGGCGTAACCTCGTTGGAGCAAGAAGCATGGAGAGCTTAGGTACTTGGGTAGATTAGGCTTGGAGGGTCTTTTGTTGTTCATGTATCCTAACTACATTCTTTAGTGGATTGTTTGACCACTTGGAGGGCGGCGGAGAGGTTTTACGCCGAGGACTTCGGTTTCCTCTTCAATAACACATCGTGTATTGTCCGTGTGTTTGCATCTTCCTTCCCTTTATCTTTGCCTTATATTTACTGCCGTGGATGTGTTTATATTTGGCATAGATTAGTTATCAATTCTGTGATTGGCTTATGTTCATGTTCCGCACATTAATTGTTTGATTATAAGCTTTAATTGATATTTTATTATTTGGGGCCTAAATGTTCAAGGGTGTTTTAGACACATATTGAACTTTTAATAGTAAAATAGATATTTATATTTTAAATAGCTACCCTAACTTTGTGTGTGATCAAAATTCTTATAAGAATGAGATTAACTTTTTATGACATAATTATCAAAATTCTTAGAATTAATATCTCTTTTAATTAATGTAATCTTTATGTACTTTAAAAATCAAATGATTTATATTTATATTTTGTAATATAAATAAAATCTAAAATTGACTTTAATCACTATTTTTTTTTTCACGGCAAGCATTTGCCGTGCACTTGCTCCGCTAACTAGTTTTCTATAAAATGTGGGATAGATTGCTGTGAGAAAAAGGAAAAGGGAGAAGAACTCAAAATAGTAATGTCAATGCTAAATAGTGGTGGAAAGTGAAAATTGAAACAGAGTTAGGTTTTAATTTTTAATTTTTTTGAGAGATTGGTATTTCTTGGAGTCTTTTCCTTGTTATTTTAGTAGTAAAGTGGTTTGTTACTTTTTAGAGAGAAAATTTAGAGACACAATAAAATATCACATTATTTTCATAAAATTATTATCTTTAGTTTGTGAGAGGTCTTATTCTAATATTTTATTTGTGCATTTAATTTTATTTTGACCAATAAGAGACTAAAGTATCTATTGTTACAAAAATGTTGTGATAATTTGTCAAGTACATAAAACATCTCTCAACTCAAATAAATATACTTTTTGGTTTTCTATACGTTGTTGTCAGTGATTGGTCGGTTTAAAATGGTGGGTGGAACTTGTCTTTCTTTTTCTTTTCCATGTGCGAAGCATATTATAGTAGGGTACATAATAAACATAATAGAAATGCTTTTGTTTTTTTGAGAAGTCAAGGGGCAACTGCCCCTCTCGCCCCCTGGCTCCGCCAATGACGTTACATTCTTTGCTTTATAAAATAATCCTAATGATAATATTTGGAGAACAATAGATGAAAGTAATGATTAAAACAATTCTGAATCAAATAATTCCTATTAGAATAATATTAAAACACAAGAAGCGTGATTAGAAAATAGTAAAAGTTGGAAGAATGTACGTGTGTATATATATATATATATATTTAAAAAAAAATTATTATAACCTTTTAAATATTATACAAAGAAGATTTTCTAGGAATAATTATAAATATATCTTAAACACTTTAACAAGGCAATTCAATAGGATTACGATTAAAATATGCTTTATGTTGAGAATAGTTATGTTATAATTTTGTGATATTTATTCTTTTTAAACATAAAATAATTTATTCATAATAGACATGTACATGTGTTGTATATTAAAGAGTTAAGTTTTTTGGGACATACATCATTGTAAGTTTCTTTAATACATTTTCCTCTCTCTTCATGTATGTGTGTTAAAAATATTTAGTATTCTCAAAAAAAAAAAAAAAAAAAAAATAGACATGTACATGTTAATAAATTAAGGTCAACTACAGTCCTCTAAAAGAAAATTTTCTAGCTCCACTAGTGTACACAGGCTCGCAAGGGTGCTATCATAGCTTAAGCAGTCAGTTATTCAAAGTTGGTCAATGCCTCAATAGTATCAAGCCTAGCTTGTCGTTGGTTAGGCCCCTGTTGATTGAGTTTAGGATGTGGAGTTCTATGTCAAATGGCAACTACAATGTGAGTTGCTATTTTTGGGGGTGGGTTAGTTGGGAAAAGATGAGGTGGTTTGTGGTTACTTGGTAGCTAGGGCTGTTGGTTAAGGGGTTGTCATGAGTCTGGCCATATGGGTCAAGTTTGATATAGGGCCTAATGGGTTATAGGTTTGGTATGGGCTTGGTTAATTCAAGTAAATTGGGTTAGATTGGGTGATTGTGGGTTGTGAGTTTGTAATAAGGAGGTAGGAAGGTTGCTTTGGTGAGTTGTCGGCAGATGTGGAAAAATGGGTGGGTTAGGTTCGGGTTAGGTCGATATGTAATTTTTCAAAAAAGAAAAAGAAATTAAACGTGTTTGTCATGTGGTAAGTCATGCAACAAATTATTTGACAAAGAGAAAAAACATACAAGAAATTACAAATGCCCTATTAGATAGCTAATTTAATAAAGAAAAAAACATATAAGAAATTTACAATTTTGAAAACAAAGCGAGAAATTTATAAGTTGCTTCACTTTTTTCACTCTTAGTGCTTTTCATACATGTTTATAATTTCAAATATATGTTTTTGACTTTAATGCAACTAGATTATCTTGGCATGTATTTTATCATTTAATATCTAAAAATCTTTACTTATTGCCTTATTCAAGTGAGAATAATGCCCCAATTATTCTTCTTTCAATTTGTTTGTCAATTGAGTTTGAGTTGTGCACTATAAAGCTCAAAACAAACAAGTAAACCAACCATGTGTTAATTAAAAAAAAATAATAAATAAATAAATAAACGAGTTGGTTCACTAGTCAACTCATTTTTATTTCAAATTAAAAAGAGATCATGTTTAGATTGGGTTATCCGTTATTGGGTCCCAACCTGTTATTCCATGCCTAGTTGTTGGGATTAATTGAATGTTGAGTTTGAGTAATAGCAATTGTGGGGGTTAGAAATAAAAATAAGGGAAAATAAAAGAGAAACAACATAAATCCTCGGCTTGACCACCTGAAACTTGCCAATCTTAGACTTCACCACCTGAGGGTGCTTTGAAGTTTGAATCACTACCAAGCTTATGAGCAAAACATCTCTAGTAAAAAAAAAAAAAAATCAAATTGCTCCACTCAAACCATTTCATCCTTCTAATAAATTTCAAGGATTATATTGAGGCATAATTACATCCCAAGGAATCTTCAATCATAATAAAAGCTAAATTCAAAATTCAAAAATAAAATCTGATATCTTAAAACACACACATAACAAACTCTGAAATAATTTTGGTTGTGCTCATTGTATGACAAACTGTCATCAATTGCCACGATAATAATCAAATTCTTGCAAACCGCATATAATTTTGGTTGTGCTCATTGTATCTTGTGTTTCCGCTCAATGCAGCTACTGTTCCACTGCTGGTGGCAGAAACAGAAAATCATGTTTCCTCCTCTAAAACAACATTCATGACATCTCCGCGTACTCCAGTATCATTAATATAACGTTTGACACAGTATGTCCCACAACTTGCCGCCAGACCGGCAACACCAAGTAGCAGCAGCTTGAAGGGATGATGCCTGCCCACTCTGGCCAACGGTAGAATTCACTCGCAATCCTGTTTTGCAGCGTAATGCAAAGTCTTCACAGTTGTTCTTGATAGCATCATAGACACCAAAGCCCTTCTGGAGGAAATAAAAGGCACGCTGAATAACTTGTTCGGGTGGCTTGGATGAAGCAAGAGTGCAGGTACCTCCACGAGCTTTGGCAAGAAAGAAAGTTCGTGTGACACCATACTCATACAGGTAGAGATCTCCACCTGAAAGAAAACAATCTAGACAAGAAGAGATGACCCCATCACGCTTTGATTGATCACTACATATTGGGCATGGATTGTCCAAATCCAAAGGACGTTGTCGAGGTAATGAGAACTCAATGAAGCGGTCTAACACAGTTCCTGCATCAGTTTCCTGGCCTTCTTTCCGAGTAAAGTGGATAACATTTCCCGCAGCGACATATATCCCTGTTGTTACAAAGTAGAATCTAGCTGTTTTTACTTGAAATAACTAAAATTGTAACATACATACATCAAGCAAACTAGAAATCAACTCCGGCTGTAAGAACAATTTCCAAGAAAAGAAGATTGCGTTCATTTAATCAAACACAAAGGACCCTTTAACTGCTAGTATAAGTGTATGACTCTTCTGTTTTTCAAATTACTGCTCTACTGCTATAACTTGATAAAGGTAATTAGGCATTGAATAAGATTTCAGCATTGTAATCAACCCCAACAGTTCAACTATAATCCTACTAAAAAGTTAATTTGAGGGCCAACTCCAAGAGCCCATTATACCATTACAAGATTATTCATATATATATATATATACACCTTTTCAAGATACACAAAAGCATTTCCAAGTGAAAATGACAGGACACATTGAAAATATAGCACCTAATTGGGTTGAAAATAATATTAAGTAATTATTAATTATTAAAAATAGTATTGTAGTAACATTATTTGGAAGAATAGCCTTTCTTTAAATTTTGCATTGAAATCGTGTGATTTCAATCATACCACATCTTGCATTGAAATCATATTTTGAAAAAACAACAAAATTTTAAATTTTAACACTTAAATTTGTCATTAAAAATTAAATAAATTAAATTAAATTTTCAAAAAAAGACCGCACCTAATTTAATGGAGCCATATAAACCTTTTTTTTTTTTTTTTTTTTTTGGGGGGGGGGGGGGGGGATTGGTACTGTGTTCTTTCCTGAAACAGTGGAGAGGCAGGTTCCACAAAATTTTAATTTGTGATGAGGGTTGTAAGTTGTAAGTTGTAACGAAACTTGTAATCCATCCGAATAGTGTCATTGTCCACACTCCACACGCACACAAAATAAACGAGAAATACGAGAGAGTAAGATACTATTATGAAGGAGTAAAGCAAATGCAGGAGTAATTACTTAGATACTAATCAACCCCAAAATACAAAAATAAATATAAATAAAAATGATGATTATAGCCAGAAAGGAAAAGAGGAAGAAATGGAAAGGGCACCGTGGTGGGAGTAGGTATAGGCGAGTCTATAGGAGTAGATGTTAGAGATATATATTAGTCATATATTAGCCCAATGTAATAGGCCCAAGCCCATTCCTACTTGTACTAGTAGTCTAGGGTTTATGTAGCCTATATATACTCATGTTAGGGTTCATTGTAACACAGATTATTGTACTACACTCCTACACAATAAAGATGTAGCCCTTAAGGGATTGACGGCCTACATCCACGTAACTCTCGTGTTCTTGATGTTCCTATTCTATGCTTTCTCTTCCGCATCCACTCTAGCATACACAACATGGTATAACACATTGCGTTTGATAATATTCTCCATTTAACATGGTATCAAAGCTAATATTCAACATGGTATCAGAGCTAATATTCAACATGGTATCAGAGCCAAACTTCGTTCTTGGCATTAAACAAACATCTCTACACAGCAAAGAAGATTTTAATGTGCACATCACCATCAGAAGTCATACATGCTTCTTTGCTGAATCTAGACTCCATGGCATCTTGCAGCCACCGTGGCTCAATGCTGTGTCCAAGATTCACAACCTCAAGCAAAGCCGTGACTCAACTTCTCAGATCTGTGCAAATCCAAGCCTCGCCTGATGAAACCAACACCACAGACGTGATCCACGACCTCCCGCGACCAAAACCCAGGAATTCGGCCATCAAAAGAAGCTACACGCGCCGCCACACGCCGCCAACAGCTCCGAAACTCTCCCACGCGCCGCCTCAGATTCCTGAATTTCGGATCGCCTTCTTGGTACACGCGCCGCCCCTACGGCATCCTCGTCCGCCGCTCTACGAAACCTGAAATTCCGGTCCTCATCTGAAACCACACGCGCTTACACGCGCCGCCAGGGTTTCTGTCTTGCCACCACGCGCCGGTATACGCTGACACGCGCCTTCCACGCGCCGAGCAGTCCTGCTGACGTCATATGATGACGTCATCTTACACGTCAGCGCCACGCAGTCGTTGCCACATCAGCCTACTCCATGTCAGCGACACGTCATAGGATGACGTTAACGGATCTTCTGCCCGATCCGTGACCCGACCCGGAAAGCCCGGAACCGACCCGGTCCTTGTAGCCATTGACTTTGACTTGATGCGTTGACTTTGACTATCTTTGACTTTTGCGTTGACTTTTGACCAAAAGTCAAAATTTCTGAAAAGGCCTATCTTGCTCAGTTTTTCTCGTAGATTCCAATTTTGGACTCCGTTTCTTCATTTGAAGCTCCGAAATTGGTCAATTAGCACATTCTTCATTGTGGTTTCTTCAAAGGCATTCTTCAATACATCTCCAAGTGATCTTCTCATGCTTATCCAACCTCAAGCCTTCATCGAGCTTCCGCCTTGAGTTTGAGGGAGGGTGTTAGAGATATATATTAGTCATATATTAGCCCAATGTAATAGGCCCAAGCCCATTCCTACTTGTACTAGTAGTCTAGGGTTTATGTAGCCTATATATACTCATGTTAGGGTTCATTGTAACACAGATTATTGTACTACACTCCTACACAATAAAGATGTAGCCCTTAAGGGATTGACGGCCTACATCCACGTAACTCTCGTGTTCTTGATGTTCCTATTCTATGCTTTCTCTTCCGCATCCACTCTAGCATACACAACATGGTATAACACATTGCGTTTGATAATATTCTCCATTTAACATGGTATCAAAGCTAATATTCAACAGTAGATATGATCCCCAGGTTTTAGATCCTCCCTCTCGATCTTGTTCGTCAACACTCCCATTGCTTTGATCTTTCTCTGCTTTGCTCCCTTCTGCAACTCTCTATATCAATTTTGTTAGTATGATCAATGAAAACAATAAAGACAAAGATTCCCACTATTCCCACTCCCCACTGAGAATGAAAAAGAATTCTTGCTTGTCCAATGCAATCACTTCCTTCTCCTAAGGGTTTCCTTTTCCTTTGCTTTTTCTCTTCCCCCCCCCCCCCCACCCCCTTTTTTGTAATTATTTTATAAAAATATATATTTTTTTTTTTAAATTTGATTTCCAACACTTAAATTTAAAGTGAAAATTAAAATTTAATGCTTCAAAAAATTTAAAATTTATTAGTTTAGCTTTACTATTTGATTATACCTAAGAGTACTATCACCAACTCTTCTGAAAAATTTAAGATTTAGCATGTCAAAATATTACTTTTTTATTTTTTTATTTTAATATAGTATTTTACCATACATCATACATCACATCTTTTATTCTTCTATAAAACACATTAAAATAACATAAAAATATGTGAAAGAAAAATGTAAGGATAAAACAATATAACTCAAAGGGATAGATAAGATAATCACATAAGAGAGGGAAGAGAGAGAAAGGGATCAAAAGTGCAATGTGAAAGAGAGAAGACAATAAATTCAGTCACATACCAAAGGTTTCCTTCTTTTTACCCTCTTCACAACACCCAAGCCCGTGCAACTGCTCCATCCAAGGGCATGAGCGCTCATGTCGCCACACAAGGTGGTCGACCATCACGAGGTTTCAACACACAACAACCATCATTCACTCTTTTCCTTTGTCTTTATAATATGAAAAGAAAGAATAATTTAAATAAATGTAAAATGAATAGTGTTATTGTAAATTTATACGGTTATAGTAGCAATCTTGTAAATTTACACAATTATACATTGATTGATATTGATGTCGCAGAAGCGTGAAGAAGAGCACACACGATACTCTCTTGGTGAAATAGAAACTAAACTATTAGTTTCAGGGTAGTAAACCTCGAATCCACGAGGAGTTTCCCTGAATCCACAAGGAGATATAACTGGAATCCACCAGAAGAGAAAATTGACAAAATGTCTGTGTTTATTGATAATAGTCTATCTTGCCTCTGACGGCTACAAAGCATATAAATACTGAGCAAAAACATTTAAAACCCTAATTCGTACTAATTAAACAATTAGGTGACAAAATTATTGAATTTTACCAAAAATGGCAAAATTGAGTTAAACGCAGAATCGTAAACTATTGACCTTAAGGGTCATCTCAAAACAGACG
This sequence comes from Quercus variabilis, assembly GCA_030445155.1. Lineage (NCBI taxonomy): Eukaryota > Viridiplantae > Streptophyta > Magnoliopsida > Fagales > Fagaceae > Quercus > Quercus variabilis. The sequence continues at coordinate 52,746,576 of CP129446.1, read as the reverse complement.
GAACCTTATTCTGACTTTTAAACTAAAAGTTATTAAGGAAAAATAAATATTACTATAAATAGCAAAAACATTATTTTCGGGGCCTTAACGAAGGAATTTGCCTAAAATTTGGCGACGCCCATGAATCTGGATTAGAACGCCGTTTCCCTTCAACTTGCCAAATTTCCTACAATTCCGACACTGTTACCTCTGATGGCCCCTACTGGCACCCCCCTTGATCCTGCATTGTGACTTCCTACGCCCTTACTGCTCTAAGAAGGCATGTGCTATCTGTTCTACATCAGTCCCCCCCACTTGAAAAGAACTCGACCCCGAGTTCCCACTATCCAGTTCATCAGGAGGATGATAATCATATAAGTCAGCAACATTGAAGGTAGAAGAAATGCTCATATCTGGAGGAAGAGCAACCACATAAGCATTGTTGTTGATTTTTTTAGTAATCTGAAATGGCCCGTACTTCTTGTCCTTCAATTTGTTGTAGGTACCAATAGGAAATCTCTCCTTCCTAAGATACACCAGCACCAAATCCCCAACATTGAAGATCTTCTCACGCCTCTTCTTATCAGCAGCATCCTTGTACTTAGCATTTGTAGCTTCCAGTTTCTGCCTCACCTCCTCTTGCATGGCCTGAATACGGTCAGCCATATTCTCTGCTGCTTGACTCACTCCTGGAAGCTCAGGTAAAAGTACCAAGTCCAAAGCGTGTTTTAGGGGCACGCAGTAGACGATAGCAAATGGAGACTTACCATTGCTTCTATTGACTGAGCTATTGTATGCAAACTCTGCTTGGGACAACGCAAGATCCCACTGCTTGGGTTTCTCACCTGAGATACACCGAATCAGATTCCCCAAAGTACGATTAACCATTTCTATCTGGCCATCAGTCTGTGGATGACTAGTGCTACTGTAATTCAAGGAAGTGTCAAAACGCTTCCACAAAGTTCGCCAAAAGTGACTAATGAACTTGGTATCCCCGTTAAAGGTGATGGACTTGGCACTCCATGCAAATGCACAACTTCTTTAAAGAACAGATTGGCCACTCGAGTAGCATCTGAAGTCTTCTTACATGCTATGAAATGGGACATCTTGGAGTACCTGTCAACCACAACAAAAACAAAATCCATACCTCGCTGGGTTCGAGGAAGACCCAGTATAAAGTCCATAGATAGATCTTCCCATGGTGCGTGTGGAACTGGCAAAGGCATATATAAACCAGTATTCTGAGATTGTCCCTTAGCAGTTTGGTAGATTGGACACTTCCTCACATGATTGCCAACATCCCTCTTGAGTTGTGGCCAATAATACCTCTCTTCCACCAGTGCTATAGTCTTATCTCTGCCCATATGCCCACCCAAACCTCCACCATGCAGCTCCCTAATAATCTGTTCCCTCAATGAACTCTTAGGGATGCATAATTGGTTGCCCCGAAAAAGGAAACCATCCTGGATGTACATACTATTGATAGCAGTATGAGTTTGTTGACACTTACCCCAAATATCACCAAAATTCTTGTCATTCTCGTACAGCTCCTTGAGGCAATCAAACCCTACAACTTCAGTACGTAGGGTGGTCAACAATGATGGTCGCCTGCTGAGTGCATTAGCCACCTTATTAGTGACACCAGACTTGTGCTTCAGAGTGAAATGAAAGCACTGTATATAAGCTACCCACCGAGCATGCATCCTGTTAATGCTAACTTGACTTTTGATGTGCTTTAATGCATGATGATCCGTGTATAATACAAACTCCCTCTGAATTAGGTAGTGCTCCCAATGCTTAAGAGTCTGTACTACAGCAAAGAACTCTAGTTCATAGGCTGACCATTTACTTCGAGCTTCACAAACTTTCTCACTGAAGAATGCTACTGGTCTATTGTCTTGTGAAAGAACAGTGCCTATCCCGACCACAGATGCATCACACTCCACCTGAAACACCTTATCAAAGTTAGGCAATGCCAAAACCGGGGCTGTGCTCAACTTTTACTTGATTAAGGCAAAGCTTTGTTCTGCCTCTTTTCCCCATGAGAACTTCCCTTTCTTCAGACACTCAGTGATAGGGGCTACTATGCTACTGAAATCTTGAACGAACTGCCGATAGAAGGTTGCTAGCCCATGGAAGCTTCACACATCACTCACTGTCATTGGGGTTAGCCACTATCTGATTGCACGGACCTTATCCTCATCAACATGAATCCCATCCACACTGACCACATACCCTAAGAACAGCAACTTATCAGTCAAGAAGCTGCACTTCTTCAAGTTGATATACAACTCATTGGCCTGCAACACCGCTAATACTTCTCGCACATGATTGTAGTGGGCTGCTTCTGTCTTACTGTAAATCAAGATATCGTCAAAATAAACGACCACAAACTTTCCAATAAATGGTTTCAATACCTGATTCATAAGCCTCATGAAAGTGCTGGGAGCATTAGACAATCCGAAAGGCATTACCTTCCACTCATACAACCCCTTCTTTGTCTTAAAAGCTGTCTTCCACTCATCTCCAGGTCGGATTCAAATCTGGTGATACCCACTCTTGAGATCTAGCTTGGTGTAACACTTGGACCCACTCAGCATATCAAACATGTCATCTAGTCGTGGAATAGGAAATCGGTACCTGACTGTGATCTTGTTGATGGCTTGACTGTCCACACACATACGCCAGCTTCCATCCTTCTTTGGTGTTAACAATGTCGGTACTGCACATGGACTCATACTCTCCCTGATCTGCCCCTTGCTCAAAAGTTCATCCACCTGTCCCTGTAGAATCTGACCCTCTTGAGGATTCATCCTGTAATGTGGTAGATTTGGTAGACTAGCTCCAAGAGCTAAATCAATGCAATGTTGGATGTCACGCATCGGTGGTAAACCTGCAAGCAGCTCTTCTGGAAAAAGCTCTTCAAACTCCTTGATCAATGGCTGAATCGCCTCAGGTATCTCAGCAACCTTCTTTGGCTTACCATCTGTCACTACTACAACATATACCTGTTTCAACTCCTTACAATCCCTGTCAAACTCATCTACATTGTTCACTATAAGGAGTGTTGGCTTCCCTTCCACTTTAGAAGCTTTGGGTCTACTACCTTCCTTAATAGCACCAAGGACAATTTTTCTGCCATTCTTAAAAAACACATACACATTATCCTTACACTTATGAGTAGCATCTACATCATACTGCCAAGGTCTACCCAGTATTAAATGACATGCATCCGTTTCAACAACATCACAAACTAATTCATCTATATAATATTTACCCATAGAAAAAGTAACACGACATTGTTGAGTAATAAGAGTTTCCGTACCTTTCTTGATCCAACCTATCTTGTATGGGGAGGGATGCTTTTCTGTTTTCAGTCCCAGCTTGGTAACCAAAATCTTCGACGTAATGTTTTCTACATTGCTACTGTCTATGATCAAATCACAGACCCTTTTATTGATGGTGCATTATGCTCGGAAGATCTCATTCCGCTAGTCACCAAATTCCACCCTTGGTGTGAGTAATAACCTCTGAATCACCAAAGATTTCCCTAATGGCACACCTTCCTCATCCTCTTGGACCTTATTGGGATCATAGGCATACGGATCTGCATCATTATACACCTCTTCACCCTCCTGTTCACCTTCTACCTCACCCTCTTTTGCCACTACCAAATTCACTGCGGCTCGCTTAGGGCAAGTACTAGATCGATGTCCTGGTTCTCCACACTTGTAGCACTTATTCCCAGTTGGCCTAGCATAGGGGTTGGCATTCGCTATTAGCTGGGCTGCGGAACCTGCTACTGCCACTGTGGATTGGTTGACACCACTATTCTCCCTAACCACGGGTTGTGACCGTGGTGTAAACATGGGTTGTTTACCTTTTTTGGCAATGGAACTAGAGGACTCCGAACTGCGGTTGGAAAACTTCGAACCTGTCCTGAGATGCTGAAATTCTATTTTCTTGGATAAGGTTACAGCCTCATTCAAAGTACATAGGGTTTGTAAGGATACCTGATTTCGGATGGAAACTTGTAACCCGTGTGATATCCATTGATCTTCAGTTTCCTTCAAATCATTGCGATTCGCCAATCTGTCAAACTCCTCCATGTACTCATTAACTGTCCGAGTACCCTGCCTGCAATCCTGGTACTGTCTGAACAACTCCTGCTGGTAATCGAGTGGTAAGAACTGATCTGCCATTAATCTTTTCATCCTCCTCCATGACCGTATTGGAAGCTTTCGTTCACGAGTACGGTTTAATTGAACACGATCCCACCAAGCAGATGCTCCTCCCTTCAATTTGTAGGCCACCAAACACACCTGTTTGTCTTCTACTGTACCCATATAGTCGAAAAATTTTTCAACCTCACTGACCCAATCCAGATACTCTTCAATGGAGACATTACCATTAAAAGATGGTAACTCTATTTTCATCCGATAGTCCCTCTGCTCCTGATAATCTCGACCATTATCCCTCGTGGGACCACGATGATTTCCAAGGACTTTCTCTGCATACTCTTCATCTTCACTGTCTTCTTCGATATAGTCTTGCTGCCTGTTCTGGTTCGGACCATGATAGGGAGGGCCACGCACTCGGTTATCACGTCGCTCTTCATCAAAGCAATTAGGGTTTCGGTTAAGCAAAGTGGCAAGTGCTGCTTGAATCTGGTCCAGAGTCTGTTAGGTTGAATCACGAAATTGTTGATTTTCATCATGAAAATCAAGGAACTCAGCCCCAGTGAGGACTGGGTTATTGACGTCGTCACCGCCGTCATTGTTATGGTGGTCACCGTCTCGCCGGTTAGCCATCAGACGAGGGTAAATCAAGGCTCTGATACCAACTGATATCGCGGAAGCCTGAAGAAGAGCACACATGATGCTCTCTTGATGAAACAGAAACTAAACTGTTAGTTTCTAGGTAGTAAACATCGAATCCATGAGGGGTTTCTCTGAATCCACAAGGAGATAAAACTGGAATCCACCAGAAGAGAAAATTGACAAAATGTCTGTGTTTATTGATAATAGTCTATCTTGCCTCTGACGGCTACAAAACATATAAATACTGAGCAAATACATTTAAAACCCTAATTCGCACTAATTAAGCGATTAGGTGACAAAATTACCGAATTTTACCAAAAATGGAAAAATTGAGTTAAACTCAGAATCGTAAACTACTGACCTTAAGGGTCGTTCCAAAATAGACGGAACCTTATTCAGACTTTTAAATTAAAAGTTATTAAGGAAAAACAAATATTACTATAAATAGCAAAAACATTGTTTTCGGGGCCTTAACGAAGGAATTTGCCTAAAATTTGGTGACGCCTATGAATCTGGATCAGAACGCCGTTTCCCTTCAACCTACCAAATTTCATGCAATTTCGACATTGTTACCTCTGAAGGCCCCAATTGGCACCCCCCTTTGATCTTGCGTTGTGACTTCCTGCGCCCTTACTGCTCCAAGAAGGCATGTGCTGTCTGTTCTACATTAGATATGGGTCATTTTTAGGTAAAAATAGGTAAATTTTACACATTTTATATTACACAGCCACTAGTGTAAGTTCTCTAAAATGTTTAAATTTTTAGTTTTTTATATTTTAAAATTATGCATAAAAGATGTGTTTATAGATCAAATAGTAAATAATATCTGATTAATAAGAAAATTTGGCATGGATGTTAAGAACATTGAGAAAATATAATCCAACGGTGGGACTTTCAAAATATTAACCCAACAAAGAGTTATTTAGTGGTGTAACATTAATTAATGTTCAACTATTTGTAACTTGATCCTACCCCAAATAGAAAATTAATTCTTATAATTATTCTTAAAAAGATAATGAAGTAAACAATTCTAATGGACATTCAAAATCTAACATAAACGTAAACTTTAATTTATTTTTTCGCACTTATCTTAGTTAATGACAAATATATATATATATATATATATATATATATATATATATATATATATATATTTCATATCATTAAAATAAAGAAACTCAAATAGCCATTTCATAGTTACTAACAATCAAAGTAAGAAATTATCTAAATACTTAAATTTTAGACATCTAATTTGTTGGTCAAATTAAATTGGGAAAATAAATCAATCTAAAAATATTCAAAGTTGTATAGTTTCACTGTATTGATTCCTATTAAAAAGGGATAAAACTTAGGTAAGTACCTTAAATGCTGTTCCTTAGGTTCCCCTTTTAAGATTCAACTATGTGTCTACTTAACTAAAAAATACGCTTCCATTTTATGAGAAAAAATCCAAATGGTAAATTAAATTGGGAAAATAAATCAATCCAAAAATATTCAAAGTTGTATGGTTTCACTGTATTGATCGCTCTTAAAAAGGGATACAACTTAGGTACAGTATAAGTGTTGTTCCTTAGGTTCCCCTTTTAAGATTGAACCATGTGGCTGCTTAACTAAAAAATGCACTTCCATTCTATGAGAAAAAATCCACATGGCAGAATCTTAAAAGGAAAACCTAAGGAATAGTATCTAATTATTGTACCTAAGTTTTTCCCTTAAAAAAAAATATAGAATTCAACATTTGATTCTCTATTTTTCTAAGTTCTTAAATGACAAAAACTGGGGGGAAGGGGGGGGGGGGGGGGGTTAAAACAAAACCTACCCTTTAAAATTGTTATAAAGTCAAGAAATGGGTGAACAAGTAGAAAACACAGTGGAGGCTTTAGGGTAATAATACATTAACAAGGACATTAAGTATTTATTATTATTATTTTCTATCAAATGTGGGATAGATTGCTATGAGAAAAAAGAAAATTTTGGGATAGTATGGGAGAAGAACTTAAAAAAGTGTTATGAATGCTAAATAGTGGTGAAAAGTGAAAATTGAGATAAAGTTAGCTTAAAAAAAAAAAAAAAATTGAGAGATTGGTGTGTTAGGAGTCTTTTCCTTGTTATTTCAATGATAAGCTTTGAGAGATTGGTGTTTTAGGAGTCTTTTCCTTGTTATTTCAGTGATAAGCTGGTTTGTTACTCTTTAGAGAGAAAAGTTAGGGATACAATAAAATGTCACAATATTTTCACAAAATTTTTATCTTTAGTTTGTGGCAGGTCCTATTCTAATATGTTATTATTTTATTTTATTTTATTTTGACCAATAGAAGAACGAAGTCTCTTGTTATGAAAATGTTGTGATAATTTGTCGTTTACATAAAAAGGACTCTCATATCAATCTTCAACTTAGTCGGTGGCATTCATCAAAAGTGTGTGCAGCTACATCCCATCCCAATAGGTAGGGATATGGATCCATCCTAAAGCTCAACCTTACCAAATTCTGCAACTTAGCACTCTTACCATAGGGATGGACTCATCACTAATCTCCTTACCGAGATAGTGGAAAACACGTAACAAATAACAATGCCCACATGGACCACTAATTACCTCTACTCATTTAACCTCTTACGTGGAATCACCCATCATAGAGGTTGGGCATTAGCCACAGTGTCACAACTTGGGTATCAATCCAATCCCCTTAAATGTCTCACTCACCAGCCTTCTTGCTAATGGTTTGGTTAAAGGATGGGCCAAGTTCCTTACAAACCTCACAAAGTCCAAGGACATAATACCATTATCAATAAGCTACCTCAGAACATTGTGCCTCAATCGGATATGTCGATTTTTCCCATTATAAATTTTGCTTTAAGCACATGCTATGACAGCCTAGCAATCACAATGAATGCAAATAGAGGCAATAGAGTTAATAAATAGAGGCATATCAATAAATAGACTCCTAAGCCACACAGCTTCGGACCCAATCTTCTCTAAGACCCCTAACTTTGCTTCCATGGTAGATCTCACTATGCAAGTCTGCTTGGATGACTTTGAAGAGACAACCCCTCCAACTAGTGTGAACAAATATCCACCAGTGGGCTTTACCTCATCTATATCAAAGATCCAATTAGCATCAAAATAACCTTCTAAAATAGGATAACCACAATATGACAAACCAAAATAAAAATTTCCTTTCAAATATCTCAATAATATAAATATTGCATCCCAATGTTCAATACTAGGATTATGAGTGTATCTACTCAATCTACGAACATCATATGCAATATCAAGACGACTACAATTCGTCAAAAATAATAAATTTACCAATAATTTGTGCATATTTATCTCGTGAACCATTATCACCACAATTTTTGACCAAGTGCACCTTTGAGTCATACATAATAGACATAGCTCACATATCAAAGTGTTCAATTTTTTTTCTCCACATAATAAGATTATGATAGTACAATGCAATCATTACCTCTAAGGATCTTGATGCCTAAAATAACATTTGCCTCAACCAAAATTTTCATATCAAATTTAGAGGCAAGAAAAGATTTAGTATCATGCACAACATTATGGCTAGTTCCAAATATAAGTAAGTCATCAACATATAAACAAATAATGACACATTCATTATTATTAAACTTATTATATATGCATTTATCCTCACTATAAATCACTCATCTGTGTGTAAGCATCAAATATCAAATTTTTCATGTCATTGTATAGGTACTGATTTTAATTGATAGAATGATTTAACCAATTTACAAACTTTATGTTATTGTCCAAGGACAACACAACCCTCGAATTGCTCCATATAAATGTTTTTTTTTCTTTTCAAAATCAACTATTAGAAAAACAGTTTTAACATCCATATGATGTATAATAGGTTTGTAAATAGATAAAATGACAAACAACATTCTTATAGATACAATTCTAATAACCAAAGAATAAGTATCAAATAATCAACATGATACTTTCGCTTATAGCCCTTAGCTACCGAGCATGCCTTATACTTATTTATGATCCTATTTGGTTATTAATTTCTTTTAAACACCCACTTGCAACCAATAAGCTTATTAACCTTAGATGGAAGCTCAACCCATTCCAAATATGACTAGACATAATCTAATATTTGTTAAAAGTGTCCAACCATAATAGTTCATCAACAAATTTAATTGCATTATAATAACTTACATGTTCATCTTCAACAATATAGGCAAGAAAATTGTTACCATAACTCTTTTTCTTCCTAGCTAGCTTACTTTTTCTCAATTCTCGCACATCACAACAAGATCATTAGAAGTATCAATAGGTTCATGAAACATATTTTCCATATTTTCCCAAGGAAACACGTACTTAAAGAAAGTATTTTTTAAGATTTAACAATAGTATTAAATTCTAAATACATCACTCTTGATGAAAATAATTATATATCATGAACTATAGCAAACATAACCAATAAACACACAATCACATATTTGAGAATCAAGTTTTCTCCTCTTAGGTTCATGTAGCATGACCTTAGGCAAGTACCCCTACACTTTGATGTATTCATCTTTTTAGATTTGGGTAACATCTTAGCCAACTACCCCCACAATTTGAGGTATACCAAGTTAGGCTTACGTCATTCTTAACTTCATTTTTATATTTTATAAAAATTTCCAAAACTTCATCTTTGGTTCTTAATAAAAAAAGATAAGTAAATATAGAATGTTCATCAACAAATATTACATAAAATCTTTTACTACCTCTAGTCATTGTGTGTTTTAAATCATCCAAATTACTATATACAAAAGTAAGGTGTTTGGTTCCTCTTGTTATGGAATTTTTTTTTTTCAAATTTACAATAACCTATTGACCATCTCAAAACATCACATGTAGCCAATAAAGATACATATATATTTTCAATATCACTCTTGCATTTGTTGGTTAAAAGGAATATTTATTCCCACTAAATCTTATCCACTAGCCCAAAATACTTGCTGGATCTTTATATATATATAAAGAAAATTTTAATTATTTTCCATAATTTCTCATTTCATATATATGTGTCAAGAGATATAAAAATGATAGCACTTATAAATAGGGCCGATAGCCTCTAGTTGCTAGAAACCGCTCTTAGGAATATCTGTAATTTCACAAGAATAAGACACATAATATTTTGTAACCACAATTGTATGATAAGAATGTTTAATCATTCACAATTTCTTTTTTGCACAACCATAAATGATTACCTGGATATTTTGGCACGAAATATAATAGTAATTAAATTGTGGTATCATTGTATCTTCATTGTGCAATAGAAATACAACGTTGATACGGCACCATTGTTCTCACTTAACAGTAGGATCGCCTTTACCATAAGTCTACACTATTTCTTTTTCTTTCACAATTGTGCCAAAAAAATTAATTTTTATCTCATTTCTCATAAAAATTATCGTTATCAATTTTTTATGAATTCCAAAAAACATTTCTCAAAGCACATACGTATTTCTTCAATCTCATGTTCCTCATATTTCAATAGACATAAAACAATTTTACAAAATATAGTAAACATATAGTATCGCATAATTTATCACACAAATTGCAAATGCAATAAGTTAGTATCCACCTTTCAAGACAATGTTACATAATATTATTCACATATTAATGAATCAAAATCACATTTGGAAGGACATCATTATTTTTTCTTTTCAAATTCTTAATCCACCAAATTGTTTAGATTAAACATATAGTGAAAGAAACTCTACAACAGATATAAGTAATTATATCTAATAATATAACTACTAAGATTTTTTCTTTACAAACATAATATCATACCACAATATAAAATTTCATGATCAACGACTTGTTTATCCACTTTGAAACACAAAAATCAACCTTTAAGATTGTTGGAAATATTTTAGTGAATAAACAAGTTTTGATACGAAAAATAATATCCTAAATAATTAGCAAGAATATAAAATAAGAATAGATTAGAACAATCTCACAATGCTATAGAATCACACTATGAAAATGTTGTCCTTAAAGGTTGATTCATGCCACCTGGAGGAGAACTTGGTGTGATTGGTTCTCTTGACCAAACAACAACCCAAGATTAGACTATAGCATCAACCTTCGTGATGGACGCACTTCCACTTACGGAGGTTCAAGAACAACCCTTTATTGCCTTTTCTTTAAACAAAAATATAATTGTAGAAAAATATGTGGGAGAGTAATATAATAGAATTGTGTATATCTAAATATAAAGTAGTAAAATATGACTTATAGGAAAGGGTGTGATGATGGGTATTATAAGGCTATTCATGACAATAATGGTCTATAGTTATTGGTTAGTAATAACCCATAAAAGCCCAACGACTATATTATTTATTATTGCCCAACAGCTATTTTACTTATAAATTCCCAATGGCATGAAAATAAATAATAATAAAAGTTTTTGAAACACACACACACACCCACACCCACACCCACACCAACACCAACACCAACACAAAACACATCCACTCAGTTTATTTTTACCATTAACATCCAAAGTCAATGTTTTAATACTTGTTAAGAATTCTTGGAATGAGCCAGCAATTATGAACAATCGCATGATAACAAAGTAAATGTTTAATATGTGTTAAGAATAAAGGAATTGAAAGTCAAAGATTGCAATTTTTGCATATCTCCTCTTTGATGAGAAAAACTTTTCATTGTGACAGTTTTTGGTTCTCATTAAAATGATAAAATATGTAGATTGAAGTGGCTTTTCATTCTTCTTCTCATAGCCATGCTCCAATTCCTCCATCGCATAAATACCTAATGACTAAATAAAACATAAAAAGCAACAAATGATTAGAAATCTAAATGGGAAACAGATACATATCTACAATTCTACAAAAGAACCATAATTTGTTTGATAGGTTATAAAGAAATTTTAGAATTGAAAAGATGGCTTTAGGAATTGTATCTTGCTAATTTGCTTTACTTAGGAGATTGGCTTCAACAGAAATTTTTTTGTATTTGATGGTGAAAGAGAGCATGGGAAACAGAAGAGAAAGATTGGTTGAAATGGTAAGAATGATAACCAGAGAGAAGAGAATGAGTCGCATAATACCATAGGTCAGGTATAAAATTATTTTTGGGCAAATTACACTCCTCTCCCTTGAGGTTTGAAGAAATGACACTCTCCTCCAAAATTGAAGGGAAAAAAAAAATATTTTCCCTACTTGCAATTCATTTGACCAAACTAACATAAATTAGAGTTAAAAATGTTGTATTAATCTGCCCTTTGACTAAGGGCGAATTTTAAAAACTATTCTCCACTCATCCTTAAATTTACCCATTATTTTTTTCGTGAACCAGTCAGGTATTAAAAAAAAAAAATGCTGATGAGGAAAATTGTGAGAGCTCCAAAACTTATGTGTTAAACTCTAATGAGGTAAAAAATAATTCAAAAGCTTTGGTTTTATAGTGTGTGTGTGTGTGTGTTTGTGTATTATGGGAAATGTTAACGAATACCCTAAAAGAATTGGTTTAGAAACTATTTTTAGAAATATTTTATGAGAAAATTATAAAGCAATTAATTTTGTTGACAGTTTTTTATATTTCTCGTAAAAATGGTGTCAAAACTTTCCTAGTGTGGTTTATTAACATTTGTCTTAGGGCATCCATTAACATAACCCATAAATTATGGATAAAAATCAATAGCTACCTCATTTATAAGAGTATTTGCATTAGTTTGTAAAAAAAATTATGTCTATTTTAGCATAACAAATTATTTTTTCTATTGTACACACTTACTTTTCAAAATACTACACATCATATTATCAATTGTACACTATATTTCATTAAAATATCAATTTTTTTTTAAATTTTTTTTCTTTCTTCACACACAACAATCACCATTCATCCTTGGGATACGTAAAGAAATAAAAAAAATTAAATGCAAAATGAATAGTATCAATGTAAATTTATATAGTTACTGTAGCAAATTTGTAAATTTACATAATTATACAATGACTAATGTGGGTCAATTTTAGGCAAAACTTTGTAGATTTTACACATTTTTCTATTATATACTAACTAATGTAAGTGCTCTAAAATGTTTAAATTTTAAGTTTTTTGTACTTAAATTATGCGTAAAAATGAGCTTATGGATCAAAAAGCAGATAGCATCTAATTGATAAAAAATTTGGTATGAGTGTTAAGAATATTGAGAAAATATAATTCAACAATGAAATTTTCAAAATATTAATTCAATAAAAAATTAATAGGTGATGTAACGTTATTTAATGTTAAACTAGATGTAACTTGATCTAACCCAAATAGAACATTAATTATTTAAAATATTCTAAAAAGGATAATGAAGTAAACATTTCCTTAAGGTTTACACCACATACTTTGCTTTATAATTAAGTACTGCGAATACTAATGATAATTGTAGGGATAAAGGCCTAAATTTGTATATTGGGTCTTGGGACTTATCTGGGGATGTGGGCGTGTCCGAGGAGGGGTAAGTGATTGAGAGAGACCCCAAGTTTAAAGTTTCATAAAGAAGGAACGGATGGAGAACGGTCTGAGGAGTAACTCCTCCTCGAACATGACAAATACAGTTCGAATCTATTGTCCAGCAACCTAAGTGACTTATCAGGAGGTTTCCATGATAAGGATGAGTTTCATGCATGTAAAAGAGTGATAATAACTCAGATATATCTAAAGAAAAAACTGCTACCACTATATTAAATGCATTGCAGCTACTTTTCTGGCCGCATTTATGTGGAGAAGACCCTTGAATAGTGCAGTCTCAGCTACTACAATTCATAGAAAGCCAAATAAGGCATCTGATGGGACATGCACTCAATTGAAGGTTTAGATGATTAACAAGTGTAGGATCAAGATGGATTGAGAGGAACTATATAATGTGAGAAACCTTCCACAAGAGGGGGAGGGGGAAAAAAGGAGAAAGAAATACTGTAGCAATCAAAGTTGCACTTGTAAACCATTTTATTGATTTATACTCTGAATTATCTCCTTGGATAGTGAATTTATCCAGTCCAATGTGTCATGTTCTTGCTTGATCATCTTCTAAATCCATATTAGCCGTTATTAACTTCATTAGGGCCTAGCACTTTAATCCACTCTCTATAAATTTATTGTATTGGGCTCATTGGGCCATCACCTCATTCATCTTTGGGCTTAGGCCACAAATTGTGTCCTTACAATTGGCGCTGTCTGTGGGAAGAGCTTATGTGATTGTGAAGGCAATGTTTAACTATCATAGAACTGGGTCATAACAAGTAGAGTCGGGAGGATCCCAGCACGGTGACCCTTTTCTTAACCTTGAGCAAAGAGGCGATCATGAAGGAAGCTTCCACACCACACATGCTGACAGGAGTCAACCTCGAGGGGGGAGCCATATCTCTTATGCAAAGAACAACAAGAGCATGTAATTGGAGATTGATCAATTAAAGAGAGAGTCACGCCATGAAAAAAGAAAGCAAGCTTCTTCAAAATCTGATGTTTCTTCTGATGACGAAAGGGACGTTAATTACAGGCGAAGGTCTCGAACCCCACCCAGCAAATCCTTTTCCTATGAAGTCTTGCATTTTCAAAGCTCGTCACGTAGAGGGGTAGGAAATGATGCTATTAGCAAGGCCTTGAACTAAATCTCCAGGTTACCTTTCACGCGTAAGATTGAAAATGTAAGACTTCCTCGGTGCTTTCATTAGCTAACTTTCACCATCTATAATAGTCAAACAGACCTATGAAGCATGTGAGCCATTTCAACCAGAGGATGGCTATCCATTCCCAAGACGAAGCCTTGATGTGCAAGGTTTTCCCATCCAGTCTAGGACCAGTCACAATAAGGTGGTTCGACAGCCTGAGAGCAGATTCCATAAGTTCCTTTAAAGAGCTCACTCAGGCATTTAGTTCCCGTTTTGTCACAGGTTGCAGGGTTCCTCGGCCTTTAGCTTCCCTACTATCCTTAAACATGCGAGAAAGCGAAATCCTAAAAATGTATTCGGATAGATATTGGGAGATGTTCAACGAGATGGATGGTGACTTTGACAAAGTGGCCATAAATACTTTTAAACTCAACCTCCCAGCCAAGCACAGTTTGAGGAGATCTCTAACTAGTAAACCTATCGCCAGTGTGTGCCAACTGATAAATAGGATTGATAAGTATAAAAAAGTTGAGAAAGTTCAGCAGCAGGGGAAAAGAAAAGATAAGGTTATCCCTCAAGAGATGAGGGATTTCAAGTCAAATCGCTATAGTAATAGCAGACCGCGGATAGATTTTGCTGGACAATCAGGATTGGCAAATCTTCAAGCAGTCAACGCCATATTCCAAGAGCCGGTGCACCAAGTTCTAGAGAAGATCAAGAATGAGCCATTCTTTAAACAGCCAAATGAAATAGTGGGAAACCCCGAAAGACGTAATCATAACCTCTATTGCCAATACCACCAAGATCATGGACACACCACAAAAGATTGTAGGAGCCTATGGGATCATCTGAACCAACTCATTCGTGAAGGCAAGTTAAAACAGCTTTTACATCACTCTAGTGGTCAGGGGGACCAGGCAAACTTAGAATCTCGGAGAGATGATTCTTCTAGGCCCCCATTGGGAATGATAAATGTCATCTTTGCTGCACCAGGGAAGACTAGGTCCTACCCGTCCAGAGTAATGTCTGTGGCTCAACTATCCGCCGAGGATGCTAATTGTAATGTTGAAATTTATCAACTATCTTGTTGGCTTTATTTCATACCAATTTGCTTGTAATTTAACACTTAGTAACCCTATATTTAGGTAGGATTCATGTAAGGGTAGTATGTGAAGAGAGTGTGAAGAATTGCTCATCTTTGTGCAAAGAAGTAAAGACTCGCGGCTAGGACTAGCGACTAACTCGCGACTTGCAAGCCGCCAAATGCTATGCATGTGAGAAGTATGCGGAAGGGTAAAGGGTCACGCCAGTTGTCGCACTACAGGACAAAAGTCCTAGGCTGGCCAGGCCGTTACCTCGCGACTTGAACTCGTGACTTGGACAAGCCGCGAGGCCAAGCCGCCAACTAGCCCTGTTTGGCAAAAACTGACTCTTCGTATTCCAAATACACACCACTATCCATCAGAACTAATGACGAGGTCAAAAAACCCAACATAGTGATAAAAACTCCTAAGTATAATCACAAGATAAAAGTCCCATCAATACAAATGATGGAGTAAACACCCATCGCAAATGTAAAGTTTGTATCACAAGAATAAAGACCTACAAGGCCCTCACTTAGTGGTAAAATTCATCTCATGTGATGAGATTAAAGCAAGTGATAGAAGTATTAACTCTACGATAGAATCAAGCTCAGGCCTCAACCGGTATAAAAAAAGTTACAAGAATGAAAGATTTTGCAAGAGAAGTTATAGCATATAATTGTTCGAACAAAGTAATAAATGGTTTGTTGGACGGCCCCAAAACCTAGGGGAAACCCGTCACTTTCAAAAAGAAAATAACTACCTCAAAACTAGAGGTAACCAGTATTTGTTAGCAAAAGAAACCCCAAAATATAGAAGGGGGAAGCATATTGTTTCAAAATAAATAAACAATTATGAAGGAAGGGTTGAAGGTTCGTCAACAACATTTTCTCCAGCTACTTTATCCTTCTCCGGTGCACCAAATTCAACTTCCTCCAATTCCTTTGCTTCATCCTCCAGAACTTTAGTGTCAATTTTCTCAAAGTCCAGACTAGAAAAATCCACAGCCAGACAATGGTGTTTCATGGTCCAACGACATAGAAGTTCAAATCCCTTGAAGTATTGCATGAATTGGAGATCTAAGAATTCTTCTGATTACTTGAATTTTTGAATGACTTTCTCCCTAAAGTCATCAGTCTTTAGCAGGGCAGCTTGGATCTCCTCATCTTTCTGAATGACGAGGGCCTTCTCCACACGTAAGGATTTAGTGAGCTCCTTTACTTTCTAATTCTCTTTGTTCCTTTCATTCATCACAACGATCAAATCTTTCTTCAACTGAGAACATTCAGCCTTAACAGACTCTGCTTTTGATGTGGCCATCACGACCTTTTCCTCCACCTTCAAATAGTCCATCGTAATACGCAATGACCCCCCAGGTACCTGGCCAAAACAGAAAAAAAAAAAAAGTGGGAAAAGAGTTTTACACACCCACGTGTATAATTAAATTGGGAAAGAAACACAAGGAGATCAGGTTGGCATACTTACACCAGCTTGTGAATCTGTCGACTGACGAGCTCGTGTTAAGGAATGGATGACAAACCTTTCAATTCGTCACTGGTGATGACGTTATGCACACAGCCTAAGGCTGTAGCGAGATCATCCCATACACTCATCCCTATCTTACTCTTACCCCTGGCGCGAGTCACCAAAGGAGTAGCAACAGTCACTTCCAAAGAAGGAGTTGGAGAAGGAGGGGTAACATGGACAAACGAATTTGGAATAGAAGCTTCAGCTTTCTCGTCACCTAACTTTCTCTTCTTTGAGTCAAAAATCAACTTGGCTAGAGGTTTGTTCTTCAAGTTCTTAATGCGGGCATATTTGTCTTTGCTGTATCAAGTGGCCATTTCTACTAAAAGAGAAAGAAGAAATGAAAAGAAGTCACCCCCAATTAGACAATAGATGAAGTCAAGAGAAATAAAGTAATTGACAGAAAAACTACTTTTCTCTTTTTGACAAATTTTTTCCAGAACATATTTCGACGTCTTAGGGCCTAAGCAACAATCATATAAGTGATGAGGATCAATTAGGTCATCAAAATCCTTTATTTCACGAGCATAAGCAAGAGTGGCTCAAACTCGATGATGATATTGGTCTTCGAGGTCAGTATGATCAAGATCTACAAACCAAAACAAAAACATTGTCAAACAAGTAATCAAGGCACAAGAAAGAATAGAAGGAGATTGCAGGAATACACACCAAGTGTTGGAACTTCCCATTTTCGGAGCAATCTCGGGACTTCCCCTTAAATATCGTCAGACAAGGTTTCCTAACCAAATCCGGAAACAAAAAAGTACCGTGATTTCTAGTCACAGAAGGACAAAGGGAAACCCCTCACGATCCTGGATTTTCTATCCCAGGGTAGGAGCCCAAAATACCCGTAATGGGTAGAAGACTTTAGACGATACAAAAATAAAAACTCATTTACTGTAATTGTTTCTCCATCACAGGCAGACACCCAGATGACCATACAACTTATTACCGTCCTCCAGGCATTGAGGACGAGCTGACCAAGGGCAATCTAAATTTCATTTAAAAGGTGTAAAATGAATGGATGAACGAGGAATCAGAGGCCACACAAAAAATTGAGCCTTATAGAAACAGACTTCCCTGTGACCAAAGTTGCAAGCTTTCTCACCCAAGCGAGGCAACTTGATGGAGGTGTTTTTGGGAAACTGGAATCTCTTCCTAAAACCCTTCAAATGACTCTCTTTCAAGCAACAAGACTCGGAAAGGGCATGTAAGGGACGTGAGGAAGAAGATGAGGAAACTACTGTATCAATCACTTGGTTCAGAGACTTAGTGTTGGAAGACAACCCAGTCTCCAATTCGCTGGACCTAACGTCATTTATCCTATACTCAACAGGATCCATCTCAGAGTGATACCTAACCAAAGATTGGTGAATTAAGGGATAAAGGGTGAACAGAACAGGCCTAAGTGCTGAATAATGAGACACAAACAAACCCACTTGGGGACGGCGACCTGAGGAATGCTCTAAGAAAACTCCTACTCGAGAAAAGAAAAAAGAGACTGAGGGGCACTCTTGGCTAAGAAAATCAAAACCAACCATGAAAGTGCAAAGAGATAGAACCTTACTAGGAACTTTTTTGAAGATGAAGATCACTTGGCACTTCAGAAATCAGACCAAATAGGGTGAAGGAAGGGGAACGATTTTCTCTAAAAAGGAAAACCCAAAAAGCGCGCCAAAATCTAGGAAGCCTCGCACGCACTGCAAACGAAAAACCAGCACGTGTCCTTTTCCTTGAAGAGCAGTCACCTCGCATTTAAAGCAAAACACCAAATTTCAGAAAATGCAAAGCGCCGAAACCATTCGCATTCCAAAGATCATCCAAGATCATGACGACCATGGAATGAGGGGGCAACTGACGAATATCGGCACAAGGGTCGTTTAGATGAAAGACGATCCTAGCCATGTTCATGACAAAAGCTGGGAACGAGATTCCATAAACGTACATTGCCTTCATGGATGAAGGAGACCACTAAAAGTTCAAATAGCGTTGAAAACACTCTGACCGTTTAGACCCCCAAACAACAAAATACCAATTCAAGCTTTATATCAAACAATATATGTGCGGAAGATGATAACAAGCTTATAATAGAATTGATAGAAAATCTAAACCATAAATAATCACAATCACATCAGTAATTAAATGGTAAAGATAAAAGGAAGAGAGATGCAAACATAAGGACAACATGCGATATGTTATCGAAAAGGAAACTGAAACCCTCGACGTAAAACCTCTCCACTGCCTTCCAAGCGGTCAATAATCCACTAAAAAATGTAGTTAGGACACATGAACAACAATAGACCCTCCAAGCCTAATCCACCCAGGTACCTAAGCCCTATAAGCTTCTTGTTCCAACGAGGTTACGTTGAACCTTTTTCTTTTCTAGCTTACCGAATTCCGCTATAAACCATAGCATCAACCAATAGTCATTGGTCCCTTCCAAACTGCTTCCCTTAGCACCAAAAGAACCTTCTCATAGACGTGGGTATGGTGAGAAAATGATTTGGTCAAGAACCTCTCAAGGACGTATCAATGGAGAGGAAGAGAGTAGAAGAATTTGAAGAGTCTCTTAGATGAAGATTGTGGATGAGGCAATCTTGTTTTCTTTAGGGTTTCTCTCTCAAAATTCTCTCTGGAAGCTCTCTACATTTCGTGGGAATGAGAGGTATTTATACTAGGGTGAGAATGGAATGTGAAACGTCAGTTTTTCCTAAACAGGGCAAGTTTGCGGCTTGGCCTCGCGACTTGGTTGAGTTGCGAGTTCAAGCCGTGAGCTAACGACTTGGCCAGCGTGGGACTTTTGTCTTGTAGCGCAACAGCTGGCACAACTCTTCAGCTTCTGGCATGCTTAGCACGTGTGCAACTTCTGGCGACTTGCAAGCCACGAGTCACCCACGAGATCCAATCATGAGTCCCTATTTCTTTGCACAATCTTGAGCATTTCTTCACAACCTTTCACACACTACCCTTACAAGATTCCCACCTAAATACAGGGTTACTAAATGCTAAAATACAAGCAAATTTGGCACAAAATAATGTCAACAAGATGATTGATTAAATTCAACCTTATAACCACCACTCATTAAAGAATGGATAAATGCCCACAAGACAACTGCTGACCAATAACTGCACCGGAACAGTTACCAAACGTAATGATTGCCCAACGGCTATTCATTACACCATTAAGGAGATCATCAGTGTCAATCAATGCTACATTACTCTTAGGAGAAAAACATTCAGAACCAACATTAATAGACATAACTACACCCATCCATAACAAGCTATAAAAGGGAAGGAAGAACTCAGGTAAAGGGCATGTTACAAATTCTGGGTAATGATTCATAATAGCTTGGAGCATCAATTTTGCTAACTTAAGCATCGGAGTATCTTTGATCGGTGGCACGCCAGGAAGATCCCCATTGTTTTCTTTTCTTGACAATAGGTACCGGAGGTCGTCCATTGGTATAGACGAGGAGCATATTGACGAGGTTCATTTTCGGCTTCATCAATATTAAAACACAAGAAGCGTGATTAGAAAATAGTAAAAGTTGGAAGAATGTACTTGTGTGTGTATATATATATATATATTTTTTTTAATTTATTATAACCTTTTAAATATTATACAAAGAGATTTTCTAAAAATAATTATAAATATATCTTAGACATTTTAACAAGGCAATTCAATAGGATTAGGATTAAAATATGCTTTATGTTGAGAATAGTTATGTTATAATTTTGTGATATTTATTCTTTTTAAACATAAAATTATTTATTCATAATAGACATTTACATGTGCTGTATATTAAAGAGTTAAGTCTTTTTGGATATACACCACTGTAAGTTTCTTTAAGACATATTCCTCTTTCTTCATGTATGTGTGTTAAAAATATTTAGTATTCTAAAAAATGAAAAAAAGAAAAAAAAAAGACATGTACATATTAATATAATTAAGGTCAACTACACTCCTCTAAAAGAAAATTTTCTAGCTCCACTAGTGTACACGGGCTTGCAAGGGTGCTATCGTAGCTTAAGCAGTCAATTATTCAAAGTTGGTCAATGCCTCAATAGTATCAAGCCTAGCTTGTCACTGGTTAGGCCCCTGTTGATTGAGTTTAGTATGTGGAATTCTATGTCAAATGGCAACTACAATGTGAGTTGCTATTTTTGGGGGTGGGTTAATTGGGAAAAGATGAGGTGGTTATGGTTACTTGCAGTGGTAGCTAGGGTTGTTGGTTAAGGGATTGTCATGAGTCTGGCCATATGGGTCAAGTTTGATATGGGATTCAGAGCATGGGGTTTGTAGGGCCTAATGGGTTATAGGTTTGGTATGAGCTTGGTTAATTCGAGTAAATTGGGTTAGATTGGGTGATTGTGGGTTATGAGTTTGTAATAAGGAGGCAGGAAGGTTGCTTTGGTGAGTTGTTGGCAGATGTGGCAAAACGGGTGGGTCAAGTTCAGGTTAGGTCGATATGTATTTTTTCCCCAAAAAAAATAAATAAATAAATAAACATGTTTGTAAGGTGGTAAGTCAGGCAACAAATTATTTGAGAAAGAAAAAAGAAAAAAAAAACATACAAGAAATTACAAATGCACTGTTAGATAGCTAATTTAACAAAGAAAAAAACATATAAGAAATTTACAATCTTGAAAACAAAGTGAGAAATTTATAATTTGCTTCACTCTTTTCACTCTTGGCGATGCTCTTCATACATGTTTATAATTTCAAATATATGTTTTTGACTTTAATGCAACTAGATTATCTTGACATGTATTTTATTATTTAATATCTAAAAATCTTTACTTATTGCCTTATTCAAGTGAGAATAATGCCCCAATCATTCTTTTTTCAATTCGTAAGTCAATTGAGTTTGAGGTGTGCACTGTAAAGCTCAAAACAAACAAGTAAACCAACCATATGTTAATTAAAAAAAAACAAGTTGGATCACAAGTCAACTCATTTTTATTTCAAATTAAAAAGAGATCATGTTTAGATTGGGTTATCTGTTATTGGGTCCCAACTTGTTTTTCCATGTCTAGTTGTTGGGATTAATTGAATGTTGAGTTCGAGTAATAGCAATTGTGGGGGTTAGAAATAAAAAATAAATAAATAAATAAAAAGGGAAAATAAAAGAGAAACAACATAAATCCTAGGCTTGACCACCTAAAACTTGCCAATCTTAGACTTCACCACCTGAGGGTGCTTTGAAGTTTGAATCACTACCAAGATTATTAGCAAAACATCTCTAGTAAATAAAAAATTCAAATTCAAATTGCTCCAATCAAACCATTTCATCCTTCTAATAAATTTCAAGGATTATATTAAGGCATAATTACATTCCAAGGAATCCTCAATCATAACAAATGCTAAATTCAAAATTCAAAAATAAAATCCGATATCTTAAAACACACATAACAAATTCTGAAATAGTTTTGGTTGTGCTCATTGAACGACAAACTGTCATCGATTGCCACCATAATAATCAAATTCTTACAAACCGCATATAATTTTGGTTGTGCTCATTGTATCTTGTGTTTCCGCTTAATGCAGCTACTGTTCCACTGCTGGTGGCAGAAACAGAAAATCATGTTTCCTCCTCTAAAACAACATTCATGACATCTCCGCGTACTCCAATATCATTAATATAACGTTTGACACAGTATGTGCCACAACTTGCCACCAGACGAGCAACACTGGTAGCTGCATATCCAACTGGTGAAGAACGGGCCATGCTAATAGTAGCAGTAAGGATACGACCAGCACTAGCAGCAGCTTGAAGGGATGATGCCTGCCCACTCTGGCCAACGGTAGAATTCACTCGCAAGCCTGTTTTGCAGCATAATGCAAAGTCTTCACAGTTGTTCTTGATAGCATCATAGACACCAAAGCCCTTCCGGAGGAAATAAAAGGCACGCTGAATAACTTGTTCGGGTGACTCGGATGAAGCAAGAGTGCAGGTACCCCCACGAGCTTGGGCAAGAAAGAAAGTTCGTGTAACACTATACTCATAGAGGAAGAGATCACCACCTGAAAGAAAACAATCTAGACAAGAAGAGATGACCCCATCACGCTTTGATTGATCACTACATATTGGGCATGGATTGTCCAAATCCAAAGGACGTTGTCGAGGTAATGAGAACTCAATGAAGCGGTCTAACACAGTTCCTGCACCAGTTTCCTGGCCTTCTCTCCTAGTAAAGTGGATGACATTTCCCACATCGACATATATCCCTGTTGTTACAAAGTAGAATCTAGCTGTTTTTACTTGAAATAACTAAAATTGTAACATACATACATCAAGCAAACTAGAAATCAACTCTGGCTGTAAGAACAATTTCCAAGAAAAGACGCTTGTGTTCATTTAATCAAACACAAAGAACCCTTTAACTGCTAGTATAAGTGTATAACCCTTCTGTTTTTCAAATTACTGCTCTACTGGTATAACTTGATAAAGGTAATTAGGCATTGAATAGGATTTCAGCATTGTAATCAACCCCAACGGTTCAACTATAATCCTACTAAAATGTTAATTTGAGGGCCAACTCCAAGAGCCCTTAATACCATTACAAGATTATTCAAATATATACATATATACCTTTTCAAGATACACAAAAGCATTTCCAAGTGAAAATGACAGGACACATTGAAAATATAGCACCTAAATGGGTTGAAAATAATATTAAGTAATTATTAATTATTAAAAATAGTATTGTAGTAACATTATTTGGAAGAATAGCCTTTCTTTAAATTTTGCAATGAAATCGTGCGATTTCAATTATATCACATCTTGCATTGAAATCATATTTTGAAAAAACAACAAAATTTTAAATTTTAACACTTAAATTTGTCATTAAAAATTAAAAAAATTAAATTAAATTTTCAAAAAAAAAACCGCACCTAATTTAATGGAGCCATATAAATCAATTTTGTGTGTGTGTGTGTGTGTGTGTGTGTGTGGGGGGGGGGGGGGGGGGGGATTGGTACTGTGTTCTTTCCTGAAACAGTGGAGAGGCAGGTTCCACAAAATTTTAATTTGTGATGAGGGTTGTAAGTTGTAACGAAACTTGTAATCCATCCGAATAATGTCATTGTCCACACTCCACACGCACACAAAATAA
Source organism: Quercus variabilis (assembly GCA_030445155.1). Taxonomy (NCBI): domain Eukaryota; kingdom Viridiplantae; phylum Streptophyta; class Magnoliopsida; order Fagales; family Fagaceae; genus Quercus; species Quercus variabilis. Next base: position 52,722,408 of record CP129446.1, on the reverse strand, counting down.
ACGAGAAATACGAGAAAGACAGATACTATGATGAAGGAGTAAAGCAAATGCAGGAGTAATTACTTAGATACTAATCAACCCCAAAATACAAAAATAAATATAAATAAAAATGATGATTATAGTCAGAAAGGAAAAGAGGAAGAAATGGAAAGAGCACCGTGGTGGGAGTAAGTATAGGCGCGTCTATAGGAGTAGATATGATCCCCAGGTTTTAGATCCACCCTCTCGACTTTGTTCGTCAACACTCCCATTGCTTTGATCTTTCTCTGCTTTGCACCCTTCTGCAACTCTCTGTATCAATTTTGTTAGTATGACCAGTGAAAACAATAAAGACAAAGATTCCCACTATTCCCACTCCCCACTGAGAATGAAAAAGAATTCTTGCTTGTCCAATGCAATCACTTCTCCTATGGGTTACCTTTTCCTTTTCCTTCGCTTCCTCTTTTCCTTTTTTATTTTTTATTTTTTATTTTTTTATTATTATTATCATTATTATTATTTTTTTTTTTTGAGAATCAAGACAATAAAATATTATTAGCTTAGGCCATTCAAATCAGCCATGTAAACAGAGTTAAGATCTGGTGGTATTTCTTCCATCCAGATTGACAAATCAGGAGTAGAGAATGCTCGTCGAGCCAATGCATGTGCTAAACTATTACAATGTCTCCTAACATGAGATAAACTAATCAATGAGAACCGAGCCATGAGCATATGAATGTCTGCAAGTAAGTGACCATAGTGAGCCAGAGAATTGCCACCCTTCGCCAAAGACTTGATCAGAACTTCTGAGTCCCCTTCAAGAGTGATGTTGTCAAAGCCGAGTTCAAGTGTTAGCTCCAATGCTTTCCGTGCTGCCAAGACTTCCACCTCTATAACTGAACCGGGAAGAGGTATTTGCTAAGTAAGAGAAGCCATGATCAGTCCATGGTCATTACGGATCACAACGCCCAAACCAGCAAGTCCCTGTTCAGCAAAAATCGCACCATCGAAGTTGACTTTATAAGCATCTTGAACCGGTGCCTGCCAAGCTGCTACCTGATGGGGTCGAGGTTGTTGAAAGCTAATGTTGGAAGAAGCTTGCTCCAGGATTCGGTCTTGAGCAAATTCAACCACCTGACCAAGTGAGAGTGCAGGCTTGCCCAAGCGCAAATTATTCCTTCTGTTCCAAAGTGTCCATAGCACAGCAACAAAAAGATTGGGCTCCTTATTACCTGCAAAAATAAGTTCAAAAATATCCATGAAAGAGGAGCACGCTTGAAGCGTGCTTTGATTCCATTGAGTTCGAGACCTCCAAACGGGTTGCAAAGCTGGGCAAAGGAACAATGCATGAACCACATCCTCCTGGTGCAATTTGCAAACATCACAGTAGCCCTCAGTAATGACCTTCCTGCGGATCAGATTAGTCTTGGTTGGCAATGAATCCTTACATGCCTTCCAAGCCAGGTGCTTGACTTTATTTGGAACTTGAAGTCCCCAAATTTTCTTCCAAAGAGGCGTGAGCACCGAATTGTCCGAAGGTCCAGGCAGGCCGTGTTGCTGTTGCTCATGAAGATATCTGTACCCGGATTTAACAGAATAGACTCCATCGGGGTTAAAAGGCCAAATGAGGACATCATCCTGTATGGATCTGCAAAGGGGCATATTTTTAATAAGGGCTGCTTCAAAATCATAGAACAAATTATCAATGACATTCACCTTCCACTCCTTAGTGTCCTGATTAATTAGATCAACCACCAACCTTACTCCCCTCCCTTCAGCCTGTGGTGATAAAACCTTAGGGTGATATGAATTGGGAAGCCAATTCTCACCCCAAATAGGAATATACCTGCCTGATCCAATCCTCCATTTTGCTCCTCGTTTGATCACATTCCTACCCTTCATAATACTCTTCCAAGCATACGAAGAGTTGGCTGGAATTTTGGCCTCCATAACTGAGGTATTAGGGAAGAATTTAGCCTTGAACACACGGTAAAATAAAGACGACTTGTCATGGAGCAAACGCCAAGTTTGTTTGGCCAAGAGTGCATCATTGAATAGAGACAAATCTTTGAACCCCATACCTCCCTGCGTCTTGGGCTTACAAAGTTCCGACCACTTCACCCAATGAATCTTTCTATTATCCCCTCTTTGCCCCCAGAAAAATCTACAAATCATGCTCTCAAGTTCATGACAAAGTGAGGTAGGAAGTTTGAAGCATGCCATGGTATAAGTTGGGAGGGATTGCGCCACCGCCTTAATAAGTATCTCTCGACCCGCCTGACTGAGTAACTTACCCTCCCACCCCTGAATCCTCTTCCATACTTGCTGTTTGATGTAGGTGAAACTTTCCTTTTTATTACGACCAACTAATGAAGGAAGTCCAAGATATTTCTCATAGTGCTGAACAACATTAACACCCAACAAGTTTTGAATCGTTGTTTGAGTGTCTGCATTGGTGGATTTACTGAAGAAAATAGTGGTCTTAGTACGGTTGATTTGCTGCCCAGAAGCTCTCTCATACGTAGCCAACACTTCAAGTAAGCTCTGACGTTCCTCTTTTCTAGCTCTGCAGAAAATTAGACTATCATCGGCAAAAAATAGATGAGTGATTCTAGGTCCATTCCGGCAAAGAGAGACACCCCGAATGTCACCATTGTGGGCTGCCTTACTAATTAAACCATGAAGACCTTCAGTACACATGAGAAAAAAATAGGGGGATAGTGGGTCTCCCTGGCGCAAACCACGTGATGGAGTGATATGCCCATGGGGCTCCCCATTAATTAGCACCGAGTAAGAGGCTGTAGTGATACACATCATCATCAATTTTATCCACCTAAAATGGAAACCCAACTTTATCATCACTCTCTCCATGTACTCCCACTCCACCCTATCATATGCCTTGCTCATGTCAAGTTTCAAAGCCATAAAGCCAGATTTCCCCTTATTGTGATTCCGCATATAATGTAAAGTTTCAAATGCCACCAATATATTATCTGAAATCAATCTGTCAGACAAGAATGCACTTTGATGCTCTGAAATAAGGTTAGGCATAATAGCTTGCAAACGATTAGTAAGAACCTTAGCAAAGATACGATACAAAACATTGCTCAAGCTAATAGGTCTAAACTCAGAGACATATGTAGGATCCTTTACCTTAGGAATCAATGTAATAAAAGAATGGCAAAGGGTTTGGGGGAGAGAACTCGAATTGAGATAGTGCAAAATAGTGGTTGACACATCAGAGCCAAGTAAAGACCAATAACTTTGATAAAAGAGAGGGGGCATACCATCCGGACCAGGGGCTTTTAGGGGTGCCATCTGCTTCAGAGCAGTCTCCACTTCCTCAATTTTGAATTCAGCCATAAGCAAGTCATTCATCTCATCAGTTACCACTTATGGAATAGTCTCAATAACCTCCTCAAAATTGCTAGGGCTACCTGAGGTGAAGAGGTTTTGGTAGAATTCTACAATGGTGGCATTAATTTGATCTTGACTTGAGCACCATCCTCCATTAGCATCATGCAACTTGGTAATATAGTTCCGCCGACGGCGTTGAGAGGCCTTACTATAGAAAAACCGTGTATTACGATCCCCATCACGAAGCCATGCAATTTTGGACTGCTGCCTCCACATTTTGGCTTCCTTATCAAGAAGCTGATTAACCTCATCCTCCAGTAATCTCATACGGCTTGAGTCTCCAGATCGGATAGCATATTTCTCAGCTGCTTTCAGCTGTTTACGAGCGGATTCCAATTGTTTCTTGACACTTCCAAAGGATTTTTTACTCCATTTTGTCAAAGCAGCCCCACATGACTCCAGCTTCCTTAAAACACGAGTATCCCATGGTGCAGTGGAGTTCATACTCCACACAGCCTCCACAGTGTCACTGCACCCCTTGTCAATCAACCACATTTGTTCAAAGCGGAAGGGTTTCTGAAAATTGCAATACATATGCTCCGGTGAGATCCATAATGCCTTATGGTCTGATGATGTAACATCTAAATGGTGCACCTTTGTACCTACAAACATTGAGAACCACTCATTAGTAGCAACTGCTCGGTCTAATCTTTCCCAAATAGTAAAATTGGGATAGTGTTTGTGCCAAGTAAATGAGAAACCAACAAAATCAAGGTCCATAAATCCACACTCATCAAGAATATCTCTAAAAGCCTGCATTTGATGGTGAGGTCGAGAACGCCCACCTTGCTTCTCCGATTGCTGTATGATTTCATTAAAGTCCCCAGCACACAACCAAGGTAAAGACCCATGGTTTTTTAGAGCTCGTAGCTTGGACCATGCTTCATGTCTTTTAGTGGTATCCGGTTCTCCATAAAACCCAGTGAACCTCCAAGCATTCTCCTTGCCCTTATTGATGACAGTATCAATATAATTCTTTGAATATTTCTCAACTTCCAAGGGGAATCCTTCTTTCCACAAAATGGCCAACCCTCCCGCCTTATTACAACGAGGAACTACAAAAAGATTTTTAAATTAAATACGTCTTTGAACCTGCTCTAGCCTTGCTTTATCTGTCCATGTCTCGACTAAAAACACAATAGAGGGATCTTTAGCCCACACAAAATCTACAAGCTGATCTTCTGTACGCAGGTTCCCAAGCCCGCGACAGTTCCAAACTAAGAGACTCATGGCTTCTGGCAGGGCTGGTAACCAGCTCCCGCCAATATCTGTTATAATTATTATTATAATTATTTTATAAAAATAAATTTTTTGTTTTTAAAATTTGATTTCCAACCCTTAAATTTAAAGTGAAAATTAAAATTTAATGCTTCAAAAAATTTAAAATTTATTAGTTTAGCTTTACTATTTTATTATATCTAAGAGTACTAACATCAACTCTTCTAAAAAATTTAAGATTTAGTATGTCAAAAAGTTACTTTTTTTTTTTTTTTAAGATAGTATTTTACCGTACATCATACATCACATTTTCTATTTTTCTATAAAACACATTAAAATATTATATAGAACACATTAAAATAACATAAAATATGTGGAAAAAAAAATGTAAGGATAAAATAATATAACTCAAAGGGACAAAGAAGATAATCACATAAGAGAGGAAAGAGAGAGAAAGAGATCAAAAGTGCAATGTGAAAGAGAGAAGACAATAAATTCAGCCACATACCAAAGGTTTCCTTCTTTTTACCCTCTTCACAACACCCAAGCCCGTGCAACTACTCCCTCCGAGGGCATGAGCACACACATCGCCACACAAGGTGGTGACCATCACAAGGTTTCAACACACAACAACCATCATTCACTCTCTTCCTTCGTCTTTGGAATATGAAAAGAAAGAATAATATAAATAAATGTAAAATGAATAGTGTCATTGTAAATTTACACGGTTATAGTAGCAAACTTGTAAATTTACACAATTATACACTAATTGATGTGGGTCATTTTTAGGTAAAAATAAGTAAATTTTACACATTTTTATATTATACACCCACTGGTGTAAGTGCTCTAAAATGTTTAAATTTCGAGTTTTTTATACTTTAAAATTATGCATAAAAGATGTGTTTATTGATCAAATAGTAAATAATATCTGATTAATAAGAAAATTTGGCATGGATGTTAAGAACATTGAGAAAATATAATCCAACGGTGCGACTTTCAAAATAATAACCCAATAAAAAGTTATTTGGTGGTGTAACATTAGTTAATGTTCAACTATTTGTAACTTGACCCTACCCCAAATAGAAAATTAATTCTTATAATTATTCTTAAAAAGATAATGAAGTAAACAATTCTAATGGACATTCAAAATCTAATATAAACGTAACCTTTAATTTATTTTTTCACACTTAGCTTAGTTAACGACATATATATATATATATATATATATTTCATATCATTAAAATAAACAAACTCAAATAACCATTTCATAGTTACTAACAATCAAAGTAAGAAATTATCTAAATACTTAAATTTTAGACATCTAATTTGTTGGTTGAATTAAATTGGGAAAATAAATCAATCTAAAAATATTCAAAGTTTTATAGTTTCACTGTATTGATTGCTCTTAAAGAGGGATAAAACTTAGGTACAATACCTTAAGTGCTGTTCCTTAGGTTCCCCTTTTAAGATTCAACCATGTGGCTATTTAACTAAAAAATACGCTTCCATTCTATGAGAAGAAATCCACATGGCAAATTAAATTGGGAAAATAAATCAATCTAAAAATATTCAAAGTTGTATAGTTTTGCTGTATTGATTGCTCTTAAAAAGGGATACAATTTAGGTACAATACCTTAAGTACAGTTCCTTAGGTTCCCCTTTTAAGATTGAACCACATGGTTGTTTAACTAAAAAATACGCTTCCATTCTATGAGAAAAAATCCATATGGCAGAATCTTAAAAGGAGAACCTAAGGAACAACACCTAATTACTGTACCTAAGTTTTGCCCTTTAAAAAATATATAGAATTCAACATTTGTTTCTCTATTTTTCTAAGTTCTTAAATGACAAAAACTGGGGGGGGGGGGGGGGGGGGGGGTAAAACAAAACCTACCCTTTAAAATTGTTATAAAGTCAAGAAATAGGTGAACAAGTAGAAAAAATAGTGGAGGCTTTAGGGTCATAATACATTAACAAGGACATTAACTATTTATTATTATTATTTTCTATCAAATGTGGGATAGATTGCTATGAGAAAAAGGAAAATTTTGGGATAGTAAGGGAGAAGAACTCAAAAAAGAGTTATGAATGCTGAATAGTAGTGAAAAGTGAAAATTGAGATAAAGTTAGCTTTTAAAAAAAAAAAAAAATTGAGAGATTGGTGTGTTAGGAGTCTTTTCCTTGTTATTTCAGTGATAAGCTGGTTTGTTACTCTCTAGAGAGAAAAGTTAGAGATACAATAAAATGTCACAATATTTTCACAAAATTTTTATCTTTAGTTTGTGGCAAGTCCTATTCTAATAGGTTATTATTTTATTTAATTTTATTTTGACCAATAGAAGACCGAAGTCTCTTGTTATGAAAATGTTGTGATAATTTGTCATTTACATAAAAACAACTCTCATCTTAATCTACAACTTAGTCAATGGCATCCATCAGAAGTGTGTGTAGCTACATCCCATCCCAATAGGTAGGGATATCGATCCATTAAGAGCCTAAAGCTCAACCTTACCAAATTCTGCAACTTAGCACCCACACCATAAGGATGGACTCATCACTAATCTCCTTACCGAGATAGTGGAAAACACATACCAAATAATAGTGCCCACGTGGACCACTAATTACCTCTACTCATTTAACCTCTTACATGGAATCACCTATCATAGAGGTTGGGCATTAGCCACAGTGTCACAACTTGGGTATCAATCCAATCCCCTTAGATGTCTCACTCACTAGCCTTCTTGCTAATAGTTTGGTTAAAGGATTGGCCAAGTTCCTCACAAACCTCATAAAGTCCAAGGACATAATATCATTATCAATAAGCTGCCTCAAAACATTGTGCCTCAATCGGATATGTCGATTTTTCCCATTATAAATTTTGCTTTTAGCATCTGCTATGACAGCCTAGCAATCACAATGAATGCATATAGAGGCAATAGAATTAATAAATAGAGGCATATCAATAAATAGAATCCTAAGCCACACAACTTCGGACCCAGTCTTCTCTAAGACCCCTAACTTTGCTTCCATGGTAGATCTCACTATGCAAGTCTACTTGGATGACTTTGAAGAGACAACCCCTCCAACTTGTGTGAACAAATATCCACCAGTGGGCTTTACCTAATCTATATCAAAGATCCAATTAGCATCAAAATATCCTTCTAAAATAGGGTAACCACAATATGACAAACCAAAATAAAAATTTCCTTTTAAATATCTCAATAATATAATTATTGCATCCCAATGCTCAATACTAGGATTATGAGTGTATCTACTCAATCTACCAACATCATATGCAATATTAAGACGAGTACAATTTGACAAAAATAATAAATTTACCAATAATTTGTGCATATTTATCTTGTGAACCATTATCACCACAATTTTTGACCAAGTGCACCTTTGAGTCATACATAATAGACATAGCTCACATATCAAAGTGTTCAAATTTTTTTTTTTTCTCCACATAATAAGATTGTGATAGTACAATGCAATCATTACCCCTAAGGATCTTGATGCCTAAAATAACATTTGCCTCAACCAAATTTTCATATCAAATTTAGAGGCAAGAAAAGATTTAGTATCATGCACAACATTATGGCTAGTTCCAAATATAAGTAAGTCATCAACATATAAACAAATAATGACACCTTCATTATTATTAAACTTATTATATATGCATTTATCCTCACCATAAATCACATATCCGTGTGTAAGCATCATATATCAAATTTTTCATGTCATTGTATAGGTACTTGTTTTAATCCATAGAATGATTTAACCAATTTATAAACTTTATGTTATTGTCCAAGGACAAGACAACCTCAGATTTCTCCATATAAATTTTCTTTTTCAAAATCAACTATTAGAAAAACAATTTTAACATCCATATGATGTATAATAAGTTTGTAAATAGATACAATGACAAACAACATTCTTATAGATACAATTTTAAAAACCGAAGAATAAGTATCAAATAATCAACATGACACTTTTGCTTATAGCCCTTAGCTACCGAGCATGCCTTATACTTATTTATGATCCTATTTGGTTATTAATTTCTTTTAAACACCCATTTGCAACCAATAAGCTTATTAACCTTAGATGGAAGCTTAACCCATTCAAAATATGACTAGACACAATCCAATATTTATTAAAAGTGTCCAACCATAATAGTTCATCAACAAATTTAATTGCATCATAATGACTTACATGTTCATCTTCAACAATATAGACAAGAAAATTGTTACCATAACTCTTTTTCTTCCTAGCTAGCTTACTTTTTCTCAATTCTCGCACATCACAACAAGATCATTAGAAGTATCAATAGGTTCATGAAACATATTTTCCATATTTTTCCAAGGAAACATGTACTTAAAGAAAGTATTTTTAAGATTTAACAATAGTATTAAATTCTAAATACATCACTCTTGATGAAAATAATTCTATATCATAAACTATAGCAAACATAACCAATAAACACACAATCACATATTTGAGAATCAAGTTTTCTCCTCTTAGGTTCATGTAGCATGACTTTAGGCAAGTACCCCCACACTTTGTTGTATTCTCCGTTTTATATTTGGGTAACATCTTAGCCAACTACCCCCACAATTTGAGGAATACCAAGTTAGGCTCGCGTCATTCTCAACTTCATTTTTATATTTTATAAAAAATTCCAAAACTTCATCCTTGGTTCTTAATAAAAAAAGCTAAGTAAATATAGAATGTTCATCAACAAATATTGAAATTTTAAAATGTGTGTAAAACACCCTTGAACTTTTAGACCCCAAATTACAAAATATCAATTCAAGCTTATTATCAAACAATTAATGTGCAGAATATGAACATAAGCCGAACACAGAATTGATAAACAATCTAAGTCAAATATAATCACATCCACAACATAAAATAAATGGAAAAGATAAAGGAAGAGAGATGCAAACACAAGGACAACACTCGATGTGTTATCGAAGAGGAAACCAAAGCCCTCAGCGTAAAATCTCTCCACTGCCCTCCAAGCGGTAAATAATCCACTAAAAAATGTAGTTGGGATACATGAACAGCAATAGACCCTCCAAGCCTAATCTACCCAAGTATTTAAGCCCTCCAAGCTTCTTGCTCCAACGAGGTTGGGCCAAACCTTTTTCTTTTCTAGCTTATCGGATTTTGCTATAAACCATAGCATCAACCAATAGTTATTGGTCCCTTCTAAACTGCTTCCTTTAGCACCAAATGAACCTTCTCACAAATGTGGGTGTGATGAGAAAATGATTTAGTCAAGAACCTCTCAATGATGTATCAATGGAGAGGAAGAGAGTAGAAGAATTTGTAGAGTCTCTTAGTGAAGATTGGGGATGAGGTAATCTTGTTTTTCTCTAGGGTTTCTCTAAAAAAATTCTCTTTAGAAGCTCTCTACATTTCGTGGGTATAAGGGTCTATATATAGTAATGTGTTTTTGGAATACGAAGAGTCAGGTTTTACCAAACAGGGCTGGTTGGCGGCTTGGTCTCACGGTTTGTCCAAGTCGAAAGTTCAAGTCACTAGGTAACGGCCTGGCTAGCTTGGGACTTTTGTCCTGTAATGCAACAATTGGCGTGACCCATCACCTTCCCGCATGCTTCTCACATGCACAACATTTAGCGGCTTGCTAGCTGCGAGTCAGTCCCGAGTCCTAGCCGTGAGTCTCTGCTTCTTTGCACAAAGATGAGCAATTTTTCACACTCTCTTCACACACTACCCTTATATGAATCCCACCTAAATACAGGGTTATTAAGTGCTAAATTACAAGAAAATTGGCGTAGAATAAAGCCAACAAGATGGTTGATAAATTTCAACCTTACAATCTCTCCATTTGGCTATTCCGTGACAAAACCCTAAAACAAACTTTAGACTTAACGTGTGAGTTGGGAATAGTTGGAAAACTCACTCACATCTAACTCTAAAATCTGTGAAACTCTTGAACCATAAACCAAAACATCTCCTGAAACACAATAACACAATAAGATCATTGTATGCAGAAAACTTGTAATGCATATGGAGCAAGCACAATGCAATTAAGCACAATGGAATAAAGTAATAGACCATGGCAAGACCAAAAACAAGCAATCACTATAACCAAGTGATCATAATGCTCATTCACACTTGGAATGAAAATCTGGACATTCAAGCTGACAGACACAAGATAAATCACTTGAATGACCAACACTTAACCAATGCACAATACATGAAGTATATGCATCTAGGAATAAAATCCTACAAAGGCACAAGAGTGAAAGTATTTAGAAGGAAATGCATAACATTTAGTTATAAGTACTGATATAGCAAAGCACATAGGCTGCATAAAGAAAGGTACAAGCCATAAAGCCTACAAAGTGCATAGAAACAAACCCTAAAAGCTTACAAAAGCAATATGGGTACAAAACATAAACAGAAACCTTAAAAACCTACAAAGATACTAGGTACAAACATAAACACACAGTAAGATATGCTGAAAACATCATAATATATACTAAATAACTACAGAAATAAATAACTGTACCAGTGAACCATAAGTTTTCCAAAAGTATAGAAACCATATCAACATAGGATAAAAACTATAATAAACACAACAAAGTATATAGCAACTATAAAAACTCCCCCTTTTAGTATGCACACTCCTTTTCAATCTTAAGCTTCTCTCCCCCTTACTGTGATGCTCTCCCCCTTTTTGGCACGAATAGCTAAAGGCTATCTTCTAGCTTCTGTTGTATATTATCTAATTGTAACTCAATGGTTCTGAGATGCATTTGAGTTTGACTATGAAAGGAGTGGAGAAGCTGTTCTAAATCAGAAATCCGATGAAGCACATTTTCGATGAAGTAACTTTGCTTGGGAATTTGAAATCCAGGAGGAACAAACAGGGTGCCGGTTGATTGTGTAAGAGTAACTATAGCATGAGCAGATGGAGATGCATGTGTGGATGGCTCACTCTTAGGTTTCTTGGAGGAGTGACTCTTGCTTGCTTGGAAAGTATGTATGGATATTGGTCGAGAACGAGGTAGAATTTTCTCATCTGCTGAAGGACTAACACCTTCACAAAGGATAATCTTCATGATTAGACTGTAGAATGGAAGAATTGTTTATGTTGCTGATCGAGCTGCTGTTTTCCCAATGATCTAGAATATGTGAGCACAGATGTTAATTAGGACACCGGAAATAAGGTCACACAGGAATTTAGCCCTTCCAAAACTAATGAAGGCAGTGTTTGACAGTGGGTAGAGATTAGAAAACATGATCAGCTTTAGAGTTGTCAGTTCAAGTGAAAACAATGCAGTGCTTATAGATGTTCTTGTGCTTCCCACTTCATGTTCATTTCCAAGCACTTGAAGGATGTCTTGTGGCTGAAGTTCTCTTTCATCATATGGAGTTTGATCCATATTTTTTGGTCTGGTGATGCGAAGAACCTTAACAATGTAGTGTGCATTCATGGAAAATTCTGTTCCTCATACCCAGCATTTCAACTCGACCCTTGTGTATCTAGCATTTGAGAAGAATTCCTTGACCAATTCTTCAACTGGATCCTCAAAATTTCCAAATAGGTCAGCCCAATCTCTTTCTTCAAAAATCTTAGGGATAAATGTTGTCCCTAGGGTATCAAACTTGACAACTATTTCCACAATGACAGAAGCCTCTTTGAAAGTGTCTGTGTACGTCTTTGAGTCAATATGTGTCTTGAATCTCTCAATAGAAGAGTCCCTAGATGACTTAGATGACTGTCATGTTCATTTAGCAACCGGGGTTGACGGGTCATTGGTTACAATATTTTTTCCTTTGGAGGAACAACGAGTCAACTGAAAAACATCAAACACATAGCAAAGAGCCAAATGCAGTGCCACAGGATACACATATTAGTATGATTAGATTCAGATATAAGAGTGTGAGAAAAAAATTTCACAGAATCATAGAAACATGAACTAGTTTAACACCAAGAAGACATAAGCAACACAGACAAACGAAATAGGCACACAGATATGATGAATAACAGTAACAACTCAGAGTCAAATGGGCAATGTGTATCTCAAAGTCACAAATGACAAAATACCAAGAATATGATATGAATGGAGCAACACATTCATGAACCACAACATATAGCACAGTCTCTCAATAGACAGAAACATGAAAACACACATGTAGAATGAGAAACAAAGTAAAGGCAAGACAAGAACATCAAAACTCAAAACTCACAAACCCCCAAACAAAGTTCGAACCCATTAAATCTCAACAAAATAGAAACACTACACACAACAAAGAAAAAAAAATACTTGAACCAAGTACAATGAAGTAAGATAGAAATAACCCATACCTTTTTCTTGGTGCTTGATGAAGACATGATGCAAAAATGGGAACTTTTTTAGAGAGACACAAAGTGTTTGAGAGAGAGAAATGGGGAAGATAATGAACAGTCACTGATAATCAAGGGAAAACTGAAAAAAAAAAAAAATTTAAAAACTATCTTTGAAACGCAAAATACGTGTTTTTCGTGACTGAATTAAGTCGCCAGTCAGTCGCCAGGGTAAGCCGTGAAACACTATGGGACTAAGATTTTCAAAAATTCTTCAAAGTGTTTTTCGCGACTAGAAGGTTTACCTGTGATGTACTCGCGATATGAGTCGTGAAAATCTCTGTATACCCCTCGCGACTGGACCTTCCACCCGTGCACAAGTCGCCACACTGAGTCGTAAAAACCATAAAAACTCAAAATTTGAAAAAATTTCTAAGTACTTTTCGCGACTGAAAACTTGACTCGCCAGTAAGCTGTGAAAAGTCTCAGAGTGAGCTCGCGACTGGTTCTACCTGCGACTGAGTTGCCAAAATAGGCAACACTGTTTTTGAAATTTTTTGACATTTTTTGTAAAAACAAAATACTTTCAAAAAACAAACTAAAACACTAAAAAATCTTTCTGTGTTTGATCAACAAAGATTAAGCTTGTGAAAACACAATTAAACAAATACAATCATACAAATGAATATGACATTTATTGAACATAGACTTATGTGTTATGTGTGGATATCAAACATGAGATAGACATTAGTCGAATGAGAAATTTCAATGATTAATTCAATCAAGGCATACACAGCTAGCACTAGATAATATGACCCATCTCAATTATAGAAGTATGCATATATGACCTCTCACATAAACTTGAGTACAATTCTTTGAAACTTTTCATTTGGCTCTAATTTCAACATATCATTTGATCTTTTTGAATAAACATATCCCATTGTGAGATCAATGCCTGAAATTTTGAATATTTCAACTTGATGAGTTAGTCTTTGGCTTTTTGGGCATCAAAAACATTTTCTTTTGATCGCTTTTCCTTTTTCCTAGTCAAATACTAGTCTGTGCAACAGGCTTTTGTAGCTCAATATCTCTTTTCATTTGGAGATTTACATTTGGTGAGCTCTTTTTAAAAAAAAAATAAAATAAAGGTGGGAAGATATATAGGCATGAGTCTATGCATGTCTCAAAATCAACAAAACCATTCACTAATCATTCATGACAAGGTTGAAGATCTATTTACAACAATCACATAGATTTCAAAATTTCTTCCATAATGATATGAGTGCATAAAAGACAAGCTAAGCTCATTAAATACACAAAGCCATAAGTACAAAGGTACAAGGCAAAACATTCTTTGGGATAACACTCAACAAAGTTGATCAAACTTTTTAGATTTTCTAATTTTTATGTGTTTTTGGATTTTTGACACAAAAGTAGAAAAGATTGATCAAAAAACAATGTAAAAACATTTTAAGACGAAACAAATAAACAAGCAGCAAATCAAAACAAACAGAAACATAAAGCATGAAACAAAACATATTCACAAAGCATAGGAAGAATTGATGCATGGACATATTATGATGCTTATGCATGAGTACCCTTCATCACCCACATGTCACGTGCATTTGGGGTGACATCCTTGACGGATTAGGTATGAAAGTTAGGACTGTCAAACCTCTTTGTGAAGCTTTCCAAGCAATTTGTGAAGGCACCAATCATCTTCATCATGTCTATCATTCCTGGATCATGGTTTTGACTTCTTGGTTGCTCACCACTCCAAGACCTCTTGTCATTTCTCCTTCCTCGTGATCGAGGAGTGCTTGCATTGTTCAATGCTCTCAGTTTATGGCAATTTGGTTTAGTATGCCCTTACACTCTGCAATAGTGACAAAGATAGTTCGTTTTAGGACCTTGTTGTGATCTTGGAAGTGATCTTCCTCTAGCTCCATATCTGGATTTTGATTGGTTACGGGACTTATTTAACACCCATTGATTAGCCACATTCTTCTTCTTCTCAGCCTTAATTTTCTCAGTAATGGACCTATCCACAGTCGTCTCTTTAGCCTTCACAAACTTCACTTCTTTGGTGACATTGGCTGATGAGCTACTCCCTCTGGTATATCTCAATCCGGACTTGTCTGAGGCATGTTTTTGAGGTGAAACAATATCATCTAGTTTCTTTGAGGAGACCCTTTCTATCTTGGCATGAGTTTGCACTACCTTTTACTCAAGAAATCTTACTTTTGTGTAAGTTTCTGATAGCTCACCATTAACTGCTTCAATCTCACACTTTGCCTCTTTGTATCGTACTAGTAGACTTTTGTAATCTTCCTCAGCTTTTTTCATCTTCTTCACAGCCACCTTTACCACCTTTGCACACTCACCTGATTTCTCAAGAAGTAAGGCGTAATTCTCTTGAAGATCATATGTATCTTCATCTTCTTCAGTCTTCGATTCTTCAACAACCCCAATAAACTCCAAATCAGAATGCTCACCAAGCTCCTTCACAAGTGAACCCAAATCATCTAAGGACTCCACATGTGCAATGGTCATGAATGCAAGTAGTTTCCTTCTCCGTCATAACTTTCTTCAGAATCAGAACTTGAAGAGTCCGAATCACTCAGTGTTGTGGCATACGCCTTGCTTTTCCCTCTTAAGAAATTGAGACACTCCTTCTTGAGATGTCCATGGCCATTGCATTCATAACACACAATGTCCAAAGGAGATTGAAAATCCTTCCCTTCCTTCCTCTTAAACTCTTTCCTATCACCTCTTGAAGATGAAAACTTCCCTCTGTTGAATGGTTTCCCACTGTTCTTCATCTTAAAAAATTTGCGGAAGCTTTTCGCAAAATATGCTACTTCCTTCTCCACTCCATCTTCTTTGCAGGAATCATCCATTCTTTTAGTGATGGTTTTGAGAGCAAGCAATTTACTTGTCTTGTGGGAAAGCAGTCCCAGTTCATATGTTTGGAGAGACCTAATTAGCTCTTGAATTTTGATCTCATCCAAGTCTTTACTCTCTTCTATGGCTGTGACTTTTGCTCTAAAACTTTCAGGCAAGGACCTCAAGATTTTTCTTACCACCTTAGTATCTTCAATCTTCTCACCAAGATTGAGCTTAGCAATGAAAATTTCATTTAGCTTCCCATAGAACAAATCAAAAGATTCATCTTCACCCATCTTGAGCTCTTCAAATTTGGTGGTAAGCATTTAGAGCTTTGTGTCCTTCACCTTTTTAGTCCCCTCATAAGTTGTCTCCAAAATCTTCCAAGTTTCCTGGACAACTGTCATGTGAGATATCCTGTGGAATTCATTTGGAGACACACCACAGAAAATAGCATTTAAAGTTTTACTATTAACATTGGCTATTGCAAGAGCTGCCTTACCCTAAGTGGATTTAGCAGCCTCCGGCTTAGTCCACCCTACTTCAATCACATTCCAAACGCTGTCATCAATAAAGCAAAGAAATGCCCTCATTCTAACTTTCCAAAAAGCATAATTGTTACCATTAAAAAAAGGTAGAACATTTAAGGATTAAAACCTATCCATCTCATAAAAAGGGTCAAGGATCACAGTCAAGTATTTAAACCACAGCAAGTGTACCTGTTCTGATACCAATTGAAAGTTCAAAATGTGTGTAAAACACCCTTGACCGTTTAGACTTTAAATTACAAAATATCAATTCAAGCTTATTATCAAACAATTAATGTGCGGAACATGAACATAAGCCAAACATGGAATTGATAAAAAATCTAAACCAAATATAATCACATCCACAACATTAAATAAATGGCAAAGATAAAATAAGAGAGATGAAAACACAAGGACAACACTCAATGTGTTATCGAAGAGAAAACTGAAGCCCTCAGCATAAAACCTCTTTGCTGCCCTTCAAGCAGTAAATAATCCACTAGAAAATGTAGTTGGAATACATGAATAGCAATAGACCCTCCAAGCCTAATCTACTCAGGTAACTAAGCCCTCCAAGCTTCTTGCTCCAGTGAGGTTGCACCGAACCTTTTTCTTTTCTAACTTACCAAATTTTGCTATAAACCATAGCATCAACCAATAGTCATTGGTCCCTTCCAAACTGCTTTACTTAGCATCAAATGAACCTTTTCACAGATGTGGGTGTGATGAGAAAATGATTTGGTTAAGAACCTCTCAAGAATGTATCAATAGAGAGGAATATAGTAGAAGAATTTATAGAGTCTCTTAGTGAAGATTGGAGATGAGGCAATCTTGTTTTTTCTAGGGTTTCTCTCACAAAATTCTCTCTGGAAGCTCTCTACATTTTGTGGGTATAAGGTTCTATATATAGTAGTGTGTGTTTGGAATACGAAAAGTCAGGTTTTGGCAAATAGGTCTGGTTGGTGGCTTGGCCTCGCGGCTTGTCCAAGTCGCGAGGTGCAAGCCACGAGTCAGTCGCGAGTCCTAGCTGCGAGTCTCTACTTCTTTGCACAAAGATAAGCAATTCTTGACACTCTCTTCATACACTACCCTTACATGAATCCCACCTCAATACATGGTTACTAAGTACTAAATTACAAGCAAATTAGCACGAAATAAAGCCAACAAGATGGTTGATAAATTTCAACCTTACAAATATTACATAAAATCTTTTACTACCTCTAGTCATTGTGTGTTTTAAATCATCTAAATTACTATGTACAAAAGTAAGGTGTTTGGTTCCTCTCGTTATGGATATGTAAGTTCTTTTTTTTTATTTTTTTTTTTCCTATTTACAAAAACCTATTGACCATCTCAAGACAACACATGTAGCCAATAAAAATAGGTATATATATTTTCAATATCACTCTTGCATTTGTTGGTTAAAAGGAATATTTATTCCCACTAAATCTTATCTACTAGCCCAAAATACTTGCTGGATCTTTACATATATATATATATATATATAAAGAAAATTTTAATTATTTTCCATAATTTCTCGTTTTTTTTTTTTTTTGATACAAGATAAAAATTCTACTCTAGTCTAATCTAAGTGTATATGTGTGTAAAGCTCCCTCTTGGAGACTTGAAACCCGGCCCTTGTCCTTCACACTCTACAAGCACTTATACTTGTAGAGTGACCATCGCACTAAAGGAGTGCGGTGGTATAATTTCTAGTTTCATATATATGTGGCAAGAGATATAAAAATGATAACACTTATAAATAAGGCCGATAGCCTCTAGCTACTAGAAACCACTCTTAGGAATGTCTGTAATTTCACAAGACTAAGACACATAATATTTTGTAACCACAATTGTATAGTAAGAATGTTTAATCATTCACAATTTCTTTCTTGCACAACCATAAATGATTACTTGAATATTTTGGCACGAAATATAATAGTAATTAAATTGTGGTATCATTGTATCTTCATTATGCAATAGAAATACAAGGTTGATACAGCACCATTGTTCTCACTTAACAATAGGATTGCCTTTACCATAAGTCTACACTATTTCTTTTTCTTTCACAATTGTGCCAAAAAAATTAATTTTTATCTCATTTCTCATAAAAATTATCGTTATCAATTTCTTATGAATTCCAAAAAACATTTCTCAAAGCACATATGTATTTCTTCAATCTCATGTTCCTCATATTTCAATAGACATAAAACAATTTTACAAAGTATAATAAACATATAGTATCACATAATTTATCACACAAATTGCAAATGCAATAAGTTAGTACCCACATTTCAAGACAACGTTACATAATATTATTCACATATTAATGAATCAAAATCACATTTGGATGGACATCATTATTTTTTCTTTTCAAATTCTTATTCCACCAAATTGTTTAGATTAAACATATAGCAAAAGAAACTCTACAAAAGATATAAGTAATTATATCTAAGAATATAACTATTAAATATTTTTTCTTTACAAACATAATATCATACCACAATATAAAATTTCATGACCAATGACTTGTTTATCCACTTTGAAAAACAAAAATCAACCTTTAAGATTGTCGGAAATATTTTAGTGAATAAACAAGTTTTGATACGAAAAATAATATCCTGAATAATTAGCAAGAATATAAAATAAGAATAGATTAGAACAATCTCATAATGCTATAGAATCACACTACGAAAACGTTGTCCATAAAGGTTGATTCACGCCACCCAAAGGAAAACTTGGTGCGACTGGTTCTCTTGACCAAAAAATAACCCAAGATTAGACTATAGCATCAACCTTCGTAATGGATGCACTTCCACTTACGGAGGTTCAAGAACAACCCTATATTGCCTTTTCTTTAAACAAAAACATAATCGTAGAAAAATATGTGGGAGAGTAATATAATAGAATTGTGTATATCTAAATATAAAGTAGTAAAATATGACTTATAGGAAAGGGTGTGATGATGGGTATTATAAGGCTATTCATGACAATAATGGTCTATATTTATTGGTTACTAATAACCCATAAAAGCCCAACGAATATATTATTTATTATTGCCCAACGGCTATTTTACTTATAAATTCCCAACGGCTTGAATATAAATTATAATAAAAGTGTTTGAAACACACACACACACACACCCACACCCACACCAACACAAAACACATCCACTCAATTTATTTTTACCATTAGCACCCAAAGTCAATGTTTTAATACCTATTAAGAATTCTTGGAATGAGCCAGCAATTATGAACAATTGCATGATAACAAAGTAAACGTTTAATACGTGTTAAGAATAAAAGAATTGAAAGTCAAAGATTGCAATTTTTGCATATCTCCTCTTTGATGAGAAAAACTTTTCATTGTGACAGTTTTTGGTTCTCATTAAAATGATAAAATATGTAGATTGAAGTGGCTTTTCAATCTTCTTCTCATAGTCATGCTCCAATTCCTCCATTTCATAAATACCTAATGATTAAATAAAACATAAAAAACAAAAAATGATTAGAAATCTAAATGGGAAACAGATACATATCTACAATTCTACAAAAGAACCATAACTTGTTTGATAGGTTATAAAGAACTTTCAGAATTGAAAAGATGGCTTTAGGGATCTTGCTAATTTGCTCTACTTAGGAGATTGGCTTCAACAAAAAACTTTTTTGTATTTGATGGTGAAAGAGAGCATGGGAAACAGAAGAGAGAGATTGGTTGAAATGGTAAGAATGATAGCAAGAGAGGAGAGAATGAGTCGGCTAATACCATAGCTTGGGTATAAAATTATTTTTGACAAATTACATTCCTCTCCCTTGAGGTTTGAAGAAATGACACTCCCCTCCAAACTTGAAGGGGAAAAAAATATTTTCCCTCCTTGCAATTCATTTGACCAAAGTAACATAAATTAGAGTTAAAAATGTTGTATTAATCTGCCCTTTGATTAAGGGTGAATTTCAAAAACTATTCTCCACTTATCCTTAAATTTACCCATTATTTTTTTTTGTGAATCAATCGGGTATAAAATCAAAAAAAAAAAAAAAAATTCAATTAAAAAAAAATGCTGATGAGGAAAGTTGTGAGAGCTCCAAAATTTATGTGTTAAACTCTAATGAGGTAAAAAATAGGTCAAAAGCTTCGGTTTTATAGTGTGTTTGTGTGTGTGTGTGTGTTTGTATTATGGGAAATGTTAACGAATACCCTAAAAGAATTGGTTTAGAAACTATTTTTAGAAATATTTTATGAGAACATTATAAAACAATTAATTTTGTTGACAGTTTTTTATATTTCTCATAAAAGTGGTGTCAAAACTTTCCTAGTATGGTTTATTAACATTTGTCTTAGGGCATCCATTGACATGACCCATAAATTATGGATAAAAAATCAATAGCTACCTCATTTATAAGAGTATTTGTGTTAGTTCGTGCAAAAATTTATGTCTATTTTAGCATAACAAATTATTTTTTCTATTGTATACACTTACTTTTCAAAATATTACACATCATATTATCAACTGTACACTATATTTCATTAAAATATCAATTTTTTTAAATTTTTTTTAATTGTTTCTCTTTCTTCACACACAACAATCACCATTCATCATTGGTATACGTAAAGAAATAATAAAAAATAAAATGCAAAATGAATAGTGTCAATGTAAATTTATACAATTACTATATCAAATTTGTAAATTTTCATAATTAGACAACAACTAATGTGGGTCAATTTTAGGCAAAACTGTGTAAATTTTATACATTTTTCTATTATATACTAACTAATGTAAGTGCTCTAAAATGTTTAAATTTTAAGTTTTTTATACTTAAATTATGCGTAAAAATGAGCTTATGGATCAAAAGGCAGATAACATCTGATTGATAAAAAATTTGGTATGAGGTTTAAGAATATTGAGAAAATAAAATTCAAAGGTGAAATTTTCAAAATATTAATTCAATAAAAAATTATTAGGTGATGTAACATTATTTAATGTTAAACTAGATGTAACTTGATCTAACCCAAATAGAACATTAATTATTTAAAATATTCTAAAAAAGATAATGAAGTAAACCTTTCCTTAAGGTTTACACCACATACTTTGCTTTATAATTAAGTACTGCGAATACTAATGATAATATTTTGAGAACGGTGGATGAAAGTGATGATTAAAACAAATAATTCTTATTAGAATAATATTAAAACACAAGAAGTGTGATTAGAAAATAGTAAAAGTTGGAACAATGTACGTATTTCTTTCATAATTTATTATATCTATTTATATATTATTCAAAGAGGAGTTTCTAAGAATAATTATAAATACTAGCTTTTAAGCACGCACTCACATGTGTGAAAAAATTCCAAATCAAATAATTCTTATTAGAATAATATTAAAACACAAGAAGTGTGATTAGAAAATAGTAAAAGTTGGAACAATGTATGTATGTTTTTCATAATTTATTATATCCATTTAAATATTATTCAAAGAGGATTTTCTAAGAATAATTATAAATATATTGTAAACATTTTAACAAAGCAATTCAATATGATTAGTTTTAACATATACTTCATGTTGAGAATAGTTATCTTATAATTTTGGGATATTTATTCTTTTAAATGTAAAGTAATTTTGATTTCATTCATAATAGACATATACATATTAATAAACATTCCATTCATAATTCAATTTTTATTCCATTCGTGAGGGTGCTATTGCAGCATAAGCAATCGGCTATGCAAGGTTGGTCAATGCCTCAATAATACTGAGCTTGGCTTGTCATTGGTTAGGCCCCTATAGATTAAGAATGGGATGTGGAGTTCTAAGTCAAATGACAACTACGATGTGAATTGCTATTTTTGGGGGTGGGTTATGTGGAAAATTATGAGGTGGTTTGTGGTTAATGGCGGTGGTAGCTAGTGCCGTTGGTTAAGGGATTGTCATGAGTCTGGCCCATATTGGTCAAGCATGGGGTTTATTGGGCATAATGGGTTTCAAATTGGCACGGGCTTGGTTAGTTTGAGTAAATTGGGTTAGATAAAGGTGATTGCTGGTTACAAGTTTGTAATAAGGAGGCTTCAAAGGGAAGTTGTTTGCAAACGTGGCAAAACAGGTAGGTTGGGTTTGGGTTTGGTTGATTGGTATTTTTTAAAATTATTTTTTTGAAAAAAATGTATTTGACACTATGTAAGTCATGTAACAAATTACTTGGTGTGAAATGTATTACTCTGAATTTACCACTCATATCAAGAAAGAGCACAATTCAACAAATTGATACTTAATAATTATAAAATTATACAAATCCATACTTAATAATTATAAAATTATACAAATCCCAACTTTTCTAACCAAAACAAAATAGCATAAATATAAAGGAGTGTAGTCTAGCATTTGAAAATCTAATTAAAACAAACACAAAAGTTTCCCTTCTACACAATATCAATATCCCAAAACATATAACAAAATTGCAAATGCTGTTGGAAATTTAGACTCCTTAAAACACAACTAGATTGAGTAGCCCAGTTAATTAGCCAAGTTGTTACTTAGTCAAATTAAGCAATTCTAGGTTAAAACAATCAAACAATCATATCAAGAATATATAGCAGCAGAATAATAAATAACACAAGATATGATCACCTAGGAAAACCAAATCGGTAAAAATCCTGGGGAGGATTTTACCCACCGATCCTTAAGGCAAACCTGAATTCACTATGAAAGAATCGAAGTTCATACAAAAGGACTTACAATCTCCCTGCTCGACTTCCTAATGCTACCTACCAGTAGAACTTACTAACACGACCCCGTGCAAGCTCCGAATCCACGGACTCCTTCTTTCTTGAATTCTTCAATCAGCTACAAGCACCCACGCTTGATATTCTTTAAGTTTCAATGGTAGCAACCTTGTTGATCATCAAGATGTAGATAATATCCCTATCTTGAAAACCCTAAGTTTATGTAAAGGAAAGCTCCTTAATAATCTCACAAGAGATTTACACAAACCGCAATGTATGAGCAACAAAGACTTAGAGAGGTTTTGGTACAAAATCCTAAAAATAAAAGGAGGCACAAGAGGCACTCTAATCTCTCTCTCTTAAAAGCACTCAAAAACGTGGCTTAGGGTTTCTTTTATATAGTGGGAGAAGTAGATTTGAAACCCTAATCCTTAATGGGCTTAAGCTGCTGTTTGGGCCGACTTAAAATTCTGTAGATACGATTTTCGATCGATCGAGCTTGTTCTTCGATTGATCGAACCAGGCAAAATATGAAGTCTTCTTCCTGCAGCTTGTATGTTCTTGAATCTTGACTTGAATCACCTTGAGCATTGTCTAATAAAACCTATAGACTTTAAGATCGATATCTAGACAAGTTTGTGTTAACGATTTGCCAATTGTTCTAAACATTTAGAACCTAACAAACTCCCCTTTGGCAATTCGTGACAAAACTTTCATACAGAATGAAATGCTCAAATACAAGAACAACCCAATACAATAAAATGCTCATTACAACAAATTCAACCTAACTACTATCCATCAGTTGCAAGTGTAGACAGCAGCTCAATTGAATCAACCTGTATATTTCCTGAAACACTCAACAAACGCATAAACGCATGTGTGACAGAAAAATAGTAAATCAACAAATATGCAAACTAACTCTCCCCCTAAGTTAGATACAACTAAAACAATGTTAACTCCCCCTAAACATAACATTCTTGTATTTTCCACACATACTCCCACATATCAACTATTTCTCCCCCTTTTTGTCACGTATTGACAAGGACAACTCATACAAAGAGTAAACAGTCAATATACGCAACAAAGGATAAGAGAAAATAGAGAAAGAATGGGACACAAAGTAATTCAACTCTATAGAAAATAGAGACAGCTCCCCCTGTGAACAACATAGGTTAAAAAAAAGCTTTTCTCCCCCTATCAAAAATAGAAAAAACAAAACAAGTTTTGGGAAAAACAGTTTTGAGGAAAAATAAAGGAGGTGGGGGAAAATCAGCAGTAGCAGCAGCATCACCAACAGGATCAGGTACATCCTCACCAGCAGGACCAAAGTTAAAAACACACAAACCAAAGTTAAAAACTAAAGTGAGGATACACATGAAGAAAAAATATTCTCTCTTTCACTAAAATGCAAACATGGCACTATGTGACCCATAAACAGTTGCATGAGTAGAGAAAATATTTGCACATTGATTATCCATCATATCTTTTAAGAAAAATATTTTTTACAGTTCACACATAAGAAATAGCATATACTAGAATGTACAAAACTCAAAAATTAATCAATCAATTTTTAAATCAAGTTGAGTACCCAATTTAGTAAAGTGTATGCATGTGTGAAAACACTAAGAGATATGACTGCAAAATTGCAAGATTGATACAAAATCAATGCAATGCATATGAATCCTAAACACAAATGATGCAAGAAAAAAATTTTGGTCAAAAACATAGAAACTGAAAATTTTTCAATTTTGATCGATCGAGAATCGATCGAACATCAATCAAGTCAGGTAAACTCAAACCTAAAATTTTAATCGCAATTTCGATTGATCGAAAAACAGGTTCGATTGATCGAAAGTCTGGAAAAATTAGATTTTTGAAAAATAGAGCATTTTAATGCAGAAACTCCTCAAAGCACATTGTTTTATAAAAAAAATGCATGAGTATGAGATGAAAAGTTTTTCAAAAACACTTGAATTGAACCCAGATATTCCAAAATCAATATTTTCAATCAATTTGTCCTCAAAGCGCAAACATTATACACATTTTGCATTAAAATCAAGGAACTTTTAATCTTGGATGACCACAACAAGATCACACACAATATGTAAGGTTGAATTTAATCAACCATTTAATTGGCTTTATTCCGTGACCAATTTGCTTGTAATTTAGCACTTAGCAACCCTGTATTTAGGTGGAAAAATTGTAAGGGTAGTGTGTGAGAAGATGTGAAGAAAAGCTCAAGAGTGTGCAAGAAAAACAGAGTCTCGCGGCTAGGACTCGTGGATGGTTCGCGACTGGCAAGCCACGAAAGGCAGGCATGTGAGAGGCACACTAGGAAGCTGAAGGGTCGCGCCAACTGTCACGCTACAGGACAAAAGTTCCAGTCTGGCCAGGTTGTTACGTCGCGACCTGATTTCGCGACTTAGCCAAGCCGCAAGAACAAGTCGCCAACTTGCCCTGTTTGGCAAAAACTGACGTTTTGCATTCCCTTCTCACCCTACTATATATACACCCTTATACCCATCATATTGAAAGAGCTTCCAGAGAGAATTTTGTGAGAGAAAACCCTAGAGAAAAACAAGATTGATTCATCCCCAATCTTCATCTAAAGAAACTCTACAAATTCCTCTACTCTCATCCTCTCCATTGTCATACCCTTGAGAGGTCATTTACCAAACCCTTATCTCACCACACCCACGTCTGTGAGAAGGTCCATTTGGTGCTTTGGGAAGCAGTTTGGAAAGAAACCAATATACATTGGTTGATGCTATGGTCAAGTAGCAGAATCCAGGAAGCTAAAGAAGAAATAGGTTCGGCGTAACCTCGTTAGAGCAAGAAGCTTGGAGGGCTTAGGTACTTGGGTAGATTAGGCTTGGAGGGTCTTCTGTTGTTCATGTATCCCAACATCATTCTTTAGTGGATTATTTGACCATTTAGAGGGCGGCAAAGAGGTTTTACGCCGAGGACTTTGGTTTCCTCTTCGATAACACATCGTGTGTTATTCGTGTGTTTGCATCTCTCTTTCCTTTATCTTTGCCTTATATTTACTGTTGTGGATGTGTTTATATTTGGCATAGATTTCTTTATCAATTCTATTAAGCTTGTTATCACATTCCGCACATTAATTGTTTGATAGAAAGCTTGAATTGGTATTTTTGTTTCTGGGGGTCTAAACGTTCAAGGGTGTTTCATACCCATATTGAAGTTACAATTGGTATTAGAGCGGGTACACTTATTGTGGTGTTAATACCTAAGTGTGATCCTTGACCCCTTGTTGAGATGGATAGGTCTCAATCTCTCACTGCTCCACCATTTTTTTATGGTAATAACTATGCTTTTTGGAAAGTCCGAATGTGGGCGTTTTTTTGTTCTATGGATGAAGCTGTGTGGGATGTAGTTGACATAGGTTGGACAAAGCCAGTGGATGCTAAATCCACTTGGGACAAGGCAGCTCTTGCGGTAGCTAATGCAAACAGTAAAGTATTGAATGCCATTTTCTGTGGTATCTCTCCAAAAGAATTTCACAGGATTTCTCATATTACTGTTGCTAAAGAAGCATGGGAGATTCTGGAGACGACATATGAAGGAACCAAGAAGGTGAAAGACACCAAACTTCAAATGCTGGCCACTCGCTTTGAGCAGCTAAAGATGGATGAGGATGAGTCTTTTGACTCTTTTTATAGTAAACTAAACGAGGTGGTCATTGGAAAATTTAATTTGGGGGAAAAGATAGAGGAGTCTAAAGTTGTAAGGAAGATCCTTCGGTCACTACCAGAAAGTTTTCGTGCTAAAGTTACAGCCATTGAAGAGAGCAAAGATCTTGATGAAATCAAGGTTCAGGAGCTGGTTGGTTCTCTACAGACATATGAGTTGTCTCTTCCTTCAGCGAAGAAGAGCAAATCCTTTACTCTTAAGACAATTGATGAGAGGATAGGGTCTCATGAATCTTCGGAAGAGGATACAATAGATAAAGATGTAGCGTATCTTGTAAAGAACTTCCGGAAATTCCTAAAGCTCAAGAATAGTGGAAAATTTGGTGACAAAAGAAAATTCCAGAGTGCCGAAAAAGAGAAGAAAGACTTCTGAAGAAAAGATGGTAAAGATTCCTAATCCTCACAAGGAATTACATGTTTTGAATGTAATAGGCATGGGCATTTTAAAAATGAATGTCCAAACTACTTAAAGTCGAAGGGAAAGGTGTATGCCACTACTTTAAGTGATTTGGACTCATCAAATTTTGATTTTGACAAGAGCTGTGATGGAGAAGGAAATTTCTCTGCATTTATGACCATTGCTCATGTGGAATCCTCAGATGACTTGGATACACTTGTGAAGGAGCTTGGTGAACATTTTGATTTGGAATCTATTGGAGTTATTGAGGAATCTGAAGCTGAAAAGGATGAAGGTACTTTGAGTATTCAAGAGAATTACACTTTACTTCTTGAGAGATCAGGTGAGTATGCAAGGGTTGCAAAGACTACGGTAAAGAAGATGAAAAGGGCTGAAGAGGACTACAAAAGTCTACTGGCTAGATATAAAGAGGCTAAATGCGAGATTGAGACACTAAATGGAGAGTTATCGGAAGCTTACACCAAAGTAAGATTCCTTGAGCAAGAAATGGTGCAAGCGCAAGCCAAGATTGAAAGGGTCTCCTCCAGAAAGCTGGAAGATGTTATCTCGTCTCAAAATTTTTTTTCAGATAAGTCTAGAGTGGGGTATACCGGAGGAAGTAGCTCATCAGCCAAAGCTATCAAAGAAGTGAAATTTGTGAAGGCCAAAGAGCCTACTGTAGAAGAAACCATCCCTGAGAATGTTAAGGCTGAGAAGAAAAATGCGAGTGAGCAACGGATTGTGAATAAGCCCCGAAATCAATCTATAGGCAGACACAAAACCAGAGCAAGATCTCTCTCAAGACCATAATGGGGTCCTAGAACTGAGTATGTGTGTCACTATTGCGGACTACAAGGGCATACTAGACCCAACTGTCAAAAGCTAAGAGCAGACAACAATGCAAGCACACCTCGGTCATGAGGAAGACGGAATGACAAGAGGTCTTAGGGTGGTGAGAAACCAAGAAGTTAAAACAATGATCCAGGAATGACGGACGTGATGAAGATGATCGGTGCCTTCACCACATGCTTGGAGAGCTTCAACAGGAGGTTTGAAAGTCCTAACTCTCGTACCCGATCCATCAAGGATATCACCCCAAACGCACGTGACGTGTGGGTGACAAAGGATACTCATGCATAAGCATTATAACATTTCCATGCATCAATTCTTCCTATACTTTATGGATATGATTGGTTATTTGTGTTGTGTTTTGAGTATATGTTTACTTTGTGATTTGTTTGTGTTCAAAATATTTTCTCATTTTCTTGTTTTTGATCATTCTTCTACTGCTTTTGTGTCAAAAATCCAAAAACACATAAAAAGTTGAAAATCCAAAAAGTTTGATCACTTTGTTGAGTTTTGTCTCAAAGCATGTTTTGCGTTGTACTTTTGTACCAATGGCTTTGTGCATTTAACGAGCTTAGCTTGTCTCTCATGCACTCATATCATTGTGGAAGAAATTCTGAAATCTATGTGATTGTTGTAAATAGATCTTCAACCTTATCATGAATGATTAGTGAATGGTTTTGTTGATCTTGAGACATGCATAAACTCATGCCTATATATCTTCCCACTCTTTATTTTTATGCTTTAAAAGAGCTCTCTAAATGTAAATATGAAAATAAAAAGAGATATTGAGCTGCAAAAGCCTATCGCACATACTAGTATTTGACTAGGAAAAAGGGAAAGCGACCAAAATAAAATGTATGAAAGATGCCCAAAAAGCCAAAGGCTAACTCATTAATTGAAATATCAAAAATTTCAGGCATCTATCTCTCAATGAGAGTTTCTTTGCTCAAAATTGGCAAATGATATGTGTATATGGAGCCAAATGAAAAGCTTCAAAGAGTTGTTATCAAGTTCTTGTGGGAGGTCATATATGCATGCTTCTATAATTGAGATAGGTCACATAATCTAGTACTAGTTGTGTATGCCTTGATTGAATTGATCATTGAAGCTTCAAATTGAACTAAGAACTATCTCACTTTTGATATCCACACACATCACACAAGTCTATGTTTCAACGAATGCCATATTCATTTGTGTGATTGTACCTGATTAAATGTGTTTTCACATGCTCAACCTTTGTGGGTTAAACACAAAAAGATTTTTGAGTGTTTTGTTTTGTTTTTGGAAAGTACTTTGCCTTTACAAAATTGTGAAATTTTTTCAAAAACAGTGTTGCCCTGTTTTTGCGACTAAGTCGTGGGTCAACACAATCGCAAGCCCCAGTCGCGAGCTCAATCAGAGATTTTCGCGACTTACTGGCGAGTCAGTACCCTAGTCGCAAAAAAGACTTAGAAAATTTTTGAAAAATTTGAGTTTTTGCTCTATTCGCGACTCATTTTGGCGGCTTGTTCGCGGGTGGAAGGTCCAATCGCAAGGGTTACTCAAAGATTTTCACGGCTCAGCTCGCGACTCCTTCATGAATAAACCTTCCAGTCGCGAAAAACACTTAGAATATTTTTCTAGAATCTTACCTTCACAGTGTTTCGCAGCTTGATTTGGCGACTTGGATAAGTCGCGAAAAACGCGTGTTTTGCATTTTTGAAGACAGTTTTAAAAATTGTTTTTCAATTTTCCCTCGATTTTTAGTGACTGTTCATTGTCTCCTTCACTCTCTCTCTCAAAGCTTTCAAATATCACTGAAAAATCCTTCATTTCTGCATCATCTCTGCACAAATCTTCAAGAAAAAGGTATGGGCTTTCTTGTTCTTTACTCCATTTTCATGTTTTATGTAAAATACTCTTGAATCTTTGTGTTTTACTGTTCGGATTGCTATTTGGGTATTCTGATCTTTTATGCTTAAAATTGGTGTTTTGATGGTGTGGTTTGTTCTCTCTTGGTAATGCCTAGCTTCTTGGGTTTACTCTATTATGGTATTTCATGTTTTTTCATCTTCTCATTCATGGTTTTTCATGTTTGACATTTGATTTTTTTATGGGTATATCCTTTGGGTATACGGTTTGTTGGATTCTATGTGATGTTTTCCCAAATGTAATGTGTGCTTGCCATGTGTATGACCTTGTTTATGTGGTTCAATCTATTCTGTGTGTGTATTTACACATCTTGAGTATGATCCTGCTTCTAGGGATTAACTTGCACATTCCATGTTCTGTTGGTTAAATTTCAATGTAGTTGTTTTCATCTGTCTGTATGAAAATTTCATTTTTACAGAATAAACTTGATTAATCTATGATTACTATGTTATGTCTTGTTTCTCTGTTATCATCTATTCTTGGTTTGTGTTGTTGCTCAATACTCTGTTCTTCCTGATAATTACATGGTTACTAATTTGAGTATATTTCCACATATTGTCTTGTGCCCTTATTGTGAACTTTTCTGAGTGTTTATAGATGGCTTCCACATCCTCTAAGAAGAAGACTCCTGCTAAGAAGGCTGATAAGAGATTAAAAATGGACAGCAAAGAAGGCTGATAAGAGATTAAAAATGGACAGCAACTTGTTTAGATCAGTCAAACATTTTGAGAGATACAGAGATTCCTTCGTAAAAGGAACAATTATCCAGGAGAGATTTGTGGATTTGCATGACTTAAGGGATACATTCATTCCACAATGCTTTGAAGGAAAAAGTTGGGAGAAACTTCTAGGTGACTTACCTTTAGTGTGTGAACCACTTATCAGAGAATTCTATACCAATGCTGTGATAAGGGAGGAAGAGTTGAGTTGTTGGGTGAGGAAAAAAGGAGTTTACCTTAGATGCTCATGACATTGATAAGGTTTTGGGACTGGAGGGCTTAGAAGATTATGAATTTACAAACTACAAGGACAGAATGGTCTCTCTAGAAACTATCCAGAAAAAGATTAGTGGAGTTTTAGAAAGGAGATGTCTTAACACTTCTGACTTTCCCAAAGACATGAGGTGTTTAACAAAAATTATGATGTACAATCTGTACCCTATAAGGAAGATGACTACATTGACGAATGCCAGAGCCATCTTTCTTATGGATCTTAAGGAAAACACTTTTATTGACATTAGTTCCCATATTTTTGACACTATAGTGGATGAAACCAAAACCACCTCGAGGCCCAAGCTGGTGTTTCCAAGCCTTCTCATGAGAATTTTCAAAGAAAAGGGGGTGGTAATCCCACAAGATATCAGTCCCATGCCTCCTCTATCTGCCATCAACAAATTTACTCTAGTACGGATCCAGAGTCGTCTTCCAGGTGAAGAAGAAGAGGGTGTCCATGAAGAAGGTGATCCTATGGGGACTGAAGTAGAAGGGGCAGGACCAGTTTCCTCACCTAGAGTAAGAGTCAAAAGGAGGAGACCTTCTACCTCATCACCTGTTCCTCCTGATACCCTTCAGATCATTCTGGAGAGACTTGATACAATCTGTGATGTTCAAAATCAACAGACAGAGAGGATGACAGTAATGCAAGACCAGCTAGATGTACTCTCTGCCAAGTTTGACAGCATTCATACCAGCCAGGATCACTGACCCTTTGGCCATTCCGGTCAAAAAAAGGGGAGAACTTTTGGGGCTGCTTTTGAAGGGGAGTGCTTTGTTTGAGGGGGAGTTCAATTATGTGTCTTCTTTAAGTGTGATACATTTTTTATAGTCTGTGGTTTTTAGTCTGTTTTAAATATTTGTGCTTTAAGTTTGATACACTTGTGAATCTTTGGTGTTTACTTATATAGTATGATGTTATTCAGCTTTAAGCATTGTTTGTTTGTGATTTGTACTCATTGATGCTTTTGTAAGCTTTGAGGGTTGTTTCTTGTTCTTATGAACTGATTGTAGGCTTGTATGGTTTATGCCATGTATTTGCAAAAACTTTGCATATGCAGCCTTTGTGCTTTGTGTTTTGGTATTTGTTAATGCTTTGCATTACCTTTAGTACAACACTCTTGTGCCCTTGTAGGATTGTTCCTAGATGCATATATGTTTGTATGCATTGGTTGAGTGTTGGACTTACAAATGATACTCTTCAATTGAGTTTATCATTTTTCCATGTCCGGATGTTCATTCCTTGTGTGAGTGAACATAGTAATCACTTTTGCTTAGTGACTACTAGTGTTGATCTTGCCATGAATGATTGCTTTTATGCTTGTGTTCATTTTTGCTTGATCATGCTTATTTTGCTCCATATGCTTATTAAGTTTTCTTCATACAATGATATTGCTATGTTATTGTGTTTCAAAAGTTACTTATTCATATGTTCAAGAGCTTTACAGAATCTAGAGTTAGGTGTGAGTGAGTTTTCCAACTGTTTCCAACTCACGTTTAAGTCTAGAGTCTGTTGTAGGGTTTTGTCACAGAATAGCCAAAAGGGGAGATTGTAAGGTTGAATTTAATCAACCATTTAATTGGCTTTATTCCGTGACTAATTTACTTGTAATTTAGCACTTAGCAACCCTGTATTTAGGTGGGAAAATTGTAAGGGTAGTGTGTGAGAAGATGTGAAGAAAAGCTCAAGAGTGTGCAAGAAAAACAGAGTCTCGCGGCTAGGACTTGTGGGTGGTTCGCGACTGGCAAGCCACGAAAGGCAGGCACGTGAGAGGCACACTAGGAAGCTGAAAGGTCGCGCCAACTGTCACGCTACAGGACAAAAGTTCCAGTCTGGCCAGGTCGTTACGTCGCTACTTGATTTCGCGACTTAGCCAAGCCGCAAGATCAAGTCGCCAACTTGCCCTGTTTGGCAAAAACTGACGTTTTGCATTCCCTTCTCACCCTACTATATATACACCCTTATACCCATCATATTGAAAGAGCTTCCAGAGAGAATTTTGTGAGAGAAAACCCTAGAGAAAAACAAGATTGATTCATCCCCAATCTTCATCTAAAGAAACTTTACAAATTCCTCTACTCTCACCCTCTCCATTGTCATACCCTTGAGAGGTCATTTACCAAACCCTTATCTCACCACACCCACGTCTGTGAGAAGGTCCATTTGGTGCTTTGGGAAGCAGTTTGGAAAGAAACCAATATACATTGGTTGATGCTATGGTCAAGTAGCAGAATCCAGGAAGCTAAAGAAGAAATAGGTTTGGCGTAACCTCGTTGGAGCAAGAAACTTAGAGGGCTTGGATACTTGGGTAGATTAGGCTTGGAGGGTCTTCTGCTTTTCATGTATCCCAACTACATTCTTTAGTGGATTATTTGACCGCTTGGAGGGTGGCGGAGAGGTTTTACGCCGAGAACTTCGGTTTCCTCTTCGATAACACATCGCGTGTTGTCCGTGTGTTTGCATCTCTCTTTCCTTTATCTTGACCTTATATTTACTGTTGTGGATGTGTTTATATTTGGCATAGATTGCTTTATCAATTCCATTAAGCTTGTTATTACATTCCACACATTAATTGTTTGATAGAAAGCTTGAATTGGTATTTTTGTTTCTGGGGGTCTAAACGTTCAAGGGTGTTTCGTACCCATATTGAACTTACACAATAAAATGTCCAAGTTTAACAAAGAGTAACTTGTGTAGTGTGTACAACTAGCAAAAACTTGAGATACATGTGAGGTGATATGTGAATAGCAATTAATCCCAAAGTCTACAAAATTCATCACATAGAATTTAAAAGAGACTATCACCTAAAGAGTTACATCCTATAACTCCCACATCTCCTAGAACAAAAGCTTGCAATCATGTAAGTTTCTTGTATTTTTGCCTCATAATTATGTGAGATGGCATCAAGCCTAATAATACACACCAACTTTAATTATGTGAGATGGCATCAAGCCTAATAGTACACACCAATTTTAAGCATTAAGCAATTAAGCCGAGGCATCACCTTATGTTCTTTTTGTGCATGTGCTACACTTTCTCGAGCACAAAATTTTATGATATGCACTAAAGTGTTCATGATTGGCTAGTGAACGGTGGTGAGATGGTTATTTATGCTTTTCTCAAAAGGTTCAAGTCCGACAGTTAAAGACATGTGACTTCAAGATCAAGACAAAGTGATCAAAAACTATAAACATCTTTCCCACACAACATGCACTACAAAGCTCAACTAGTAAAGTGCAATAAATAAGCTCATCAAAGCTAAACAAGGTACATAAACATGTTATGTAAAGATAATGTAGTCAACCTTGATTACAAATCCAAGATATATATTACAAAATAAATAACAATCTTTTTGGTTTAAAAACAAATTTTATGACCAAAAACAAAAAGCACATATTATGCTAAATGAACAATGCAAAAGCAATGCATGATAGTGCAAAACTATGTTATAGAGGGTACACAAACAAAAAATATCAATTTCTTAATTAACCCTTGAGTATATGTACAAACTAGTACATACTATTCAAGTTTCTCCACAATGTCAAGCATGTTCTAAATCAAGAGAGAGATATCATAACCCATATAATCCTCAAGAATAATAAAACAAGACACAAAATAAAATATTTTTGTCTTTTTGAAAATTTTCAATGTTTTTGGATTTTTTTTTTAATTTTTTTATAAAAACAACCTAAAAAACAAAACAACTAAAAACAAAAACAAAATATGTCCACAAATAATTGAAAGAATTAAATCAGGGACAAGTTAGCAACACTCACCTTGGAGAATCTTTTCTCACCCATTTAGCACGAGTCTTCGGCTTTGTAGGTGAAAATCCATGTGAAGCAGAGTGTATTTGAGGAATTACACCAATCTTCTGAGAAAGACTAAAATCCTGCAAATTCCTTTCACAAGCCAACAAGCTTAAATTTTTCGAAAGAATATGAAACAATTTATATGGACTTATGGCAGGAGAAATATCATCACATATCCTAGATTGAAATAAAGAACGCTTAATTTTCAATTTGTGACAATTAGGATGAATGTGACCACGAACACCACAAAAGTGGCAAACAGGAACAATTTTAAGAACATCAGTATTCATAACAGCAAATCTAGTCTCAGATTTAGGTTTTTGCCTTAACAAAGAACAGTTTGGTCTAATATGACTAACAACACCACAAAAGTGACAGGTTGGCACAAAAACAGATTTATTATGCTCTTTAACAGTAGGTTTAGACATAGGTTTAGAAACTTCAATGTCTACATCATAACCTTTACCTTTGTCTAACCTAGCAAAATAAGCCCTCTCTTTATTATTCCTCTTGAAAAGAGGGATATAAACTTTTTCAGTTTTAGGGTTAAGAGAAATAGAAACACTTCTGTTATCAACAACAGGCTTGGTACTAGTCAAATTTTCAATTTTAGCTTTAGATTCAACTAACTCTTGTTCCAAGCTTTTTATCTTCTCATCTTGAGAGGAAATTTGATTTCTCAAAAATTCATTCTTTTTATTAGATTCATCTAATTTCACAATCAAATCCTTTTTTTCAAGATTAGCCAATTTTAACTCTTCTTTAAATTTCTTAACAATTTTCAAAGATTTATATAATTCTTTACAAAGAGTTTCAAAAGCATCAAAAAAATCAGTAGAAACATGATCAGAAAGACACTTCAAATTATCCATGACAACAGGGGTCAAGGATCAGCTCTTAGATCAAAAGATCTACAACAAGAAGAGCTACTTGCTCTGATACCACTTGCTGAAAATTTAGACCCCTTAAAACACAACCAGATTGAGTAGTCTAGTTAATTAACTAAGTTGTTACTTAGTCAAATTAACCAATTCTAGGTTAAAACAATCAAACAATCATATCAAGAATATATAGCAACGGAATAATAAATAACACAAGATATGATCACCCAGGAAAACCAAACCGGTAAAAAACTTGGGGAGGATTTTACCCACCGATCCTCAAGGCAAACTTGAATTCACTATGAAAGAATTGAAGTTCATATAAAAGGACTTACAAGCTCCCCGCTCGACTTCCTAATGCTACCTACCAGTAGAACTTACTGACACGACCCCGTGCAAGCTCCGAATCCACGGACTCCTTCTTTCTTGAATTCTTCAATCAGCTACAAGCACCCACGCTTGATATTCTTTAAGCTTCAATGGTAGCAACCTTGTTGATCATCAAGATGTAGATAATATCTCTACCTTGAAAACCCTAAGTTTATGTGAAGGAAAGCTCCTCAATGATCTCACAAGAGATTCACACAAACTGCAATGTATGAGCAACGAAAACTTAGAGAGGTTTTGGTACAAAACCCTAAAAATAAAAGGAGGCACAAGAGGCACTCTAATCTCTCTCTCTTAAAAGCACTAAAAAACGTGGCTTAGGGTTTCCTTTATATAGTGGGAGAAGTAGATCTAAAACCCTAATCCTTAATGGGCTTAAGCTGCTGTTTGGGCCGACTTTAAATTCTGCAGATACGATTTTCAATCGATCAAGCCTGTTCTTCGATTGATCGAACCAGGTGGAATATGAAGTCTTCTTCCTGCAGCTTGTATGTTCTTGAATCTTGACTTGAATCACCTTGAGCATTGTCTAATAAAACCTATAGACTCTAAGATCTATATCTAGACAAGTTTGTGTTAACGATTTGCCAATTGTTCTAAACATTTAGAACCTAACAAATGCCCTATTGGATAAGTAATTTGACAAAGAAAAAATGGTAAATTACAGTAAGCTCACCTACAGTTAGGCTCATTTTCACTTTGTCTGCCCGTAATTTAAAACTTGTCACTTTGCTCACTTGATGTTGACTCTGTTAACCTTCTGTAACCCACATCTCCATTTGCTGTTAGAAAAACACATTTGTAAGCAAAAACAAATATAACAAAAATAAAAAAAGCTAGGGTTTGAAATTATGAATTGGGCAACCAAATTTACACAATTTCAAGTTGAGCTCGGTCCCTTCCCCATCACAGTCACAGTCCACCAGTAAATTCGCTCTCCCATTCTTCTCTCCTCAATTATTTCTTTCTTTTTTTTATCAAATTAAAATATAAAAAATGTAATCAATGTATACTACAATAACAACTTTTAGATGCAACATCTTTATAAAGTGCTAAACCTCACTTGAACCACTAGCCCTTCTATGCAATTGGATGAATATGTGTAACAGATAAGAAGTGCAATGCATCAGATTAGCTGGGTGTGATTTTTATTGGAGAGAAGGAAATTGAGGGACAATAGGGGTTGGGGAAGAAATCTAGGAAGGCATAGCCTACTCAAGGCAGAAATATTCCTTGGGATTTTTTGTTTTTTTAAGATTAAGGTAATAGGTTTGAAGTTGGAAGGTTCTTTCTTTCTTTCCTTGGTGGTGTTTGGTTATGCAGAATAGACCAAAAATTAGGAGAGGGACAAGCTAAGATCAAGGTCAATCTACGGCAATATAACAGACCAAACCCACCCTTAAAAAGTGTTACTAGATTTCTCTCCCTATCTTACACTTTGATCTAGCACCTAGGAGCCACCACCATGACACCAAACCCATGGCTGATCTACCATGATCCAAACCCACGGCTGGATTTTTCTTTACCTCACTCTTGGGTTGTTGGCTTATCTCTATCTCACTCTCTTTTGTTGATAACATTGCTAGTTGTTTTGAGATGTTGGTCTTCTTGTAAAATTTGGTTCACAATTTTGAGTTGTTGTGAGATTGTTGATATCATTATAGATTAAAAATAATTTCATTGAGCCCTTTGATTAGTGTGTTGTTCCTCCAGTTTGTTCTCACTGAAGTTCATGAGCAATTAAAAACCCTAAATTTTTTTTATTCTTGTTATATTTGTTTTTGCCTAAAAATGTGCTTTCTAACGACAAATGGAGAGGTGGGTTACGGAAGATTAATGGAGCCAATCATACATGAAAGTGTCAAGTTTTATATTATGGGTAAGCAAAGTGAAAATGAGTCTAACCACAGGTAAATTTCCTATAATTTGACCAAGAAAAGCATACAAAAAATTTACAACCTTGAGAACTATTTTCATAATATAATATCTTGAAAAACAATCTAATATTTTTGTTTAATTTTAGATGCATTGTAGTTGTCACTCTATTTCAATTAGGGAATATATATCAAAGTTTGATTGTTTATTTATTTATACATTGTCGCTTTTAATAGGCGTGTGGAGTGACTATCAGTAAGTGTATATATGTATGAAACTCTCTATTGAAGGCTTGAACCTAAGCTATTGCCCCTTCTACACAGACCCCACCTCATAAAAACTTGTACTTATAGAGTGACTATCATGCTAAGGATGTGCGATGGTTTCTTTCCACACTTAGCAATGATT
This sequence comes from Quercus variabilis, assembly GCA_030445155.1. NCBI lineage: Eukaryota > Viridiplantae > Streptophyta > Magnoliopsida > Fagales > Fagaceae > Quercus > Quercus variabilis. The sequence continues at coordinate 52,684,115 of CP129446.1, read as the reverse complement.
CTCGTACATGTCTATAATTTCAAATATATGTTTTATGCAATGAGTGTTCCACTGTGTGTGGTGGTTGAAACAGAAGATCATTTTTACTCCTTGAAAACAACTTTCACGACATCTCGGCGTACTCCAAAATCATTAACATAACGATTGACACAGTATGTGCCACAACTTGCTGCCAGACGAGCAACACTGATAGCTGCATATCCAACTGGTGAAGAACGGGCTAGAAACGCAACTGGTACAGAAAGGATAACACCAGCAGCAGCTTGAAAGGATGCAGCCTGACCACTCTGGCCCCCGTTAACAGTAGGAATCACTTTCAAGTGTTTTGCAGCATAATGCAAAGTCTTCACAGTTGTTCTTCATAACATCATAGACACCAAAGCCCTTCCGGAGGAAATAAAAGGCACGATGAATAACTTGTATTTCTGACTCAGAAGAAACAAAAGTGCAGGTACCTCCACGAGCTTTGGCAAGAAAGAAAGCTGGTGTGACACCATACTCGCAGCGGTAGAGATCTCCTCCTGAAAGAAAACAATCTATACAAGAAGAGATGACTCCATCACGCCTTGATTCATCACCACATATTGGGCATGGATTGTCCAAAGGATGTTGAGGTAATGAGCTCCCAATGATGTGGTCCAATCCAGTTCCTGTACCAATTTCCTGGCCTTCTCCCCGAGTAAAGTGGATAACATTTCCCTTGTTGACATATATCCCTGTTGTTACAAAGTAGAATCTAGCTGTTTTTACTTGAAATAACTAAAATTGTAACGTACATACATCAAGCAAATTAGAAATCAACTCTTGCTCTATCGTTCATCTCAAAAAAGAAATCAACTCTTGCTGTAAAAACAATTTCCAAGAAAAGACGATTGCGTTCATTCAATCAAACACAAAGAACCCATTAACTGCTAGTATAAGTGTATAACCCTTCTGTTTTTCAAATTACTTCTCTACTGGTATAACTAGATAAAGGTAATTAAGCATTGATTAGGATTTCAGCGTTGTAATCAACCCCAACAGTTCAACTATAGTCCTACAAAAATGTTAATTTGAGGCCAATTCCAAGAGCCCTTAATACCATTACGTCCATTACAAGATTATTAAAAAATTTACATATTTACCATTTCAAGATACACAAAAGCATTTCAAAGTGAAAAAGACATAGGACACATTGAAAATATAGCATCTAATTGGGTTTTTGCTAGAAAATATAATAAATTATTAAAAATAGTATTGTAGTAAAATTCTTTGGGAGAATAGTCTTTCTTTAAATTTTGCATTGAAATCATGTTTCCAAAACACAATTTCGGTTATATCACATCTTGCACTAAAATCATAATTTGAAAAAACAACAATATTAAAAATTTCAATACTTAAATTTGTCATTATAAATAAAATAAATGTTATTTTTTTTTAAATCAGCTCCTAATTTAATGGAGCCATATAAATTTTATTTGTTTTTGTATTGTGTTCTTTCCTGAAACAGTGGAGAGGTATGTCCCACAAATGTAACTCCAGTTTCAGAAATAGCAGTAAAATTTCCATCAAAATTTGTGATCAGGGTTGACAAAACAAAATAAACTAGAAATACGAGAAAAACAGATCCTATTATGAAGGAGTAAAGCAAATGCAGGAGCGATTACTTAGATACTAATCAACCCCAAAATACAAAAATAAATATAAATGATGATTATAGTCAGAAAGGAAAAGAGGAAGAAATGGAAAGGGCACCGTGGTGGGAGTAGATATAAGCGAGTCTATAGCAGTAGATATGATCCCCAGGTTTTAGATTCTCCCTCTCGAACTTGTTCGTCAACACTCCCATTCTTTGATCTTTCTCTCTGCTCTACTCCTTTGTCCAATGCGCACAATCCCTTCTTTCTCTTGTAAGACAGTAAAGGTTTTTGGCTGGTACCACACCAGTGTCTTCTGTTTAGTTTTATTGTTCTCATTCACAGGTACCAATTAGAGTGGCTTGGATCCTACAACTCACTTTCGATTTTAGCTCATCATCAGAAACATTTCATGCAAAAACTCTCGACTTCAACGAATGGTTACTAAGAATTGAGTATAATAAAGTATGAAAACTAACTATTGATCATGAACAAGAACAAAATAGATTGCAAACCAATTAATTCTTGGAATTGAAGTAAGAGAAAACTGTTTTAAAAAATTAAAATTATATTTTTGGCACTTGGATCAGTAAGATAATGCGGTACATACTAGGTAAATCCGAAGGCTCCCACTTGCACGCATTAACTTCAGGGATGACATGAACTTGGGAGTCATTGCCTTCCATTTTGAGCCTCAGATAGTGATTCACAAGTTATTCATCGGTTGGGTGGAATCTGAATCCCACTGGCATCGATTCCATTCCTTTAATGCTTCATTTTTCAATAACTTCAACTTTCATTACTAAGAAGAGAAAAATATAAAAACAAAATCAGATTTTAATACATTATTAATCATACATCTCGTACTCTATTACCTTGCTATTTAATTTAATTTTTTTTCTTTACGGTACTATTTTAATAATACATCCAACTTCTCATACTTAGTTCTTTTAGTAAGATTAAAAATAAATAGGGATGGAATAAAATAATAATATTTAATTAAGATATAGATATTGCTACAATAGACATCTATGATGTTAGCAAAACGCAAAAATCTAGCATTAGGTGTGGGTATTTAGCACCCAAAAAAAGAAAAAAAAAAAAAAAAAAAAAAAAAAAGGTATTAGGGCAATTGGTGCTACAATAAAATGCAAAATAACTAAAAACAAGTTTTAGAGCATTGAATTTCCTCTAAAAAAAAAAGTTTTGGAGCATTGAATGGGAATGCACTAAAATCCTATTTTCAAAACTAGAATTAAAAAAGCTACTAGATACCTAAATGTTATCAATGTAATATCAATTTAAATAATTTTTACTAAAGTTGTAGGGGCTTGGGCCCGGGTGACCAAGAGTGGCCCATGTGACCAAGGCCCATCACTATGGGGATAGGATCAATCCATCAATAAATGTGCAAGGGTCTAAGGATAGCGTTCGGGAAACCTTATTGTGTTCGTGTCAGGTTAGGCCTAGTACAAACTAATAAACCAGGGGAAAGCTAACAAGGGGACGGTCAAATTCAAGTCGGTAACGAAACATTGTTAGTGCCTTTGGGAGACTCGCTACCAAACGTTATTTGGCATCAAGAACAAGTTTCAAGAGAATCGTCAGAAAGCATGATGCTTTCTTGGGATTCTAGCGAAAGTGGAAATACGTGTAAATTGGTGAAATGATAATGATAAGTGCCCCACTAGGGAGAGACAATAAAAAGGGGATAAGAAGGCAAATAGAGAGTTAGTTGGGAAAACACTAGAAGGAACACGGGGAAAAAACAGGAAATAGGAGTAGACAGAAGGAAAGGAGGTAATACACACAAGAGGGAAGGGAGTGTGAATAAACAAAGAGGGAGAAGAACGACAAAAGGGGGAGGTGTGTGGATCAAAAAAGAGTTTTTGGAGAAGGATACAGCTTGGACTAACTAGCTGGAGCTCGGGGCTGTACCTATAGGATTGCAAGTAAGCCTACAAATAAATAAATTGGGGCCCAAATCCTTTATACTATAGCCCAAGCAGGTTTGGGGACTACAATTGGCACCATCTGTGGGAATCCTACTTAACTTGAGGCTTCGAGCTAGCTTGATACCATCCAATCATGGAGAGCTCACATGCTGGAAAGGGTTCTATTGAAGGAAATCATTCAAGGGCCTCCTCAAAGGGTCGTAAGAGGTTGGAAAGGGAGCATAGAAAGGAACAGCAACACATGCAAGATAGACATGAGACAAGGCTAGATTCTGATAAGGGATCTTCACAAGGGGAATGAATTATGTCTTATATCCCCGAGCGGTCTCACCATCATGATCGGGTACGAAAGTTGGAGAATTTACAAAAGCAAGTTAATAACTTGGAGGTTGAACTGAAGGGTCGACACCGTGGAAGAGAATGGGAGGATTCCCCTAACAACCTTGATTACATTGCAGGAGGATCATCTCGAGGTAACAGTTAACGATGGTCAAAAGACAGATCTTATGAAACCATGAGGTGTCATCACGAATCTCCCCATCATGAAAGGTCCAGGCACCATAATGCTACTTAGGACACTATGAGCCGTGCACTAAGAAGAGCTACCCATTCACCATTTTTTGATGAGATTGAACGTATGGAAATGCCGAGGCGATTCACCCAACCACTGTTCACCATTTATGATGGAAAAACCGATTCGGTGGAGCATATAAGTCACTATATTCAAATGATGTCGCTCTATTCTTAGAATGATGGTTTGATGTGTAAGGTGTTCCCATCTAGTCTTGGGCCGACAACTATGGGGTGGTTTAATAGTTTAAGGAAAAGGTCTATCTGAAACTTTAGGAAGTTAATGCAAGCATTCAGGGTGCGATTTATAACGTGTAGTAAAGTTCCTTAGCCGATAGTTGCTTTATTATCCATGAGGATGAGAAGTGGAGAAACCTTCCAATCTTATGCGAACAGGTATTAAGAGCTATACAATAAGATAGAAGGGGGGAATGAGTGGGCAACTGCTAGCACCTTCCGACTTGGTCTTCCTGAGGAGTCAAAATTGAGAGATTCTTTGACCATGCAACTTCTTGAGGGCATGCACCAGCTTATGAGAAGGATTGAAGAGTATAATAAATTAGAGGACGACCGACTATAGGGCAAAAGTAAAGCCTTGGCTTCTTTGTAATACCATAAGGAGTATTGTCTCGAGAAGTTTTAGCAAAACGCTGGGAGGGAGACAAGGGCCTTTAGTGTGGGCTCAACACCACGGACTAAGGGAGTTAATGTGACATTTAAGGAGCTTGTCTATAAGATCCTTGAGCGCATTAAAAATGAGCCTTATTTTTGATGGCCGGGAAAGAAAGGTGTGGACCCGACGAGAAGGAATTAGTGCTTATATTGTATTTATCATAGAGAAAAAGATCATACTACCGAGTAGTGTTGCATGTTGAAGGATCACTTGGAGTAGCTTGAAAAAGCAGGGCATCTTAAGGAAATTTTGGTTGGCAAGAAGAAGCAAGCATAGGCCAGGGATTGGGAAATCGAAATGACCATGTACTTCCCCTTTCCTTGGCAGTTATTGAGGTTATTCATGCAACCTCTAAGGGAGTAAGTTTAAATAGTCAGAAGGGCATATTGAGTGTATTGACTCTGCCTGAAGCACATGTTACAGATTGACCTGAGAAGAGGTCTAGGAGGATTTCAATCCCGATCACTTTTAGTGAAGAAGATTTGGAAGGAACGTCCTAGCCACATGACGACACTTTGGTGGTGACTTCTCGGATGGCAGATTCCTAGTAAAAAGGTTCATGGTAGATCAAAGGAGTTGAGTTGAGATCATGTACCCTGATCTTTATAAGGGACTGGGGCCATACGAGAGGATTGAGCAGATATGACACCCCGCTTGTAGGGTTTGATGGAAGGGTCATAACTCCCAAGGGGTAAATAAAACTTTCAATGATGACTGAAGGAAAGAAGTGGAAGTAAGTTTTATTGTGGTCAACGCCTTCTCGCCATACACGGTAATTTTAAGGTGTCCCTGGATTCATGCCATAGGGGTAGTACCTTCAACACTACGTCAAAAGATCAAATTCCCTACTAAAGATGGGGTCGCAATAGTCCGAGCCAATCAAAAGTAGTAAGGCAGTGCTTGGTGGCAGCAATAAACCATGAGATTAAGTAGAAGAACCAAGTTGATCGAGAGCAATTATAGAAATTACCAATAACTGAGGGTCTAACAAGGGTAGGTAGTGCAGAAAAGTTGGTCCAAGTACAAATTACTTCGTATTTCGATAGGTGTTTCTGAGTAGGAAAGAGCATGTTAGTAGAAGACTGAGTGGAAATTCTGTTATCGTTGGTGCAAAATTTTAACGTGTTCGCATGAAGTCTGTACGAAGTACCCAAAGTTGATCCAGCTTTTATTATGCACAAGTTAAATGTAGACCCTCTGGTCCCACCAAAGAAGCAAAGATTGATGAGGTCCACGAAACCTCATGTGGAAGCCGTGAAGGAGGAAGTGGAGAAACTAAAACAGTCAGGGGCCATTAAGGAAGTGTTTTTCCCTTAATGGTTGGCTAATTTGGTGGTGTTGAAAAAGAAGAACGGAATATAGAGAGTTTGCGTTAACTCTACCGACTTAAACCGAGTGTGTCCAAAGAACCTATTCCCGATACCAAAGATAAATCAATTGGTGGATGCCATAGTCGGACACTAGAGGATGAGCTTTCTGGACACCTTTCAAGGTTACCATGAAATCGTTTTGGCACCCAAGGATCAAGAGAAATTACTACTACATAGTGATGCCTTTTGGATTGAAGAATGTGGGGGCTATGTATCATTAAATGGTTACTCAAAATTACTACTACACAATGATGCCTTTAGGCTAAAGAATGCGAGGGCTACGTATCAGTGGATAGTTACCTGCACGTTCAAGGATCAAATGAGGAAAATGGTGGAATTTTACATTAATGACATAGTAGTGAAGACCAAGAAGAGTGAAGGGCATGTGCATGACCTGGTTGAGGTCTTTGAAATATTAAGGCAGCACAAGTTATGCCTTCATGCAGAAAAATATGCTTTCGGAGTGGATCAGGCAAGTTCTTAGGTTATATGATAACCACACGAGGCATAGAGGTGAATCCCAACCAGATTACAACTATTCAATAGCTGCACCAGCCTAACAATCCTAAAGAAGTGCAAAGACTTACTGGAATGATTGCCGCCTTGAATAGGTTTGTATCAAGATTAGCAAATAGATGCAAATCGTTCTATCAATTGTTAAAGAAGTGGAAGGGTTTTCAATGGACGGAGGAATGTGACATGGCATTTAAAGACTTAAAGTCTTAGCTAGCTAGTCCGCATATTTTATCCCGAACTGAGCCCGAAGAGGATTTATATAAGTATTTTGTAGAATCCGATCATGCCATTAGTTTGGTGTTGATTAGACAACAGGAGGGGATCCAAAGACCAGTATATTATCTCAGCAAAATGTTGATGGATGTAAAGACTCGATATTTGCTGCTAGAGAAAATGGCACTGGCACTGGTGCAAGCTACAAGGAAACTACCACATTATTTCCAATCTCACACAATATGGGTATTAACCGAGCACCCCTTATAGTCACTTTTAAGGAGGTTAGATTTCACTGGAAGGATAGCAAAATGGGGGACAAGATTGGGAACATTTGACATACGGTACAAGTCGAGAAATTCTATGAAAGGTTAGGTGCTGGCAGACTTTGTGGTTGAATTTACTCCTTTTCTAGAAGCTTCTGTTGGAATATGTCAAGTCATGTTAAACAATGGCAAGTGTATGTGGACAGTGAATCTAATGCAAGGGCGTCGGGGGTTGGAATCATAACGGTGTCTCCTGAGGGATTGAGATTGGAACTCACTCAAATTGGGTTTTCGTGCTTCAAACAATGAAGCCGAATATGAAGTCCACATTGCAGGATTACAGGTGGTACAAAGGTTTGGTGCTGAAGAGGTAGAAGTGTTCTCGGATTCAAGATTAGTAGTGAGTCAAATAGAAGGGAGCTTTGAGGCAAGGGACTATCGCATGTCACAATATTTAAAGTTGTTTGGATCTTTCTGGGCAAACTTCCAAAAAGTTAGCATAGTCAGAGTGTAGAGAAGTTAAAACAGTCATGCTGACTCCTTAGCCACATTGGCTTCCTCCTCAGATAAATGCATTCCCTGAATGATTTTTGTGGAGCTATTAAAGCAACCAAGTATTAAGCAACAAACGGTGGTGGCAGTTGCATTTGTGGAGGAGCCTAGTTAGCTGGATCCTTATGTTGCATTCCTATCTAATGGGTTTTTGCCAACAGATGGGAAAAAGGCAGAGAAGGTGCGGAGAACGTCAACTCATTTTTGGTTATTCAAGGATAAAAAGTTGTACCAACATTCGTTTAGAGGTCCATACTTATTATGTCTTCACCCGAGCAAGACCATCGAGCTACTAGCTGAGCTTCATGAAGGAACATATGGAGGGCATTCGGGGGGGAGATCACTCGCCTACCAAGCTATGACTCAAGGATTTTGATGGCCGAATATGCAATGAGAAGCAACGAACTATTTAAAAAAAAAATGTGACCAATGCCAAAGACACGCTCCTATCCTACATTAACTAGGTGGAAATTTGAACCTGTTCACTAGTCCTTGGCCTTTCACCCAATGGGGGCTAGATATAATTGGAACATTCCCTCATGTTCCTGGGAGTAGGAGATATGTAGTGGTAGCAATGGACTATTTTACCGAATGGGTAGAAGCCGAGGCCTTAGCAAACATTAAGGATGTGGATGTGAAGAAATTCATATGGAAAAACATAATTACAAGGTTCGGGGTTCCCTCGGCACTAATATCCAACAATGGGCTTCTATTTCATAGTAAGGTTTCCAGAGAGTATTGTTGTAATCTCGGGATAACCAATAGGTACTCATCACAGGTATACCTTCAGAGCAACGAGTAGGCAAAGGCAACGAACAAGACAATAGTTAATGGCTTGAAGAAAGGGTTGGAGGGGTTGAAAGGTAATGGGTCAAAGAGTTGCCGAACATTTTGTAGGCCTACTGAACAACGCCTAGGAGGTCAATGGGTGAAACCCCCTTTTCCATGATGTATAGTGCAAAGGCAGTTAAGGTTTGCTTGTCAAGCATAAGAGTGACTGAATTTGCACAAAGCAGTAATGACAAGCGTATGGTAGGAAATTTAGACGCCTTGGAAAATAGGCAAGAAATGGTAGCCGTACAGCTTGCAGACTATCAACAAAAGTTAGCTTAGGGATATAATAGGAATGTGAGGCCTCGAGGCTTCGTGGCAGGGGATCTCGTTTTACAGAAAGTTGTAGGAAGTATGAAAGATCAGAATGTAGGTGTGTTGGCTTCGAATTGGGAAGGACCCTACCGAGTAACAACAACGACCAAAGCAAGAGCTTATTACTTGTGAGACATGGTACAAAGGCCTTTACCCCAGCCATGGAACGTCTGTAATCTGAAGAAGTATTATCAATAAATGAAAAAGAAATGTTGTAAGATATGCTTGAGGTTGTAGATAAGTGAAAATGAAGAAGGTGGAAAGAGTTCAGCTGTATTGTTCAGAGTTTTGCTAGCATTTTTCTAAATTTTTCTAAGGATAGAAACCAAGCCTCAGCCTAATTCTGGTCACCAACCAAGTGGAAATCTTAATAAATTTTTCTAAGGACAAAAACCTGACCTTGGCCTGACTCTGGTCATCGACCAGGTGGAAACTTTAATAACTTTTCTAAGGACGGAAACCTAGCCTCGACCTAACTCCGACCACCGACAAGGTGGAAATCTTAATAAATTTTTCTAAAGACAAAAACCTAGACTTGGCCTAACTCCAGTCATTGACTAGATGTAAACCTTAATAAATTTTTCTAAGGACAGAAACCTGGCCTCAACCTGACTCCAGTCACCGACTAGGTGGAAACCTTAGTAAATTTTTCTTAAGATAGAAACCCAGCCTTGGCTTAACTTCGATTGCTATCCAGGTGGAAACCTTAACAAGCTCCCCTAAGGACATAAACTTGGTCGTGGCATAATCCCAATTGCCGACCAGTTGGCAACTATAATAAACCACCTCAAGGAGAGGGACTCATTCTTAACTTAAACTTTTTCATTGAAAGAAAAAAGGAACAGAAGAAAAATGTATCACTCATGAGAAAGAGGCTTAATCATGCAATCACACTATAAGAAAATAAGATAAAGAATTTGATCAAAGGAATTTAAAATCATCAATATTAAGCAAACTTAAGGAAGTTCAGTACACAAATACTTTAATTGGTCAATTACATAGAGTTTTGGCCAAGATATGGCAAAATAAGGAAAGAAAATACATAGTTTGAAATGGTATAATAAAATTAGGCATTTGGGTTGCTGGGAATGATGGGGCCGATTAAAGGAGTTGCACTGGTAATGGGAGGGTTTAAGCCGAGAGCTGGTTGAGTAGCGCCTTGTGTCACAGAAGGAGCAGTGGTTGCCGGGTTATCTTGATCAAGCACCACCACATAAGAGTCAATCTGGTTAGACAACTCCCTTATTTCAGAGCTTTTAGCACCTTCCTCCTCTTCATTGTTGTCCTCACTTTGTTCTTAAGCCTATGCCTCAGCCTCGGGGTCCTTAGGTAGCGGAATTTGGTCAGCATTTCTGAATGGGGAGGTATCGGGAAGACTGATAGCATTCACTGCAAACATCCAACCCTCCATGAACTCGAACTTCTGAGCCTGAAAGATCACTAATCCAGCTGAGTTCTTGGCATCTCTAAAACCCTTATTATAGTAGGTTTGCTTTTGAGTCTTCATCGTATTCTTCAAGTCAGCGAGTTCCTTATCACGAGCAAAGATAAGGCTTGTCACCTTGATAATCTTAACTTCAGTCTCGCCAAGCTTGCCTTGAAGATCTTCTGCTTTCTACTCAGCTAATTGCCTTGCCTTTTTGGCTATGGTTGCCCATTGCTCTACTACATTCAATTCCAAGGTCTTCTCTTTCAAGTTCACCTTAGCTACCTGTTTTAGGGCTTTCTCATTGTCCACCTCCTCCATCATGCCCTTTAGCCGACCCACCACAACATAATTCAATTGGGTGGCCTGAGACAATAATAAAAAAGATCGGGGGTCAGCATACTCTGAGTACAAACACTTATAAAGATTAAAATGTCTGTACCTACCAATATAAAAGGGAGGCAGGATAAGAGAAAATAAGCAAATGAAAACAATAAAAGTTCAAAACAACAAAAACTCATTGCTATGTTATGCCATTTTAGTTTTAAGGAATAGATATTCATCCTAGCAGCTCGTGTTCTAGGTTGGCGAGTAGCAATAAAGCCCTCCTGGGGCTGTTAGACACTTATGCCTTAAGGCCGCTTCTCCAAGTCCAAACATATGAGTCAGACAGAAAAACCTTATCCCCAAAATGGAAAGTACATTCCCATCCAATAGAGGGATTGGAGGAGGTAGAGGCCACCTAAGAATCGATGATGGTCTGCTAAGTCATGGGCCGTGTCTCCTAAAGGGCCCTGTTGGTCAGTTAAGTTACTACCCAACCTGAGGTTAGAGTAGGGAGCTAGTTAGTAGGAGGGGTGTTAGACTCGGTTGTTGCATCATTAGCACCCCTTGGTCGCTTTCTTTGTTGACAGTAAGGGGGGGGGGGGGGCATTGTCTGCTAAAAGGCAGGATGAGGGGCAACTTGGCTCCCAATGGGCTGTGTGATTGGAAACCAACAATCCAAAGCAATGGTATGCTTTTGAACTATGACAGTCAATTTTATAGGAATAGTTTCTTTGGCAACCAAGGCTTCCGCAATAGGGCCTTTTAAAAGAGGGGTTATACTGGAATATGCATTTCCATACCCTAAAAAATGTTATCACCCAAACCATCCCGTATAGGTTCAAGTGAATCTTGTCTAACTATTCGATGCCCCTAGGGTCTCGCCTCACCGCTAGTAAGTCTATTTGGCAAAAATCTAGGCAGTCGAACGTCGAGGTAAGACAAAAGTGGGCTACCGACTATCAAAGCGCCCGAGGAATCTTGGTAGCTCATGCAAGATGGCACACAACCCAAGATCAAATGGGATGCTCTTAATTGCTCGTCGTAATGTAAGAATATTTCCAAGCACAGGACAAAATTAAGCTCCTGAGCTTGTACCACACTTATATCCAGTTGAAAATTTTTGGAAACTATAGTAGGGAATAGTGAACAAGTTAATAAAAATATATAACCAAAAAAAAAAAAAAAAGAAAACTTAACTGAAAAACATGCATGTTATGGTCATGTTAAGGAGTCGAAAAAGAAGGTACTGTCCTATTTGACGAGGAGAGGTTATGCAAGTCAGTTCGCCATACAGCCAATTCCTGCTTACTCTTATGAACTCCCTTGTAGAGTTCCTATTGGAGTCGAGGAGGTAAGATATCAATCTAACAATAATGTTTCGGGTTTGAAGGTAGTACCCATTCTTTAAGCTCCCCCGAATGGCATATAGGAAATTAATATCATGGTGGGTAAGGCTGAGGCCATATAATCGGTTAAGACGCCCTACGCAATTGATGCCCCACGTAACTGACTACCCTATAAAAATTGGGTAAACACAGGTCGGGGCTAAGCCCGTAAAAACTAAGGTTCTAAGTAACCAAAGATCTACTAGAAATCTAACCCCACCCTTTAATATTGACACTAAAGGAAAAAACACTACATGGGGTAACCTTTGGTCTTCTATGTGTCCCTCATGATAGTATGATATGTTCACGTCACGAGGAATGTTGAACCTAGCTTTAAAAGATTCTACATTGGCGTTAGTTCTTAAGAGATATGAGAAACCCATTTTATTTTCCTATCTAATTTACTAGGAGATGGATAGAGGGAAAAGGACTTACTGAGTGACTTCTTGATGATAAGGATGGTCTTGGAAGGAGTTTAGGGGCTTGGGAAGAAAGAATAGACAAGACTTTGAACTTGAAAAGAACTAAAGAAAATAATAACGTAAATTGTGTTAGTATTTATAGGAATAAATGTCATTTAATGTAACTGCAAAAAAATCAATCAATACTTACTGTCGTGTCTCTTCACGTGTGCCTCAGTAATCGAAGCATTAGATCATCTTAACCATCCAATGTCATAGATGCTGCCACGTGCACATAAAGAGCGAGTTGTCATAACTGCTGCTTTAATTAATCAACTGTTGATCTTCCCGAGATGTAACCGTCGTTTTGAAAAACCTAATTGAACATCAAACAGAAGAACCCTAATCCTATCTCCACTTCATGAAAATGGGATCATGGGGGAGGGGGGGGGGGGAGGGGGGGCTAAATGTAGGGGCTTGGGCTTGGGTAACCAAGAGCAGCCCATGTGACCAAGGCCCAACACTGTGGGGATAGGATCAATACACTTATAAACGTGCAAGGGTCTAAGGATAGCATTTGGGAAACCTTATTGTGTTCGAGTCATTTCAAGCCCAGTGCAAACTAGTAGACTAGGGGAAAGCTAATGAGGGACAATCAAATTCAGGTTGGTAACCGAGCACTATTAGTGCCTTTGGGAGACTCACTACCGAACGTTATTTGGCATCTAGAACAAATTTCAAGAGAAACGTCAGAAAGCATGATGATCCCTTAGGATTCTAGCGAAAGTGGAAATGCATGTAAATTGGTGAAATGTTAATGATGAGTGCCCCACTAAGGAGAGACTATAAAAGAGGGATAAGAAGGCAAACAGAGAGTTAGTTGGAAAACACTAGGAAAAAAACTAGGAAAAAACACTGGGAAAGATGCTAGGAGGAACACTGGGAAAACACGGGAAATAGGTGTAGACACAAGAAAATGAGGTAATGCACACAAGAGGGAAGGGAGTGGGAGTAAACAAAGAGGGAGAAGAACAACAAAAGGGGGAGGTGTGTGGATCAAAAAGGGGTTTTTTAGAGAAGGATACAGCTTGGACTGACTAGCTAGAACTCGGGGCTCTACCTATAGGATCGCAAGTAAGCCCACAAATAAATAAATTAGGGCCCAAATCCTTCATACTATAGCTGAAGCAGGCTTGGGGACCACAAAAACAATATTAAATCTTGTCATAATATGAATATTGGAATAAAAATATCCAATAAATTAGGTTCTATAAAAATTCAAACACGTAAAATTATATTGGCTAATGAAACGAAATTAATATTATCTATTTAAGGACAATTAATTTAATGCAGCTATATGTTTAAATTTGTTTGAAGAACCTAATATACTACAACATGTGATTCGATAAAATATTGTTCACATATGAGTTTTTATTAATCATTTTATGGTAGGTATGAAATTATTTATGGGTTGGGGAGCAAGAATTGATTCCCCAAATCGATTGTCAAAATTGGTCTATATTTGGCACTTTTTAAACCAAAATTGTGGAAATTTTTGCTATTATTTCTGCAAATAATAAGTTATTCAAAATTAAAATAGATAAAATCATGCTTAAAATGAATTATGTAACAAGAAGATTAGATAGATTAATTATATTATTAATTGAAAAGTAGATATTAGTAAAATCTAAATAAATAAACTTAATTAATAATTTTCATTTTAGGAGAGATAGAAATAATTTTGCTTTTTTTTTAGAAGAATAATTTTGCGTTTTAAAAGAAAAGAAGAATGATTTTTTAAATGAAAAACTTTAAAATAGTATATTTTAAATAGAAAAAAGATCCCATTTGGAATTGTTCTCTTTAACCAACAATATCGAGCCACCCTTGACATCATGCACTCAAAGATTCATTTGATGTAATATCTTTTCAATTGTATTCTAGTTCCCCCCCCCCCCCCCCTCTTTTTTTATGAAGAATTATATTCAAGTTAAATTTAACAAAGCATTGATAAATACGTATTGTACATGACAAATCATGGATAATCATTGATAAATACGCATGGATAATGCTTTCATGTATTATTGATCTTATAAATGAAGAAATTAATGCTTGTCATACATACTGATGTGGAGATTAGGCAGCTTGAAATGTAAAGCATTCTTTACTAGTAGTATTTCTTCAAGTGTTCTATGTTCCATGGTTGAGGCAGTTCCTAGACGTCTAAAGACTTCAGGTAGTAGAAGCCTTTTCTAGAATGATGGATTACCTCGTAGGGGCCTTCCTAGGCTAGTCCAAGTTTTCCTTGAGATGGGTCCTTTGTTGCCTGTGACACCTTCCTAAGGATGAGGTCTCCTTTGTTGCCATTGCTTCCTTGTTCTTGGTCATTCACTTCATAGCTTCTTCTCTAACTTTGTCAATTAGGTCCAGATTGCTATTAGGCTCCTGCTGATTCTTCTGGTCTTCATATGTTTTGACTCAGTAACTCGTCAATCCTACTTCCACTGGTATTACGGCCTCAGTGCCAAATGTCATTCTGAATGGTGTTTCTCCTGTTGGAACTCTTGTGGTCATCCTATATGCCTAAAGGACATTGTGTAGTTCTTTAGGCCATGCCCCCTTTGCCCCCTCAAGCCTAGTTTTGATAATTTTGATCAAGCTTCTATTCGTCACTTTTGTCTGGTCGTTGGCCTGAGGAGGTCTTGGAGAAGAATAGTGACTCTTGACTCCTAAGTTTTGGCAAAATTTTCTAAACTTGGGGTTGTCGAACTACTTTCCATTGTCTGATATTATGACACGTGGGACTCCAAACCTACAGATGATGTTTTTTCGCACAAAACTTGCAATATTAGCCTCTGTTATTGTCGTCACTGGCTCTGCTTCTATCCATTTTGTGAAGTAATCGATTGCAACGATCAAAAATTTGAGTTGCTTCTTCCCTAGAGGGAATGGACCCATAATATCAATTCTCCATTGGGCAAAGGGCCATGGTGAGGATATGGGTATCATTGTCTCTCTTGGTTTTGTCTAGACATTAGCAAAGCGTTGACACTTGTCACAGGCTCTAACAATGTTGTATGTGTCTTTTTGTAGGGTTGGCTAGTAATATCTTGCTCTGAGCGCCTTTCTTGCTAAGGATCTTGCCCTAGCATGGTTTTCATAGGTTGCCTCATGTATCTCATGGAGCACATAATCTGCTTCTTCTAAAATGACACATCTTAGATATAGGAGTGAATACCCTCGTCTGTACAGCACGTTGTCAATAATGACAAAGCGAGCTACCCTGATCTATATCTTCCTTGCCTCCGTCTTCTCTTCGAGGAGCCATCCTTCTTTCAAGTAATGAACGACGGGAATCATCCACTTGTCTTATTCTTTTATTTTCTTAACTTGCTCACCTTCTATGCTCAGCTACACCCTTATCTCTATACATAGTTCAGAGGTCGCATTGTTGTTGTCTAACGGGGCTAATCTTGCTTGAAAGTCAGCTTCTGAATTTTTGGCTCGAGGGATTTGCACAAAGTCCAAACTATCAAAGTGCTGGGAGAGTCGTTGGACAATCTTTAAGTACTTTTGCGTCCTTTTTTCTTTGGCTTCATAATCTCCCTTCACTTGTCCAATTATTAGCTGAGAATCAACTTGGATGATAATGTTCCTTACTTTTAGAGCCTTTGCTAGACTCAATCCTGTTAGCAATGCTTTGTACTCTGCCTCATTATTTGTTGCAATAAATTGTAACCTGACTGCATACTTCAGTGTTTCTACTTTTAGAGGTATAAGAACTACTCTTGCTCCTCCCACTTTCTTCGTGGCTGATCCATCTGTTTGGACCATCCATATTTCCCAGGAGGGTTCTTCTTCCTTACAAGGGTAAGTAAATCTGCAATGAATTCTGCCCATACTTGGGCTTTGATTGCTTCTCGAGGATGATATTTGATGTCAAACTGGCCTACTTCTATTGCCCATTGAATGAGTCATCCTATTGCATCTATCTTGTGTATCATCTTTCTTATGGGATGGTTTATCATGACAATGATGTGGTGTGCTTGGAAATAAGGACGGAGCTTTATGGAGGCGACTAATAATGCGAAAGCTATCCTCTCCATCCTTAGGTAACTTGCTTCTACTCCTTGGAATGCTTGACTAGTATAATAAACTGGCTTCTAAACAATCCTTTCTTCTATGATCAGTGCCAAACTTACTGCAATATTGGATGCTGCTAATTAGAGGAACAGCTTCTCTCCTATCACTTAGGGGCTTAACAAAGGTGGTTTCGTCAAGTACTCTTTTAACTTGGCAAGGGCTTCCTTACATTCGTCATTCCATTGAAAGGCTTTTTTGAATACCTTGAAGAATGGCATGCACTTGTCTGTTGCCTTAGAGACGAATCTGTTTAGGGCTGCAACTTTCCCTGTCAAGCTCTGTACCTCCTTCACTGTTTTTGGTGATTTGACCTCAATTATTGCTTTTACCTTGTTTGGATTTGCCTCTATTCCCCGTTAGGACACCATGAATCCCAAGAATTTTCTGGAAGCAACAACAAAAACACACTTTGCAGGGTTTAATTTCATATTGTACTTACGTAGTGTGTTAAAGGTTTCTTTGAAACCGTCCAAGTGGTTGGCTTTGTCCTTGCTTTTCACCAACATGTATACCTCCACATTCCTTCCAATCTAATAAAAGAACATACAGTTCACCAATCTCTGGTAGGTGGCTCCTGCGTTCTTTAGTCCAAAGGGCATAACCTTGTAGCAGTATAACCCTTGGCTAGTGACGAACGAGGTCTTCTCTTGATCGTCTTCATCCATAAGAATCTGGTTGTATCTAGAGAATGCATCCATGAAATTCAATAGCTTATGTCTAGTAGTTCAGTTTACCAGCTAGTCAATCCTTAGCAAAGGGAAACTAACTTTTGGGCAGGCCTTATTTAGGTCTGTGAAATCGACACACATTCTCCACATATGGTTGCTTTTCTTTGCCATGACCACATTTGCTAGCCAATCTGGATAGAAGACTTCCCTAATGAAATTAGCTCCCAGTAACTTGTCTACTTCTTCAGTCACAGCTTTTTTGCATTTTGGTGTAAATATTCTTCGTTTCTACTGTACAGGTTTGCATTTTTAATTAACGTTGAGACGATGCTGTATGATCTTCCTATCAATCCCATGCATATCCTCGTGTTTCCAAGTGAAGACATCTTGGTTTGCCTTTAAAAAGGAGATCATTTTCTCTTTTTCTAAAGTTAGGAGTATTGTTCCAATCTTCAATACCTTTGTCGAATCTCTTGAGATGATCTCAACTTCTTATGGTGTTTTTGATGGTTCAGGAGTGGGTTTTGGTTCATTGATCACCCATGTCCGGTTCTCTCCCAATGCTAGGGCAACTTGATAGCACTCTCTTGCTAGAATATGGTCTCCTCTAATTTCTCCTACTCTATGGGCTGTTCGAAACTTCACCTTCAAGTCATATGTCAATGTCATTGCTTTTACTCTGTTGAGTGTAGGTCTTCCCAAGATGATGTTGTACGTTAAAGGGCAATCAACTATGAGGAAATCAATTTCCCTAGTGACTTGTGCTAGATAAGTTCCTACGATCACAGTTAGAGTGATGATGCCTCTAAGGACAATTCTATCCCTTGTAAAGCTTATCAGAGGTGAGGTAAAGGCTTGATCCTTTTCTTATCCAGCTTCATCTACTGAAATGCAAGCAGGTAGATGATATGTGTTGAGCTTTCGTTGTCAATGAGCACTCAATGGATGTTGAATTCGTCTACTCTAAGCATGATTACCAACAGATCATCATAAGGTTGCCTGATGCCGCGACTATCTCTCTTTGAGAAGACAATATCAAGCTCGTCATTCTTTGGCATCTTCATTGGAGGGAGCCATGAATGGACGTTTTTTTATTTCCCTTCCTTGTGCATTTTTCAGGGATTTCAACGTTCCGCCTACTATTATTCCTCCCAAGATCATCATTATTTCTCCTGTAGGGGGTTTGGTATCCCTTATCTTTGAAGTGCTATCCTGGTCGTCCTTTTGTTGGTACCTGTATGGCTCCGTCTTTCTGAAGTATTTCTATAACTACCCTTGTCGGATTAAAGTTTCCACCTGGACTTTCAAGTGCCTACACTCATCAGTATGATGCCTATGGTCCTGGTGGAATCTACAATACTTGCTCTTATCCTTTCTTTCTACTGGAGTGCTAATTGGCTTCAGCCATTGCAGGTAAGAATCGTCTCCTATTTGCATAAGGACCTGCTCAATTGGCATTATTAGAGGAGAGAAATTGGTGAACTTGGGTTTCGTTTTTGGAAGCTCCTTCTTTTTCCCTATGGTTTATTTGCCACTTCGTGTCTCCTTCTTCTTATCCCGATTGCCATTTGTTCCTTCGTCTCTCTTCCTTTTCCCTTTCATCTCCTTTGCGAGCATTGCATCATTTGCATTCATGTACTTCTGGGCTTTACAGAGTAACTCCGCTACTATTTTTGGTGGACTTTTAGTGATTGACAAGAAGAAATCTCCTAGTAGCAATCCTGCTTGGAAGGTCGTTAGGATGACTTGATCTTTAGCTTCATCTACTTGCAGCAGCTCCTTATTGAATTGAGTGACGTACTACCTTAGTGATTCTCCTTCTGCTTGCTGAATGTTGAGAAGATGGTCAGTTGGCTTTTTGTTCCTTTGCCCCTGAAAGCTCGAAAATATGTTGAAAACACAAGAGCAATTTAGACCCCCTCCAATTAAAGTTACGACTCGATAGATTTTACACTAACTTAATACAATGTGCGGAATAATGTAAATGCGAGCAGATAATCAAATAAGCTACTCTAATCCATAAACTAAGTAACACAGCAATATAATGGAATATAAAAGAGTAGGGAAGAAAGATGCAAACACAGAAAACACCAAGTCATGTTTTCGAAGAGGAAATCGAAGAACTCGGCGAAAAACCTCTCCACCGCTCTCCAAGCGGAAATTGATCCACTAGACAATCAGTTGGGATACATGGATTAGCAAGAGACACTCCAAGCCTAATCTACCCGATGCACCTAAGCCCTCCAAGCTCCTACTCCAACAAGGCTTCTCGGAACCGTGTCTTATCTAGCTCTTCAGATCCCGCAACAAGCTCCATGTTGCATCTGCCATTCTAGACTTCTTCCAATGCTTCCCAACAACACCAAAACGTCACTCAACACACTCAAAGCGTGAGATAAGTGTTTGGGCTATCAACCTCTCAATAGTATGGAAATGGAGAGGGAAGAGTCAAATCACTTCCAAAAACACTTTAAAAACTTTGAAAAACATGAATGATACAAATCACTTCCAAAAGCAAACAAAAAGAACAAAAATTCTTTTTGGTATGAACCACATATGGTTGAGCACACACATATCACATTTGAACATGTACAATCACATAAATGAAATAGACATTTATTGAACAAAAGTCTTGTGTGTTGTGTGTGAGGATCAAGTGTGGAATAGTCCTTAGACTAGAGTGAAGCTTCAATGATCAATTCAATCGAGTCATACACAACTGATACGAAATCTAGTGAACTATCTCCATTATAGAAATGAGTATATATGACCTCCCACACATTGAATACACAACTTAGAAGCTTTTCATTTGGCTTCTACATAAACCATAACAATTGATCCATTTTTGGACAAAACATCTCATTTTGAGATCGATACTTGAAATTTTTGATATTTCAACATTAAGGATTAGCCTTTGGCTTTTTGAGCACCATACAATTTACACTAAAAAAGTCGCTTTCCCTTTTTCCTAGTCGAATACTAGTGTGTGTGACAGGCTTTTGCAGCTCAATATCTCTTTTCATTTGGAGATTTACATTTGGTGAGCTCTTTTTGCAAAAACATAAAAATAAAGTGGGAAGAGATATAGACACAAGTCTATGCAAGTATCAAGACCAACAAGATTATTGACTAATCATTCATGACAAGCTTGAAGATCTATTTACAACAATCACACAGAGTTTTCTAGATTTCTTTCATACAAAAATAGGTGCATACAAACAAGCTAAACTCATAAATGCACTACGCCATTAGTACAAAGGTACTAGGCCAAACTCACATGAGATATTTGCTCAAACATATACGATCAAACTTTTTGAATTTTTCACTTTTTATGTGGTTTTGGATTTTTTTTTTTTTTTTTTTTTTACTCACACAAAACAAAGACAAAAAAGTAAGATCAAAACAAAAGCAATGCATACAAATGAATGCAAAATGCACAAATGCATGAAGATATGACATTCAATGCATGAAAGGTCCTACAAAGATCGAAAGAATTAGATCAAAGACCAAAAGAGCAAAAGCTCAACCATAGGAACCTTTCCTCATCTAAACAGAACAATTGTTTGGAATGAGTGTCTCATGAGAAGCGAGACGAGGGTTGGAAGAATGAGAACCGGGGATACACATAGTCAAGGAGTTAAGAGTATTAAACACTTTCTTTAACAACATGCTATTATCACTCAAATCCAGTTTATCATGCAAAGCACAACTTCCAAAAGGCTCAAGTTTCTCTTTTCTTTTAATTCTTTTAAGAGCATGAAACTTAGAGCAATGAGGTCTTAGATGACCAAAAGCACCACAATGGTGACAAACAATGTGTTTAGGTCCATTAGACTTTTTGGGAATGGATCTAGCAACTTGGTTTTGTTTTATCTTCAACTTAGAACATTGAGACCTTATATGACCAATCACACTGCAATGGTGACAAGTTGGAACAAACTTAGATCCACTCAATTCCCTAGGATTAGACCTAAACAGAGGGTTAGGAGTAAGAGCCTTTCTCTCCACTTTTTGGTTTCTTTTGTGTGGAGGAATGTACACCAATTTTTCCTTTGAGGCAAAACACATATTAGGCACAAAATCGGGTACCACAACATGATTGCAACATATATTTTCATCCTTTTTAACAATAGGTTCAACAATCAAACACTTGGCATGCATCTTAAGAGATTCATTTTCAGATTTAAGATCATCAACAAGTTTGTTAAACAAAACAAGTTTAGCATCCAAGTCCATATTCGAACACTCAAACTCTTTCAGCTTTTCAAGACAATTTTCAGCAAGTTTCTTATATTTTTCAACCAATTTGATGGATTCATTGAGCTTAGCAATCAAATCATCCTTTTCACAAAATAACTTGCTTAAACCCTTTTGAAATTTCTTAGCATTTTTATTTAAGAGTTTGGTGTTAGGAATATCAACAACACCCAAAGATGCATGTAACGTAGCATCACAATCATGAGGATTATCACTCATAGAGGCATTTTCACAAACATGTGGTATGTTACATTTATCACCAACCAAATCATATAAAGAGGCATATAAAACACAATCCATGGCAAATAAACACAAGGGGTCAAGGATCACACTTAGGTAATGAAACCAAAACAAGTGTACCCGCTCTGATACCAATTGAAAGCTCGGAAATGTGTTGAAAACACAAGAGCAATTTAGACCCCTCCCCCCAATTAAAGTTACGACTCGATAGATTTTACATTAATTTAATACAAAGTGCGGAATAGTGTAAATGCGAGCGGATAATCAAATAAGCTACTCTAATCCATAAAATAAGTAACACAGCAGTATAATGGAATATAAAAGAGTAAGGAAGAAAGATGCAAACACAGAAAACACCAAGACGTGTTTTCGAAGAAGAAACCGAAGAACTCGGCGAAAAACCTTTCCGCCGCCCTCCAAGCAGAAATCGATCCACTAGACAATCAGTTGGGATACATGGGTTAGCAAGAGACCCTCCAAGCCTAATCTACCCGATGCACCTAAGCCCTCTAAGCTCATACTCCAACAAGGCTTCTCGAAACCGTGTCTTGTTTAGCTCTTCGGATCTCGCAACAAGCTCCATGTTGCATCTGCCATTTCAGACTTCTTCCAATGCTTTCCAACAGCACCAAAACGTCATTCAACACACTCAAAGGGTGAGGTAAGTGTTTGGGCTATCAACCTCTCAATGGTATGGAAATGGAGAGGGAAGAGTTGAGGAAATACTATAAGCAAGTGTATAAAGAAAGGTGGGGATGACAATCTCTAATTCCCATTGTGTTTGGCTAAGGTTTTCTCTCTGAAGCCCCCCTCAACATTTGTGGTTAATGAGGGTATATATAGGATAGGTACAAAAAGTGTGAGTCAGTCAGTACAGGCTGGCAGAACAAAATGTCTCACGAGTGTCTCGCGGGAAGGCCTTACCCGCGAGATACTCGTGAGACACAGCTGTCTCCATCCTAGCCTGACTCTTCGCATTCCAGCATGTGCAAGGCACATGACTCACTTCACGAGAAGCTAAGTCTTGACATACCTGCGAGAATCCTTCAGCCTCCAAATGCTTGAGCCTTCACACATTCTATCTATCACACAACCCTTACAACAAATCCCACAAACAATACAAGGTATGAACAATTAAAAGTGATTACAATCAAGTTTTGCACGGAATAAAAGCTAACAAAATACATAGTTGTAAATAACAACTTTACAGCCCCCTAATGAAATGACAAACAAAACCCTTGCTGAGTTGTTCAAAGTCTGTGATGGTTCCTGGGGCTAACATGCTAAACCATACACTTGTTACTCCCTTTAGTGTTGTTAGGAATGTCCTACACATCATTTTGTCTGAGGTCATCTGCAATAGCATCAGCGTCTTGAATGATTCAATGTGATCCAAGAGATCTTTGAAACCGTCTTAGGACTCCAACTATGGGAGACGGAACTTTGGTAGGAGGGGACGGTTCAGTACTTCAGTGGTAAAGGGTGAGTCCATCCTTCAAATCATCTCATCCAAATTCTCTCTGCCTTTGTCCTTCATAGTACTTTTTAGTTCATCCATCTCCTTCCTCATGTTGCAGAGCTCATTCTCCACTCTAGTGCAATCTTCTCTTGAAGTTCTATCTCATCTATCGGCTTGAGAATTTGATTCTTCTTCATTTTGGTTTTCACTTGTTCGTTGACGTTCTGCATTTTGAGGCCCCATCATCTTTCATAGCTCTTCATTCTGGCAAGTCAACTCTTCCACATTTGCCAAGAGGGCTTGGATTTGTTATTGCTGCACAACATCTGGCTGAGGTCCAGTTTCTGCTTCCATCTCATACTTCAAGGGACTCTTTTGTCACTGGGAAGGATGGCTTGAATGATTAGAGTTCCCATAGACGATGCCGAACTGATGATGCAAAAATCAATAATTGAGCTCCTCGTTGTAGTAGATGGATAATGCTGTGGATAGGGTCATCTCTGTAAGTGAGAATCCTGCAAAACAGACTGAGGGGAAGAATAACATGTTAGTGTGGCGTTAGCCAAACTGCCTCCAATGCTTACGTCAGTAAGGGAGAAAGATTCTAGAGAGAAAATGAGTTGAGAGTGATTTCGTAAAGTATTTGTGTGTGCCTTTAACTTCTATTATCTTCTCTTTTATAATTGTACACCTCATTAATGGGCAATGATGAGCTGCATTTATGCTCAACGGCTAGTGTGTTACAGAATCTTTGTTTGAATGCCATAGCTCATTTTGTGAACATTGGTCTGTTAGTTATGTTTTGTCATTAATTATCGAAATAAATGCGTAACATCTTCTCTGAGTGAACAACAATCTTCATATATTGACGACCATAAATTTCTAGTTCATCACATACCATATATGTAATTTTCCCTTCTAACCCTCATTTTCTCCCCATTTCGAGGAGATGAGGTTTTGCTAGACTCAAGTGGGAAATACCTGAAAACCTACCTTTCCTACCCATTTTCTTTTGCAAGCCAAACCAAGGAAAATCTCTTATTCCTTTCACTTTCTCTCAGTCACTTTCTATTCACCCATTTTATCAACCCCAACAAATTATAAAAGCTTTAGTGAAGTGGCAGATAGATGCATCTTCATAGCTAAATCCTTAACTAGGACTAGGAGAATTGTCCAATAGATTCATGCAATCACCAAAATTAGAACGTAGTCCCAGTTTTAGCATACACAACCCCTAACAACTGACCACCTTCAAAGATGGCACTCGGAAAACCACAGTAAACTGTAGTTTTACGGAACCATGTGAAATCATGGAAATAAGACTCACAGAGAGATCAATTTCTCTAATTGTTTAACCTTGCTCCGGAAACTCCGGGTAGAACATGGCAACAATTGCTAATAAACGAAATGATCAAGACAATATATATGCATTAAACTGATCAAATATCTCCAGTGTTCCATGCTATATCTTTGTTCTAAATTTGAGCCATTAGGAAACAAATTAGCACAAGCTCGTGAGTGGAAAATGGCAGCCGCGAGTTTTGTTCCCAAATATCTATAGACAACCGTCCCAAACATCCAAATGCAGGAATCAAAATTGAACAATGATTTCCAAATGCAAATCTAAGCGTGTGTGAAAAAAATGGAAATAAGTGCCCCTGTAACTTTTATAAAAATAAATATAAATATATATACACACACATTAAAAGGAAAGGAAACGTGCATAAAATTTAACATTCAGGTTCAGAATATCTTCAAATCTGAAGTAACAATATAATAACAAATCAAGCCATATCTGAGTAACTAAAACTGAAGTCCGAAAACACTACTTATACCGGGTATCGACATTTGATCAGGACAACTGAGACTATACCCATCTGGCCACTGCATGTCTCTTCTTGGGACAAAATTAAAACACTTTCCGTAAGAAGAGCAATCTCAGGTGAAGTTGACCATTATTATTACTAGTGTTTAACCCGCGCAATGCGCGGGGTCATTTTATGAATTAGAAAACAATCAACTTAATATATTATATTTAATGTGATGGTAAAATAGGGAAGGGGGTGGATGGTTAGTTGTTCAAATAATGATGTTAATGTGTAGGCCTTCTTCTAAAAGACAGACATAACTTAGCATCAACACATGATCTAGAGAAAATGTTAATTGATAATGCTATGGGTTCGAGAGAATATAGTTATTGAAGTATGAAATAAGTAGAAGAGAAATTTGGTTAATAAAATCAATTTGTAAAGAAAAAAATTTGTTGCAAAATGTGTAAGATACATTAGTTATCAATCTATTTGTTTATTATTTTAAAATGCAGTAATTAATCCAAAAAATTCCATAATTCCATTTACAAAAAAATTATTATTACTATACATTCTAAAGTATGCATGTTGAAATCTAGTTACGAACACAATCGATATGCATAGTATTCTCTCATTGTAACACACACATATTTGCTTTAAAATAAGTATCTGTAAATCAATCAAATCTTTGATACCTCTTTGTAGCTTCAGCTTTGTGGTCATGCCACATTGGCTGCCGCACACAAACTTTGAATGTATTCTACAGTGTTAAACTCAAAGAATAAGAGGTGTCCTCCAACCAAACATGATCTACAAAATGAATTACATGCAATTTCTATCAACTTAATAGCAATTACATTCATTGTTTTATTAAAGGAAATTCACCCACCAACAACCATAAAGTTGGAACAACAAAATACATTTTCTGCATTTATCTACCATTAAAATAAAATACATTTTTCCTTCTTATTCTCTCTAACAGTCGTATTACACATTCTCTTTCTTTTTCTTTGCTTCAAATTCAGGTCCCCAAAAAGAAAGTTATTAGATCATGCTGTTAAAGATAACAGCAAATCAAGTGTCAAGGGAAATTATAATAAAATTGTACAATAGAAATACAACTTCACATTTCGAGATACACTTTTAAAACATTAGCTATGCTCATACATTAGCTAACAAACCTACACTAACAGATCATACATTATCTATGCTCATATATGAGCTAATAGATCATACAGCTCCTGTGTTGCACCAGCTCCATGAGATAACACTAAAGCTATACCAATCAGCAAAAGTGAGAGTACATATCCAATGCGTGGTAAGTAATAAGTGGCATGCCACAGTGAAAACTTCAGAAACAATCAAGATTTCAGTTTACTTGCCAAGTAAAAAAGGAAAAAAACCGCTTCTTTAATGAATAAAGATTTCAGTTTACTTGCCAAGTACAAATTGATGCATCTTCGAATACAACATGGTACTTTGGTTACCAATTGAGGCTTGAACAGAGTGACAATCTAACAAAGGGGCAAATGAAAAGATGGGAAAAAAAATGACATCAACAATGAGAGATGTAAGCAAGAATCTACCTAAAAAACCCTATCTCTATAACTGAATTTTAGCAACCAACAATAAGAAACTGAAATCTTGATATATTATAGCACTTGCAATTCATGTTGATATAAGAGTCTTAGGATGCTTTGACTATCCTATGACATAAATTAAAATTGAATGGAAAAAGATGGCATAAAGAAACTGAAACAAATCCTCCAGCAATGAGAAAACCATAACCTAAATAAAGAAAATTTAAACTCTCACAATCTGAAATAAAACAGAAAATTAAGTAAATAAGAAAAAGGTATGAAGAAACGAACTTGATGCATAATTTGGAAGCACTTTTTATGTTAGAATTAAATGATTTCAAATTTAAAGGGCAAGCGAAAAGAAAAACAAAATCTTGCAAAAATCTGCCAAACAGGGAAAAACGTTCTAACCAAATAACAATAATCGACAAAACAGAATCCAAAAAATTGGAAAAATAAAATGGGAAATCAGGTTACCTTTAACCTTGATTCAATAATTTTTTTGGCATAATGACTCCTAGAAATGTATTACAAAATTTAAAAGATAAGTGACTGATGGGAAGCCAAAACTTTTTTTCTCATCAAAACAAAGTCACTAACCAAATTGAGTCTTAAGAATTGAAAGTGGTCTCTACCATATTTAGATGTACCAAAATCAAGACTTCAAAATATGGTAATCCGGTAACAATAATTAAATCCAAGCTTGTAATTATAGCATTTGGCAATCATAAGATCATATAGTATTGTTTTTTTTTAATTTTAACTGTAATGTAAACTTCTAGACATATAAAATTTAGGTATAAACAGCACTTCACGTGTGGGAATCACTAATTTTTTTTTCGTAAAGCATAAATCATGTGTTTTCAATGCTTACACAATATCACTAATAGAACTCAAAACCATCAAAAGCAAGACAATGTAATCATTGAGTTAGACTGAATTGGAAAACCTCACAAACACAAATAAAGCAACTTGATTACAAAACATACCAGACAAAGAAAATAAAAGAGAATTCTATCTATTTGGCTATCGGAAGAAGATTGAAAAAGATTAATGGAATCATAATAGGGTTATAGGCCAATTGAATCCATAACAAAAACCAATTCAAACCCATATACATCAATTGGGAAAATATAACCGAAAATATGAGATAAGCAGAGGAAAAATCGGTCTATCCTAATCTTTCAGTTTGATTCAGTAACTCTTCTTAAAAAACACCCAAATATCTTATCTGAAAGAGAACTCCGTAAATTTGTGCTTCAACGAAAGGATGGGAAAAGGAGGTTTCTTAAATTATAGAAAATAAGTTGAAGTTGTAATCTGGCTTGAATTGAAAAATGTGCAGGATTGATACCATTGACTGCTCATGGGACACCAAGACTGAACTGGTTCAAAACATATTTTTAAATTTATCCATTTAAAAAATATTAAATTTCTTAATACTCTTCATATCAAGAAAAAGAATAAATATACACAAATTTAGGAGCAAGCATTGTTCTAAAAAAATTACTTAGAAACATATGGATTGTGGGTAAGAGTTCTGAAGACTTTTCCAAAAGGCACCATCTCTAGATAAATGGTAAAATTTATAATATTTGACCAAATAAAATAACATCCCAAAACAATAACTAAATATATCTTTCTTTGTCACTCTTGTAAACAACATCCATCCCATATAGCATCTTGCCAAAGACAACATGGCAGTCCATAAAAATAAAAATAAAAAATAAAAAGACAACATGGCATTCCATCCAACCTTTTAAAGGAAACAAAAAGAAAGCATTAAGAAGGAAAAAAAAAAAATCCAGGCTATAAAAACTGTGCACTAAACAGATGGTACAAATTATCATTGTTCAAATACATTTTAAAAATAATATAAAAAATCCACCACACCATTAATACAGCCAGCAAATGTCACCAAGTCTTAGTCTTCTTCTCCTATGTTATCTCATGTAAAGATATTGCCTTAAGGTGCACACATGTTGCTAATTCAGCATATGGACACTCAATTTCATGTAATGAGTCTACCCACACTTAAATATGAAAAAATATCTTGATCTACCTTAATCAATAAAATCTTCAAATTAGCACTTGAATCAAACCATTCACTTACAACCAACTTCTTTGAGAACAACACTACTTATTTAATAGGAAAAACAACAGCCTGAGCCTATATGCAAAAATGACCGAAATTAAGATGGATGCACGGAGTTCCAAAATAACTCAACAAAACAAAGTATTCAACAGTATGAAAGATAGAGGCTAACAATTAAATAGATACAAATATAAGATACCAAAACTTGTAATAAATAATTTGCCACCATAGCAACTCAAATCTTACAAACATGGGTGGGGAAAAATGCTAGAGATCACAAACAAAATATAGAAGAGCTCTATTTGAAATTGAAAGTTTCATTCACAGAATCATCACAAATAGTAACTGAAATCCCTTAGAATCAAGAAAATTTAATCTGTGAGGTAGACTGAAATGTAAAGCCTAAAAAAAGGATTTTTATTTTCAAAAAATAAACCAAAGAGAACTCTAACAATCTAATTTGCTTAGAACTATCCCAAATACATCAATCAACAAAATGTAATCCAAAATATCAGATAAATAGAGGGATAGTAAGGCCGTCCTAAGGTGAAACAAAGTCTACAAAAAGAAGCTGAAGTAATCATTATAAGGAAGTTGATCACAAAGCATGACTGCAACAAAAAAACACATAACAATTTTACAGGTTAGTTGAAAAAGAATCATGGAATGCCTTTTTTTTTTTTTAATAGAAAAAGCTGTCTAAAATATGCAAAAACAGAAGAAATTCAAACAACGAATACATAATAGACAGAATTATCAGATAAACAAAGGAAAAATTAGGCTTTCCTAACCTATCAGTTTGTTCCAGCAACTCTGCTTGCAAATTACTCAAGTTTTGTACTTGACAGAGAAATGCAGCAAATCTGAATTTCAACAAAATGAAAGGGTAAGAAGGTTTTCTATAATTTCAATAACACAGTGTCTAACAATCTGTTCGAAGGTGTATAGTAATCAGTTGGTTATCAATTAATTTATTTATTTTTCAAAAACCCAGTAATTAATCCAAAAAACCATAATTTCACTTAGAAAAAAATTATAAATTACTATACACTCTAAACTTTCAGATTTTAAAGCATCCAAGTATTAAAATCAAGGGTGAAATCCCTAATGTTACTAAAACTTAAAACCAAAAATAATAATTTCAGACCAAATCATCCATAGAGAGAGAGAATAAACCCATCATTACACACTCTAAACTTTCAGACTTATAACCATCCAAGTTGAAATCTGGCCATTAAAATCAAGGGCAGAATCCCTTATGTTACCAGTACTTAAAACCGAAAATTATAATTTTTCCATAGAAAGAGAGATAAACCCATCTATATTTCAAAAGGAGTCAAAGAAAAACCCTAGAAAATTCGGTATGGAGGAAATTTTGAAATACAGATACATTGAAAAGGAAGATGGTAATTCTTGTAGTACAAACATTTGGTTTTAAACTAAAAACATATACATATTGGAGATTTAATATGCTAATTCGAAAAGGAAAAGCAATAGTGAAAAGTTTCAGAAAACCAAAACAGTATTTGAAGAAGAAAAGAGTACGCTAACCTTTAGGAAAATTTTGTTGCAGAGGAGAGATGAGGCAAAGCAGCAGATCAGATGGCGATGGCCAGCCATCCTTTGTAATGCAGTAGCGCTAAACATCTTAAAAAAAAAAAACATTTAATCTACTAAAGAGCATATTTAAGAATTATAACCTCCTCAAGAAATTTCTGTCTCCTAAAGAGGCCTCCGCCATCCCCTTCATCGCCATCATCAAAGTAATCATCTTCATCGCCATCGACATCACCACCACCATGATTTATTTTCTTTCCAATATCTCCCCTACCTTCGCCAATTGCAGTCTGGAATTCCAAAAGTATTAGTCATGTTGCCCAAGAAAATAAACAATTCACATCGCAATATGTTTAAAACAAATTGAAGCAGTAACTTTCAGTTAATTGGTTAAAGGTGTTTTAACGCTGCCAAACAGATCAAAAGGTGTTTTCCAAATCAAAACCGGTTTTCCAAATCAAACCCCCCCCCCCCGCAAAAAAAAAAAAAAAAAAAAAAAAAAACTATGAACGTAGATATTAGAAAACAGGGAAAGGCTTAGTGATATCAAAATAAATCGAAAAATTGAGAAAACAAACATTTTCATGGAGAACCCAGAAGCCCGAAACAAAAAGGAATCAAAACCAAAATCAAATCTAAACCTTTCCAACAAAAAAACTCAATAAAAAGTAATATTTCATACCCAAATCTAAAAAAATAGAGGAAAACGTACCGGAGCCGGTTCCGACGATCTGATGGTGGCAGATATATAGCCTAACGGTGTTGATACCCATAGATTTTTCTTTCTGCTTGCACCGGTGCTCTAAGTCTGGCGAGGGAATGGAGATCTCTCTCTGCCTCTCTATTTCGCTGTCTCTCTTTTCTCTCTCCCCTTTCTCCGTGAAGAATCTTTCTTTTCTTTTCTTTTCTTTTTGTGTTTTAAGCGGTTGGTTTCATTTTATACCAAGAGGCTCCCAAACAGTGTTTTAACAAAGTGAGTCTTTTTGTTTTTGGTTTTAAGCGTGGCAGATTTTAAAAGGCCAAACGTTGTAACGTGCGGCTGTTTTATTTGAAAGCTGGCAACGTACGGTTTTTTTAAAGAAGAAATTGTAAACGTGTCAGTATTTTAGATAGGTGTTTTTGCTAACGTGTCAGCACCTCATTAAAAGCTTCTGCTATTATATATAGTATTAGATTATTATTTTTCTGAATTTAGCATCAGTTTCTACATATTACCACTCCCCAAATAACAACCACAAATAAATAAATAAATAACCTAATATATTGACAAAATACGCCTAGGGTGGACTAGATTCATGGCCTAAAAGCGATGTCTCTTGGAAGTTGAGATAACCCTTCCGATCACTACCAGCTGACCCATCTCTTGTTGAATTCAGGATTCCCTTTGCATTGGTGCCTTCAGCAATTTTCTGCTCTTTGTTAGACTCAGTAACTTTTTTTTCCTTGGGAAGATCAACATTAACATTGTGCCTTGAAGCATCTTTGTCCTGCAAAAGGAAATCATATAGAGTCAAAATATAATAGCAAACATACAAGCTAAGAAGCACGGGTGCGGGTACGGATGCGGGACTCGGCAATTATTAAAAAAGGTGGGTGCGGGTGCAGCAGGACTCGGCGATTAAAAAATTATTAAAAATATATATTTTTTTTATATTGTTAATATATTGCTAAGCATAATTTTTCACATTATATAAAGATATACCAAATTTAATAACTAAAACATGATG
Source organism: Quercus variabilis (assembly GCA_030445155.1). NCBI lineage: Eukaryota > Viridiplantae > Streptophyta > Magnoliopsida > Fagales > Fagaceae > Quercus > Quercus variabilis. The sequence goes on along the minus strand of CP129446.1, from coordinate 52,652,165 downwards.
TTCATAAATTAAATACAACCCACAAGATTAAAACTAAAAGTCTAAAACATTCCATGATGTTCGAAAATTAGAATACGACTCACAAGATTGAAACTAAAACAAAATAAAAGATAATCAACGGAGGAGGAGTGAGGGACGGAGGGTCTTTGGAGTTTCTGGACAAAGTGAGAGTGCGTGAGAGAGTTTTAGGTTTTAGGTTAAGTCAACGGTGCGTTTTACCTCTGGAATTGTATCCTCTGGCATTGTATTTTCAAAATCAGAAGCAATGTAGCTGCTTTCTTCACCTTCATCACAGGTTGTCACTGTTAGTGTATAGCTTAGATTATATTAACCCAATGGGCTTAACCCAGTATTCTGTACTTGTAGTTTACTTATATTGCTTGTACTGCACACATGCCTAGCTTATATAAGGCTCTCTATTGTACATTATTATTTATATACAATATACAGACTATTCAGTCATTCTCTCTCTCTCATTTTATATTGTTGACATGGTATTAGAGCCATTGCTCTAACCTAGTGGTATTTTCAGACATTCTTCCGCTACCCTCACCTTCACCAATAGCCACTGTCAAAAGCGAGTCACCGCTATCACACCCAACCACTACCTCTCGGATCTAGTCTATTCATCAATCAAATCGTCGAACCAAAGATACGACGTGATAGATTAGACTTTCCCGATCAAAACCTAGCCAGAAATTGTCCCAAAGGAGCTCCCACGCGCCCTCACACACCGCCCCAAGTTTTTTCCTGTCGAAGACCGCTACAAGCACTCTCATGCGCCGTTGCGAATCTCACGCGCCTGACAAACTTCCTTCATGCGCCTTCAGTTGCGCCATGCGCTACACGCGCTCAATTCCTCTAAGTGCCACGTCAACCCTAGCATGTCATTGCCACCTCAGCATCACACGTCATCCAGTGACGTCAGCAGACAGGACCATTGACAAGCAGTGTTGACTGTTGACTTTTTGACCAAAGTCAAAATTTTTGAACAGGGCTTATCTTACTCAGTTTTTCGCATAGATTCTAATTTTGTGCTTTGTTTCTTCATTTGAGGTCTCTAAATACCAATTTTTAGTCATTTTCTTCAACATGGCTCAACAAAATGACTGAGATATCATACGTCCTATCACTATTATGTTGAATGGTCCTACTAGCTATCATGCATGGTCTTATAATATGACTGTCTTTCTCAAGAGTCAAAAACTGTGGAGATATGTGACTGGTTCAATTCCTAAGCCAGTACCAAACCCTCAGTCCAAAGCCACAGCTACTGCAGATGCCTCCAAGACTGCTATTACAGCAGATGATTATGAAGAACACCTAGAGGAATGGGAGAGTATTCAGTGTAAGATCTTTTCTTGGTTTATCAATACCTTTACTTCCTCCATTCATAATCTTCTTCCTCGTCTTGAGACTGCTGAGGCTGCTTGGAAATTTCTGGCTGATCACTATAATTGCACTAATGATTCAAGCCTGGAGTTCCACATTAAATCAAAACTTTATCAAATGCACCAAGAGACAGGTAAATCTATTTCTGATTTTTATTCTTAGACTTCTACTATATGGGAACAACTCTCTACTGCAGATCCTTCACTAGTGTGTTCTAAGGACATTGAGCTCTTTGTCAAATATTGGGATTGCTGTAAATTTATGCACTTCATGATGGGTTTACGTGAGGATTTTGAGCTTACTAGGGTTTCTCTACTTAGCCGATCTCCTACTCCTTCTCTTGATGATGCAGTCAAGGAGCTCATTTCTGAGGAGAGCCGTCGGCCTACTTATCACATGTCATCATCTAATCATGTATTGGCTACACCATCTCCACAGCCTCCTATTGCTGCATTCACTACTCCTCCATAGATAAACTTTGGGCATCCCACCTCTCAGTCTTTCAAAGGTACTCATTGCAAGTTTTGCCGTGCTAAAGGCTATGACATCTCAGTTTGTCGCAAACTGCAAAAATTTATGCAAGAGCAAAATAAAGCTTCTCTTCCTTAGGCAGCTACTGTATGTCCTTCCGATCCATCAGTACCTGCAAGTCCATCTTTGGCTTCCTCACTTACTATGGCTGATATTGAGGCAGTAATTCAACAGATTTTATACCGAACTTCCACTGCCTTTTCTGTCACCTCAGGTTGTAAGGTTAAAATTTATCAACCATCTTGTTGGCTTTATTTCGTGCCAATTTGCTTGTAATTTAGCACTTAGTAACCCTGTATTTAGGTGGGATTATTGTAAGGGTAGTGTGTGAGAAGAGGTGAAAAAAAGCTCAAGTAGCAGGGGTTCGCAGCTAAGACTCGTGGCTGACTCACGACTAGCAAGCCGCCAACTACAGGCACGTGAGATGCACACATGGGGAGCTGAAGGGTCGTGCCAGCTGTCGCACTACAAGAAAAAAGTCCCAGGCTGGCTAGGCCGTTACGTCGCGACTTGGACAAGCCATGAGGTTAAGCCGCCAATCAACCCTGTTTGGCAAAAACTGTTTCTTCGTATTCCAAACACACACCACTATATATAGACCCTTATACCCACTAATTTGAGAGAGCTTCCAGAGAGAATTTTGTGAGAGAAACCCTAGAGAAAAACAAGATTGTCTCATCCCCAATCTTTACCTTAGAGACTTTACAAATTCTTCTATTCTCTTCCTCTCCAGTGTCATACCCTTAAGAGGTCATTGACCAAATCCTTATCTCACCACACCTGCGTCTGTAAGAAGGTTCATTTAGTGCTAAGGGAAGCAGTTTGGCAGGAACCAATATACATTGGTTGATGCTATGGTCTAGTAGCGGAATCCGGGAAGCTAAAGAAGAAATAGATTCGGCGTAACCTCGTTAGAGTAAGAAGCTTGGAGGGCTTAGATACTTGGGTAGATTAGGCTTGAGGGTCTTTTGCTGTTCATGTATCCCAACTACATTCTTTAGTGGATTATTTGACAGCTTGGAGGGTAGCGGAGAGGTTTTACGCCAAGGACTTCGGTTTCCTCTTCGATAACACATCGTGTGTTGTCCATGTGTTTGCATCTTCCTTCCGTTTATCTTTGCCTTATATTTACTGTTGTGGATGTGTTTATATTTGGCATAGATTAGTTATCAATTCTATGATTGGCTTATGTTCATGTTCCTCACATTAATTGTTTGATTTTAAGCTTGAATTGGTAATTTTATAATTTGGGGTCTAAACGTTCAAGGGTGTTTTATACACATATTGAACTTTCAATTAGTATCAAAGCGGGTACACTTGTTGTGGTTTAAATACCAGAATGTAATCCTTGACCCTTGTTGAGATGGATAGGTCACAATCCTTAAATGTTCCACCATTTTTTGATGGTAACAATTATGCCTTCTGGAAAGTTAGAATAAGGGCATTTCTATGCTTTATTAATGACACCATGTGGGATGCGGTTGAAATAGGTTGAACCAGGCCAAAGGCTGAAAAATCCACCTAGGATAAGGCAACTCTTGCGGCAGCCAATGCTAACAGTAAAGCTTTAAATGCTATTTTTTGTGGTGTGTCTCCTAATGAATTTCACAGGATCTCTCATATGACCGTAGCCAAAGAAATTTGGGAGATTTTGGAGACTACATATGAAGGTACTAAGAAGGTAAAGGGCACAAAACTCCAAATGCTTACCACCAAGTTTGAGGAGCTCAAGATGGGTGAAGATGAATCGTTTGATTCATTCTATAGGAAACTCAATGAAATTGTAATTGCTAAACTCAATCTTGGGGAGAAGATTGAAGATACTAAGGTGGTAAGAAAAATATTGAGGTCCTTGCCTGAAAGTTTTAGAGCAAAGGTTACAGTCATAGAAGAAAGTAAAGACTTTGATGAGATCAAAATCCAAGAGTTGATAGGGTCTCTCCAAATTTATGAATTGGGACTACCTTCCCACAAGACGAGTAAATCGCTTGCTCTTAAAACCATCACCAAAAGAATGGATGATCCTTCCGAAGAAGATGGAGTGGAGAAGGAAGTAGCATATCTTGTGAAAAACTTCTGTAAATTTCTAAAGATGAAAAACAGTGAGAAACCATTCAATAGAGGGAAATTTTCATCTTCAAGAGGTGATAGGAAAGAGCTTATGAGGAAAAAATGGAAGAATTTTCAATCTCCTTCAGACATTGTATGTTTTGAATGCAATGGTCATGGGCATCTCAAGAAAGAGTGTCCAAATTTCTTGAGAGGGAAAGGCAAGGCATATGCCACAACACTAAATGATATAGACTCTTTAAGTTCTGATTCTAAAGAAAGTTGTGACGAAGAAGGAAACTACTCTGCATTCATAACCATTGCATATGTGGAGTCATCAGATGATTTAAGTTCACTTATGAAGGAACTTGGTGAATATTCTAATTTGGAGTCCATTGGGATTATTGAAGAATCAGAGGTTGAAGAAGAAAAAGATACATCTAGTCTTCAAAAGAATTACGCCTTACTTCTTGAGAAATCAGGTGAGTATACCAAGGTAGCAAAGGCGGCTGTGAAGAAGATGAAGAGAGCCGAAGAAGACTACGAAAGTCTGCTGGTAAGATACGAGGAGGCAAAGTGTGAGATTGAAGCACTAAATGGTGAGCTATCAGAAGTTTACACAAAAGTGAGGTTTCTTGAGCAAGAGGTAGTGCAAGCTCATGCCAAGGTAGATATAGTTTCCTCCAGGAAATTGGATGATGTTATTTCATCTCAGAAACATACCTCAGACAAGTCTGGTTTAGGATACACCGAAGGAAGTAGCTCGTCAGCCAAGGTCACCAAAGAAGTGAAGTTTGTGACGGCTAAGGAGACGATTGTGGATAGGTCCAGTCCTGAGAAAATTAAGGCTGAGAAGAAGAAGAATGTCACTGATCAATGGGTGATAAATAAGTCCCGTAATCAATCAGAATCCAGATATGGAGTTAGAGGGAGATCGGTTCCAAGAACACAATAGGGTCCGAGAACGGAATATATTTGTCACTATTGCAGATTGCAAGGACATACTAAACCCAACTATCAAAAACTAAGAGCAGACAACAATGCAAATGCTCCTCGATCACGAGGAAGAAGAAACAACAATAGGTCTTGGGGTGGTAAGCAACTAAGAAGTCAAAACTGTGATCCAGGAATGATAGACGTGATGAAGATGATCGGTGCCTTCACCAATTGCCTAGAAAGCTTCACACAAAGGTTTGACAGTCCCAACTCTCGTACCCGATCTGTCAAGGATATCACCCCAAATGCATATGACGTGTGGGTGACAAAGGGTACTCATGCATAAACATTACAACATGTCCATGCATCAATACTTCCCATGTTTGTGATTATGTTTGGTTGTATGCTTCGTGCCAGTATCTCTTTGTATATTTTTGTCTTTGTTTCAAATGTTTTTACATTTTTTTTATCAATCTTTTACTGTTTTTATGTCAAAAATCCAAAAACACATAAAAAGTAGAAAATCAAAAAGTTTGATCAGTTTTGTTGAATTTTGTCTCAAAGCATGTTTTACCTTGTACCTTTGTACTAATGGCTTTATGCATTTAACGAGCTTAGCTTGTCTCTCATGCATTCATATCATTGTGGAAGAAATTCTGAAATCTATGTGATTGTTGTAAATAGATCTTCAACCTTGTCATGAATTATTAGTGAATGGTTTTGTTGATCTTGAGACATGCATAGACTCATGCCTATGTATCTTCCTACTTTTTATTTTTATGCTTAAAAGAGCTCTCTAAATGTAAATCTCCAAATGAAAAGAGATATAGAGTTGCAAAAGCCTGTCGCACATACTAGTATTCGACTAGGAAAAAGGGAAAGCGACCATAATGAAATGTTTGATGCCCAAAAAGCCAACAGCTAACTCATCAATTGAAATATCAAAAATTTCAGGCATCTATCTCAGAAAGAGATTTTCTTTGCTCAAAAAGTGCAAATGATATGTTGAATATGGAGCCAAATGAAAAGCTTCAAAGAATTGCTATCAAGTGCTTGTGGGAGGTCATATATGCATGTTTCTATAATTGAGATAGGTCACATTATTTAGTGCTAGTTGTGTATGCCTTGTTTGAATTGATCATTGAAGCTTCACATTAGGCTAAGAACTATCTCATTTTTTATATCCACACACAACACACAAGTTTATGTTCAATGAATGTCATATTCATTTGTGTGATTATACTTGATTAAATGTGTTTTCACAAGCTCAATCTTTGTTGATCAAACACAAAAGATTTTTCAGTGTTTTAGTTTGTTTTTGGAAAGTATTTTGTTTTTACAAAAAATGTAAAAATTTTTAAAAACAGTGTTGCCCTGTTTTGGCGACTCAGTCACGGGTAGGTCCAGTCGCATGCTTCAGTCGCGAAGCTCACTCCGAGAGTTTTCGTGGGTCACTGGCGAGTCAAGGCTGCAGTTGCGAAAAAGACTTAGAAAATTTTCAAAATTTTGAGTTTTTGTGGTTTTCGTGGCTTAGTGTGACGACTTGTTCATGGATGGAAGGTCCAATCGCAAGGGGTACACAGAGATTTTCATGGCTCCCTTGGCGACTATCTCATGGGTAGACCTTCCAGTCACGAAAAACATTTAGAATATTTTTCAAAAAACTTGCTTCATAGTGTTTCACGGCTTACCCTGGCGACTTGATCCAGTCGTGAAAAACACATGTTTTTTCATTTTATGGACAGTTTTGAAAATTGTTTTTCAGTTTTCCCTTGAATATCAGTGACTGTTCATTGTCTTCTTCATTTCTCTCTCTCAAACACTTCGAGTCTTACTGAAAAAGATTCCATTTTTGCATCATGTCTTCATCAAACACCAAAAAAAAGGTATGGGTTTTACTTCCTTTGCTTCATTCTTACTGTTTTGACCTTTAGTTTCTTGATTTGAATTTTGCATCTGTGTTCTACAATATATTGTGTTCTAACATGGGTTTGCCTAAAATGTTGAGAATGGCTTTGTGTAGTGTTCTGTTTTGTTGAAGATTTTATGGGCTTGAACTTTGTTTGAGGGTTTGTGTATGTTGTGTTTGGTTGTTCCTATCCTGCCCTTACTTTGGTTCTCACTATATGAGTGCGTTGTTCATGTCTCTATCTTTTGAGAGACTGTGTTATTTACTGTGGTTTATGAATGTGTCACTCCATTCATATCTTGTTCCTGCCATTTTCGTCATTTGTGTCTTTGTGTTACACATTGCCCTATTGTCTCTAAGTTGTTACTAATTGTTTTGATTTTGTAAAATCTCTTGCCACACTGAAACTAATCACTCTAATGTTTGCTTCTAGTGGTATGGTATTTTGTTTCTTTTATGTGTGTCGACTTTGTTGCAAATAACTCGTTGTTCATCCAAAGGGAAAAGCATTGTAACTGATGAACCGTCAACTCCAGTTGCTAAACGGACACGATTATCGTCAGGACTCCCACTAACTCAAAGACATACACAGACATCTTCAAAGAATCTTCTCCCATTGTGGAAAGAGTTGTCAAGTTTGACATACTAGGGACAACATTTATCCCTAAGATTTTTGAAGAAAGAGATTGGGCTAATCTATTTGGAAATTTTGAGGATCCATCTGAAGAATTGTTCAAGGAATTCTTTTCAAATGCCAGATACATAGGAGTCGAGTTGAAATGATGGGTATGAGGAAAAGAATTTTCCATAAATGCAGATTACATTGCTAAAGCTCTTCACATCACCAGACCAAAAGATGTGGATCGAACTTCATACGATGACCGGGAACTTCAGGCACAAGACATCCTTCATGTTATTGGGAATGAACACGAAGTGGGAAGCACATGATCATCTATAAGCACTGCATTGTTTTCACTTGAGCTGACAACTTTAAAGCTGATCATGTTCTCCAATCTCTACCCACTTTCAAATACTACCTTCATTAATCTTGGAAGGGCTAAATTCCTGCGTGACATCATTACTGGTGCACCGATTAACATCTGTGCTCATATATTCCAAATCATTAGAAAAACATCGGCCCGTTCAACAACACTAACAATTCTTCCATTCTACAGTCTAGTCATGAAGATTGTTCTTAGTGAAGGTGTTAGTCCTTTATCAGATGAGAGACTCCTGTCTCGTCCTCGACCAATATCTCAGTATTCTCTCCAAGCAAGCAAGAGTCACTCCTCCAAGAAACCTAAGAGTGAGCCATCCATACATGCATCTCCAACTGCTCAGGCTACAGCTCCTCCTGTTCAATCAACTAGGACTCTGTCTGTTCCTCTTGAATTTCAAATGCCCAAGCAAAGTTACTTCATCGAGAATGTGTTTCATCAGATTTCTGATCTAGAACGGCTTCTTAACTCCTTTCACAATCAAACTCAAATGTGACTCACAACTATCGAGACTCAGCTAGATGCTATACAACAGAAGCTTAACGATAGCTTTTAGCTATTCCTGACAAAAAGGGGGAAATGCACATAGAAAGGGGGAGATAGAGAGGGAAATAGAAAACATACCGAAAGGGGAAGATTTTTTTATAACTTGATGTTTTGTGCATAGCTTTGATAATTTTTGGCTGTTTTTACTAATTTAAAACTCTATGGTGTGAGTTGTTTATTTAGTTTATACTCATATCTCTTGAATGTTTTTAACACTTTGGTATTGATGATGTTAATCAGTTAAGTCAGCATATGTTCTGGTTTGTTTTCTGTTTTGTACCTATGTTGCTTATGTAAGCTTTAAGGGTTTGGTTTTATGCACACTTGTAGGCCTTTTTGGTTTGTGTCATGGCTATATGCAATCTTTGTGCTTTGTTAAATTAGTACTTCTAACCTAATGCTATGCATTCCCTTTTAAGTACTGCCACTCTTGTGCCTGTGTAGGATTTTTCCTAGATGCACATAATTCATGTATTGTGCATTGGTTGAGTGTTGGTCATTCAAGTGATTTGCCTTGTGTTTGTCATCTTGAATATTCAAATGTTCATTCCAAGTATGAATGAGCATTGTGATCACTTGGTTACAGTGATTGAATGTTTTGGCCGTGCCATGGTTTATTACTTTATTTCTTTGTGTTTGATCATATTGTACTTGTTCCATTTGCTTTACAAGTTTTCTGCATATAATGAACTTATTGTGTTGTTATGTTTCAAGAGTTACTTGTTCTTATGATTCTAAAGCTCCACAAATTCTAGATTTAGGTGTGAGTGAGTTTTCCAACTGTTCCCAACTCACGCATTAAGTCTAGAGTTTGTTTTAGGGTTTTGTCACAGAATAACCAAAGGGGGAGATTGCAAGGTTGAAATTTATCAACCATCTTGTTGGCTTTATTCCGTGCTAATTTGCTTGTAATTTAGCACTTAGTAACCCTATATTTATGTGGAATTATTGTAAGGGTAGTGTGTAAGAAGAGGTGAAGAAAAGCTTAAGTATGTGCAATAAAGTAAGGGTTCGCAGCTATGACTCGCGGCTGACTCATGATTGGCAAGCCATCAACTGTAGGCACGTGAGATGCACACATGGGGAGCTGAAGGGTCGCGCCAGCTGTCACACTACAGGACAAAAGTCCTAGGCTGGTCAGGCCGTTACGTCGCGACTTGAACTCGTGACTTGGATAAGCCGCGAGGTCAAGCTGCCAATCAGCCCTGTTTGGCAAAAAATATCTCTTTGTATTCCAAACACACACCACTATATATAGACCCTTATACCCACTAATTTGAGAGAGCTTCTAGAGAGAATTTTGTGAGAGAAACCATAGAGAAAAACTGTTGGGGTCTATGCCCTAAAATCTAATTGGTTTTCATGTCGTGAATAATTAAGTTGTTTAATTATATGAGACTAACTATTTATGAACTAATGAGACATTATCTTAGTCCATAAGATGCATAGTATGTGATTTATGTGAAAAGTCACAGAATATGTAAATTACAAATTCTTTATAAACTCAGAATTTTAGTTCGTAGTCGGTGATGAAATTGGGCATTTCATCTGCGAAGACTATAACATATCAAGTAAGATGATTTGTCTTGATCATGGAAGTGGAGACTTCTAGTTGATATGTTAATATGTTTTAAGAGTTAAGACATATTGAACTAGACCACCGTGAGATTTATTATTCTCCTAGTGACTATCAAATGAATAATAAATCTCACAACTTCTATTTACATCAACTCTAAATCCTGAGAGAATAATGGACTTGATCATGAGATGTAGGTTGTCTTGATATATCAGGAGTGAGATCTATAAGTAACGGTCAAAACCTCAGTATATTGGGCAACCGCATTTAATGTTGATGGAACATATATTCTCAAGATGGAATTCATAATCTCTTAATGAAGATATAAAATATTCTTTTGAGATAAGTTTAATGGGTTTGGTTATTCAGAGTGTTGGGCCCAACCACTTTAGTAAGGAATTACTAAAGTATATATTTATGGAATTGGTTTTCATAAATATATATTGAATAACATAAATGATTAAACCGGGTACTCAATGATTAAGATGTAGTAATCTACAAAGTGGTAGTGAACATTCATGACTTTGTATTACTACGAATATTTTAATAAGGAGTTGTATATATAATAAAGTCTTGGGATATAATTTATAGATAAGGCCTAAATTGTAACTATATTTATATAGTGGTATTAAATATAGTTAATGGTAACTTTGAACTTGTCAAGAGTTGATAGAAAAGTCCAAAGCTCATTGTAGCTAGTGTCTTATTGGTCCCTTTTGGTCCCACTCCAAGCCACATACTAGAGTCCAATTGGAATGGCCCAAAAGGCTAGCCCAATTTGATAATTAGTTGTATATAAGGAGAGAAACATACAGAATTTCATTAAGGGGCTTTTTCAAGAGACTTCTCATTGAGTCTTTTCATAAGAGTTCTCATAAGAAATGAAATGGTTTGTATGTGAGTGTTGGACACTCTTTATTCTCTCCTTAGAAACTGATTGAGAGACTACACATCTAGGGCATCAAGTGGAATTGGAGTGAAGATTAAAAGTCTCCCAAGAACTTCTGATCTTCGGTTTTGAATTTCACCTTACCAAGGTACACTCTCTTCTACTCTAATTCTAAAATTTACATAGTGCATGTTATAGATTGAGAATGAAGTAGATCTTTTAATTTTCCACTGCATACATGCTTATATCCATCAAAAACAAGATTGCCTCATCCCCAATCTTTACCTTAGGGACTCTATAAATTCCTCTACTCTCTTCCTCTCCATTGTTATACCCTTGAGAGGTCATTGACCAAATCCTTATCTCACCACACCTACGTCTATGAGAAGGTTCATTTGGTGCTAAGGGAAACAGTTTGAAAGAAACCAATATACATTGGTTGATGCTATAGCCCAGTAGCAGAATCCGGGAAGCTAAAGAAGAAATAGGTTCGGTGTAACCTCGTTGGAGCAAGAAACTTAAAGGGCTTAGGTACTTTGGTAGATTAGGCTTGGAGGGTCTTCTGTTGCTCATGTATCCCAATTACATTCTTTAGTGGATTATTTGACCGCTTGAAGGGCAGTGACGAAGTTTTACATCAAGGACTTTGGTTTCCTCTTCAATAACACACCGTGTGTTGTCCGTGTGTTTGCATCTTCCTTCCTTTTATTTTTGCCTTATATTTACTGTTGTGGATGTGTTTATATTTGGCATAGATTAGTTATCAATTCTGTGATTGGCTTATGTTCATGTTCCGCACATTAATTGTTTGATTATAAGGTTGAATTGGTAATTTTATAACTTGGGGTCTAAACGTTCAAGGGTGTTTTATACACATATTGAATTTTCACAAGTAAACAACCTTGATTTTTTGATACTGCATGTTGTAACCATATGACTCTTAATGAATCCCAATTTTCTGATAAGGTACCCTTAGAACACCCCATCACCATTTACACTGCCAGTGGAACTCCTATACCTGTTAGTCAAAAAGGAACAATCTCTTCTCTTTGTTTATCCCTTAGTGACACTTTTCATATCCCAAAGTTATCCCTAAATTTGCTTTCTGTTGGTCAACTTTGTGAATTAGGCATAGATCTTCTAGTTACCAATCATGGTGTGGATGTGTAGGATCCCTAAACAAGTCAAGTGCTTGGGACAGGTCGTAAGGTTAGTCGCATGTTTGAGGTTCATGACTTGAAGATTCCTTCACAAGTTGTTTCTGCAGCTGCTACGATTGCTGAAAGTTCAATATGTGTATAAAACACCCTTGAACGTTTAGACCCCAAACTACAAATTATCAATTCAAGCTTATAATCAAACAATTAATGTGCAAAACATGAACATAAGCCAAACACATAATTGATAAAAAAATCTAAGCCAATTATAATCATATCTACAGTAGAAAATAAAAGGAAAAGATAAAGGAAGAGAGATGCAAACACAAAGACAACACACGATGTGTTATCAAAGAGGAAACCGAAGCTTCCGGCGTAAAACATCTCTGTCGCCCTCCAAGCAGTCAATAATCTACTAGAAAATGTAGTTGGCATACATGAATAGCAATAGACCCTCCAAGCCTAAGCTACCTAGGTACCTAAGCCCTCCAAGCTTCTTGCTCCAATGAGGTTGCACCAAACCTTTTTCTTTTTTAGCTTACCGAATTCTGCTACTAAACCATAGCATCAACCAATGAATATTGGTTCCTTCCAAACTGCTTCTCTTAGCACCAAATGTATCTTCTCATAGACGTGGGTGTGATAAGAAAAGGATTTGGTCAATGACCTCTCAAGGTTGTATCAATGGAGAGGGAGAGAGTAGAGGAATTTGTAGAGTCTCGTAGTAAAGATTGGGGATATGGCAATCTTGTTTTTCTCTAGGGTTTCTCTCACAAAATTCTCTCTGGAAGTTCTCTCCATCTCATGGATATAAGGGTCTATATATAATGGTGTGTGCTTGAAATACGAAGAAACATTTTTTGCCAAACAGGGTAAGTTGGCGGCTTGGCCTCGCAGCTTATACAAGTCACGAATTTATGTCGCAAGGTAATGGCCTGGCCAGCCTGGGAATTTTGTCCTGTAGTGCGACAGCTGGCGTGACCCTTCACCTTCCCGCATGCTTCTCACATGCACAGCATTTGATGGCTTGCAAGCCGCGAGTCAGTTGCGAGTCCTAGCCGTGAGTCTCTGCTTCTTTGCACAAAGATGAGCAATTCTTCACACTCTCTTCATACATACCCTTACATGAATCTCACCTAAATATAAGGTTACTAAGTGCTAAATTACAAGCAAATTGGCACGAAATAAAGCCAACAAAATGGTTGATAAATTTCAACTTTACAATCTTCTCCTTTAGCTATTCCGTAACAAAACCCTATAACAAACTCTAGACTTAACGCGTGAGTTAGTAACAGTTGGAAAACTCACTCACACCTAACTCTAAAATCTATGAAACTTTTGAACCATAAGAACAAGAACTCTTGAAACACAACAACACAATAAGTTCATTGTATGCAGAAAACTTGTAATGCATATGGAGCAAGCACAATGCAATCAAGCAATAAACCATGGCAAGACCAAAATAGGCAATCACTATAACTAAGTGATCACAATGCTCATTCACACATGGAATGAACATTCAGACATTCAAGTTGACAAACACAAGGCAAATCACTTGAATGGCCAACACTCAACTAATGCACAATACATGAAGTATGTGTATCTAGGAAAAATCCTACAAGGGCACAAGAGTGACAATACTTAGAAGGAAATGCATAACATTTGGTTAAAAGTACTGATTTAACAAAACACAAAGGCTGCATAAAGCAAGGTACACACCATAAAACCCACAAAGTGCATAGAAACAAACCTTAAAAGCTTGCAAAAGCAATATGGGTACAAACCACAAACAAAAACCTTAAAAACCTACTAAGGTACCAGGTACAAACATTAAACACATAAAGTAAAGAGTATAGAATAAAAGAAAACAAGGATACAAAAAAAAAAAAAAAAAATTAGACAAAAGTGATAAACAAAGGCCTGGTTGCAGAAATCTCCCCCTACCACATCATCTCTCCTTTCTTGTCATGGAATAGCTAGTCCTCATCATCTTCTAACTTTCTTTGAATTTGATCCAATTGAGCTTGGATAGAAGTGAACTTCATATCCATCAATTGTTGAGATGATGCAAGATGGATGTAAGTCCAGACATCTTTGTACTCAGCTCATGGACAGATGCTACAATAGAGTCTAGCTTTTCGTCGACGGGGAATGAGCTAGAGTGCGAATCACTGTGGGACGTTGAAAATTCTGTCTTGATTCCTTTCTTACTATGACCAATGTGCATGTTGATTGGACTTGGTTTTGTGCAGGGAAATTCATTCTCTGAAGGATGAAGTCCTTTAAATTTCAAAATCCTTGAAATGAGACAGCAAAAAGAAATGCTTATCCTTGACTCAGTTCAGAGAACAGTCTTGCGAAGGACATGAAAGATATGAGCACAAATGTCAATCTCTACATCAGAGATCAAATCATGAAGGAACAGTACACGCTCGAGGTTTATATACCCTATACTGGATAGGGGGTATAGGTTGTGAAACATGATGATCGTAAGCACCCTTAATTTTGAAGGAAGAGAGGAAACACTGACTGAGTTCCCATTTGAGGAAAATTCCAAGTCTTTTCCAAGAACTTCCCGAAGTAAGTCCTCATCTAGATATAAATCATCATAGACCAGTGATTTTCCAAGTATTGGCCGGTTGATGTAAAGAATCTCTGCCAAGTATGTGGGAAAGACCGAGAAACTTCTGCCTTTTACCCAGCACATAAGTTCGTCTCCTTCAACAATTGCATTGGCATAAAATTCTTTTACCAAATTCTCATATACATCATCAAGGTCGGAGAGAAGATAATTCCAATCTTTGTGAGCAAACCATTGAGAAATGTCAATGTCGAAAAGAGAAGGTTGATCAACGACCCTTTCGAGGAGCGGTGTAGACTTTTGAAAAAAAAAATCATGATTCTGAAAGGCAGCATAGGATCTGAATCTGTTAGGATTGAACATTTCAATTGATGAGCAGGTCCTTTTTTCTCTAGTTGAGAGTTCATCAACATCAATGACATGTTCTTTCCTTTTGTTGTTTCCCCCTTTCACAGTTGATCTCTTGAATTGAGACATTTTGCCACTGCAATATAATTTATCATAGATAAGAGAAACTAAACAAGACACCAAACATTATTAGCAATGTGTCAGTTTCATACGATGGATGATGAAGAAAACCCTAAACACTTGAGATTTAGGTTCAAACCATGAAAATGAGTTTATGTAAACAACCAAAACCACAATAGGTACCTAGATAGAGAAAGTCAGTATACAAACCATCAAAAACACACAATAAAACCAGATAATAAGAAACCCATATTCGAACAAGATAAATCACAAAGCACAATAGCAACATGAAAAACAAAAAAAAAATGCTCAAATAAGAAAGTATGAAGAGAAAAAGAAAAAAAAAACATACCTTTTTTTTGACGATTTGGGAAGAAATGATGCAGAAAAGAATGATTTTCAAAGAAAACTCGGAGTGCTTGTGAGAGTGAAATGGGGAAGACAATGAACAGTCACAAAAGTACAAGGGAAAAACTAAAAAAATTTTAAAAATGACCTTAAAACGCAAAAACACATGTTTTTCACGACTGGAATAAGTCGTCAGGGTAAGCCGTGAAACACTATGAAAACAAGACTTTAAAAAATCTTCTAAGTGTTTTTCGCGACTGGAATGTCTACCCGCGAAATAGTCGCGATATAAGCCGCGAAAATCTCTAAGTACCACCCGCGAACAAGTCGCCACACTGAGCTGCAAAAATCATAAAAACTCAAATTTTGAAAAATTTTCTAAGTACTTTTCACAACTGAGACCTTGACACGCCAGTGAGCCGCGAAAAGACTCAAAGTGAACTCACGACTGGAACATGCAACTGGTTCTACCCACGATTGAGTAGCCAAAACAGGGCAACACTGTTTTTGAAATTTTTGACAATTTTGTAAAAACAAAACACTTTCCAAAAACAAACTAAAACACTCAAAAATCTTTTTGTGTTTGATCAACAAAGATTGAGCTTGTGAAAACACATTTAAACAAGTACAATCACACAAATGAATATAGCATTTATTGAACATAGACTTGTGTGTTGTGTGTGGGTATCAAAAATGAGATAGTCCTTAGTCCAATGTGAAGATTCAATAATCAATTCAATCAAGGCATACACAACTAGCACTAGATAATGTGATCCATCTCAATTATAGAAGTATGCATATATGACCTCCTACATCAACTTGAGTACATTTCTTTGAAACTTTTCATTTGGTTCTATTTTCAACATATCATTTGATCTTTTTGAATAAAAAAAACCTCATTGTGAGATCGATGCCTAAAATTTTTAATATTTCAGTTTGATAAGTTAGCCTTTGGCATTTTAGGCATCATACATTTTATTTTAGTTGCTTTCACTTTTTCTTAGTCAAATACTAATATGTGCGACAAGCTTTTACAGCTCAATATCTCTTTTCATTTGGAGATTTACATTTGGTGAGCTCTTTGAGAAAAGTAATAAAATAAAAGTGGGAAGATATATAGGCACAAAACCATTCACTAATCATTCATGACAAGGTTGAAGATCTATTTACAACAGTCACATAGATTTCAGAATTTCTTCCACAATGATATGAGTGCATACTAGACAAGCTAAGCTCATTAAATGCATAAAGCCATTAGTACAAAGGTACAAAGCAAAACATGGTTTGAGACAAAGCTTAACAAGTTTTATCTAACTTTTTAGATTTTCTATTTTTTATGTGTTTTTTGGATTTTTGACACAGCAGCAGTAAAAGATTGATCAAAAAGCATTACAACAATAAAAAATAATAGAAGAATGATTACAAAAATAAGAAACATGATGCAAACAAGAACACAAAGAGATTTCATGAAAGATTGAGTTCAAGGAATGATACCAACACCAATTGTCTTACACAAGGATTCAAATCTCGGGCCATCAAGAGGTTTATTGAATATGTCTGCCTTTTAATTGTCAGTATTGATGAACTTTAGACAAACTGTCTTGTTCTCTACCAAGTCCCGAACGAAGTGACACCGGATCTCGATATGCTTTGATTTAGAGTGCTGAACTGGATTTTTTGACAAGTTTATGGCACTAGTGTTATCACAAAACACACACATAGTGTCTTGAGAAATCCCATAGTCATGCAGTAGCTTTCTCATCCATAACAATTGTGCACAACAACTTCTTGTGGTAATGTATTCAGCTTCAGCCGTTGAAAGGGATACTGAATTTTTCTTTTTTCTCATCCATGAAACCAAGTTATTTCCAAGATAGAAGCACCCACCAGAAGTGCTTTTCCTATCATCAATGCACCCTGCCCAGTCAGCATCTAAATATCCCGCCAAACACTCATTCGAGTCTTTTGTATACCAAATCCCATAGTCAAATGTGCATTAACAAAGCGAATGATTTGCTTTACTGCTGTTAAGTGGGATTCTTTAGGAGCAGCTTGGAACCGTGCACATACCCTAACACTAAATGCAATATCTAGCCTACTTACTGTGAGATAGAGAAGACTGCCAATCATACTTTGATAAAGTGTTGGATCGACGTCAACACCAGTTGCATCTATGCTTAGTTTTGCAGAGGAACTCATGGGAGTAGAAGTATGTTCCTTAGAGTCCAGGCCAAATATTTTAACAAGATTTTTGGCATACTTCTCTTGAGAAATGAATATTCCATTTTTCCGTTGTTTCACTTGAAGCCTTAGGAAGTAGTTTAACTCTCCTACCATGCTCATTTCAAATTCTCTTTTCATTTCTTCAAAAAACTCATAAGCTAGTTGATCAATTGTGAATCCAAAAACAATATCATCCACGTACACTTGAGTGACAAGAGGGATTTCTCATCCCTTTTAACAAACAATGTTCAATCCGTTTCACCTCTTTTCAACCCACGATCCAATAGGTAAGTGGTGAAACGATCATACCATGCTCTTGGTGCTTGCTTCAACCCATACAGAGCTTTCTTCAATCTTAACACATGACCTAGAAAGTGAGGATCTTTAAACCCCTTTGGTTGCTCAACAAAGACTTCTTCATTTAGAAAACCATTCAAGAAGGCACTCTTCACATCCATTTGGTACAACTTGAAATCCATGATGCATGCTATGGATAAGAGAATTCAAATGGACTTTAGTCTTGCTACCGGAGCAAACGATTCATCAAAGTCTATGCCTTCCACTTGAGTATACCCCTGAGCCACCAATCTAGACTTATTTCAGACAACTTCACCATCTTCATCTGTTTTGTTCTTAAAAATTCACTTGGTGCTGATCACATGTGTATCTTCAGGCCTTAGAACCAATTTCCATACATCATTTCTAACAAATTGATGTAGCTCCTGGTGCATAGACTCTACCCAATTCTCATCTTTCAATGCTTCTTCTACCTTTTTGGGTTCAAATTGAGCAAGATAACAGTTGTATGTCACATGGTTTGCACTATAACTTGGTCCTTTTCTCAAATGAAATCCCTCGTTTCCATCCCCAATAATATTACTTGATGGGTGATTGAGAGTCACTCTTGATGAAGGTTTCTTGGAAGTTTAGAGTTTCTCATCACGAGAAATTGGGGTTTGAACTTCTGGAGGTGTGAGTGGACTTGAGACTTCTTGTGTTGGTCTAGTCTCTCTTCTGGATATAGGAGGTGTGGACTATTTTCTGAGTGTTTCTTTCTCAGCATCATCACTTAGAGAAATGTCATCATCATCCTCATTCTTCTTAAGTTTGAGCCCCTTTCCATCATCCTTAATTTCCTTTTCTGATATGGTGTCATTTATGACCACATTGATTGACTCCATCACCGTCTTAGTACACTTGTTGTACACTTTATAAGCTCGGCTATTTGTGGAGTAACCTAGGAATATTCCTTCATCACTCTTAGCATTAAATTTTCTCAGATTTTTCCTGTCATTTAGAATGTAACACGTGCTCCTAAATATTCTGAAATACTTCACCTTGGGTTTCTTTTCTCTCCATATTTCATATGACGCCTTTTTTGTCCCTGCTTGGAAATAGATTCTGTTGCAAATGTGACATGATGTGTTCACAACTTCAGCCCAGAACCTTTGTGGTATGTTTTTGTTGAGTAGCATGACTCTTGCCATCTCTTGGATCACTCGGTTCTTTCTTTCAACCACCCCATTCTGTTGTGGAGTCTTTGGAGCTGAGAATTCCTTCTTGATACCATGCTCTTCACAAAAAATTTCAAATTTAGCATTCTCGAATTTCTTCCCATGATCACTTCTAATTTTGACTATGGGAACTCCTTTTTCATTCTGCAGTCTCTTGCATAGTCTCTGCATTTTATCACATGTTTCGGACTTCTCTTTAAGGAATTCCACCCAAGAGTACCTTGAGAAATCATCAACTACTACCATAATGTATTTCTTTCCTCCTAGGCTTTCAATTCTTGTAGGCCCCATTAGATCAACGTGAAGAAGCTCTAAACACCGTGAGATAGCAGTCACATTCACCTTGTGATGGCTTGCCTTTGTTTGTTTTCCTATTTGGCATGCTCCATAGTCTTATCCACCTTTCCAAACTTTGGAAGTCCCTCAACTGCCTTAAGTTTAAAGACTTTACATACTTGTTTAAAGTTTGCATGTCCAAACCTATGATGCCAAAGTTTTAGCATATCAACACGAGCACTTCTACATGAAATAGGTGTCGTAGGAACTACTCCATAACAATTATTAGTAGTCCTATTTCCCTCCAAAACTTGAATCCCTTTTTCATCAATGATTATGCACCCCTTCTTTGAGAATTGAACAAGAAAGTCCTCATCATATATTTAAGTGATGCTTAGGAGATTCGCCTTCAATCCTTTGATGTATAGCACATCTTTCAGTAGAGGTAGTCCCGGTATTTCAACCGTCCCTTTGCCGAGAACTTGAGCCTGGCTCCCATCACCAAAAGTCACATAATCACAGGCTTTCTCTTTAAGAGTCTTAAACAATGATTTATCTCCTATCATATGACAAGAACATCCACTGTCAAGATACCATATGCATGAGTTAAAAACCTTCAATGAGGTGTGCACAAACATACAAGCATGAGACAAGCATTCTTGACCATCAACCAGAAATTCATCTTTATTTTCCATGCTTTTGCCAGATTGAATTTTTTTTTTTTTTTTTTTTTAGATTATCAACATTTTCACACAGTGTTCTATTTCTTCTTTTGTATTTCTCAATCAAAGAGTTAGACTCACATAAACTATTATGTAAGATGTGGTTCTTATTTTCAAAGTATTTTAGCATGTGAACAAACATCCTAGCATGTTTTCTAGATTTAATTAACTCTAAAAGTTCATATTTAGAACATCCTTCAAACACACTCATAGATTTATTATCACAAACATCTAAACCACAATACAGCATGACCTTTTTCATAGCTGCATCCATAGCCAAGGGTCTAGGATTGCACTCAAGTAATCAAACCATAAAGAGTGCACCTACTCTGATACCAATTGAAAGTTCAATATGTGTATAAAACACCCTTGAACGTTTAGACCCCAAATTACAAATTATCAACTCAAGCTTATAATCAAACAATTAATGTGCGAAACATGAACATAAGCCAAACATAGAATTGATAAACAATCTAAGCCAATTATAATCACATCCACAACAGAAAATAAAAGGCAAAGATAAAGGAAGAGAGATGTAAACACAAGGACAACACGCGATGTGTTATCGAAGAGAAAATTTAAGCCCTTAGGGTAAAACCTCTCCGCCGCCCTCCAAGCGATCAATAATCCACTAGAAAATATAGTTGGGATACATGAACAGCAATGGACCCTCCAAGTCTTATCTACCCAAGTATCTAAGTCCTCTAAGCTTTTTACTCCAACGAGGTTGCACTGAACCTTTTTCTTTTCTAGCTTACCGAATTTCGCTACTAAATCATAGCATCAATCAATGAATATTGGATCCTTCCAAACTGCTTCCCTTAGCACCAAATGTACCTTCTCACACACGTAGGTGTGATAAGAACAGGATTTGGTCAATGACCTCTCAAGGATGTATCAATGGAAAGGAAGAGAGTAAAGGAATTTGTAGAGTCTCTTAGTGAAGATTAGGGATGAGGCAATCTTGTTTTTCTCTAGGGTTTCTCTCACAAAATTCTCTCTAGAAGCTCTCTCCATTTCATGGGTATAAGGGTCTATATATAGTGGTGTGTGTTTGGAATACGAAGAGACAGTTTTTGCCAAACAGGGTAAGTTAGCGGCTTGGCCTCGTGGCTTGTCCAAGTCACGAGTTCAAGTCGCGAGGTAACGGCCTGGCTAGCCTAGGACTTCTGTCCAGTAGTGCGACGGCTAGCGTGACCCTTCACCTTCCCGCATGCTTCTCATGTGCACAGCATTTGGCGTCTTGCAAGCTGCGAGTCAATTGCGAGTCTCTGCTTCTTTGCACAAAGATGAGCAATTCTTTACACTCTCTTCACACACTACCCTTAGATGAATCCCACCTAAATAAAAGGTTACTAAGTGCTAAATTACAAGCAAATTGGCACGGAATAAAGCCAACAAGATGGTTGATAAATTTCAACCTTCCACTGCCACCCCTTCACCTGATCTATAGCGTGCTCGTCTTGGTCATCCATCCTTATCTCATCTTCAGTTGTTAGCTTCTTAAGGTCATTTAGATTCCGTTCAGTTTCAAAATTTTAATTGTACTTCCTGTCATTTTGGCAAACAAACAAAATTTCCTTTTAATAATAATGACTCATTTTTTTCTGCACCTTTTGATCTTATACATTCTGATATTTGGGGTCCCGCACCTGTTCCCACTGAGGGGAGATCTAGATATTTTGTCATATTTGTGGATGATTTTTCTCGATATACTTGGTGTTAGGTTCTAAAGTTTTAGGAATTTATGTATTTAGAACTCTAATTTGTAATATTGGCAAACCATGATCAAAACGATATGTTTAGTCTTGTTATAGTGTGCTCAAAGTTGTTTAATTATTGTAAAGTTGGAATCGAGAGACTGTAGATGCATTGGGGCATTTCGGTCTGACTCGATCGATCAAAGAATAGATTCGATCGATTGAAAGTCGACCAAATTGTGTTTTCTGCAAAATTTCCAACTCAGCCCTAACTCATTAAACGTTTAGGGTTTTATGTTTTTGCCCTAAGTATATAAGGCAAAACCCTAGCCACATTTTTCGAGTTGCTCCAGTTGTATTGTTGCTCATACATTGCTATTTTGTGTAAATCTCTTATGAGATCTAGAGGAGCTTTCCTTTACACAAAGTTTAGGGTTTTCAAGTTAGAGATAGTATCAATATCTTGATGATCAACTTGGTTGCTACCATTGAAACTTAAAGAATATCAAGCATGGGTACTTGTAGCTGATTGAAGAATTCAATAAAGAAGGAGTCTGTGGATTCGGAGCTTGCACGTGATCGTGTTAGTAAGTTCTACTGGTGGGTAGCATTAGGAAGTCAAGCGGGGAGCTTGTAGTCCTTCTGTATGAACTTTAATTCTTTCGCATAGTGGATTCAGGTTTACCTTGAGGATAGCTAGGTCAAATCCTCCCCAGGTTTTTACCGTGTGGTTTCTTGGGTAATCATATCATTGTGTCTTTTATTATTCCGCTGCTTTATTATTTTGATATGATTATTTGATTGTTTTAACCTAGAATTGCATAATTTAACTAAGTAACAACTTGGCTAATTAATCTAGGCTAACCAATGTGGTTGTTTTAAGGGGTCTAAAACCGTTCAAATGGTATCAGAGCAGGTAGCTCTTTTGTTTGAGATTTCTTGATCTCTGAGCTGATCCTTGACCCCTGTTGTCATGGAGCATGGACACTCTCTTGTTGTTCCTCCTCACTTTAATGGGAATAACTATGCTTATTGGAAAGTAAGGATGAAAGCATTCCTGAAATCCATTGATGAGAAAGTTTGGAATTCCGTTGAATACGGATGGGAGAAGCCCACTACTCCTATGAGTGAGTGGCAAACTTCTAAAAAAGAAGCAGCTGGCTTCAATAGCAAAGCTATGAATGCCATCTTCAATGTTGTTTCTATGGAGGAATTTAAGAGGATCTCTAATATTGAGGTTGCTCATATTGTTTAGAAAATCCTCCAAACTGTGTATGAAGGCACAAAGGCAGTTAAGATAAACAAACTACAACAATTAACTTCTAGGTTTGAAAACATTAGGATGTCTGATGATGAATCATTTGATGAATTTTATGCCAAACTTAATGATATTGTTAATTATGCTTTTAATTTGGGTGAAATCTATGATCAACCTAAAATTGTTAGGAAGATTCTTAGATCTTTAACTGAAGATTTTAGACCCAAAGTGACTGCCATCACTGAAAGCAAGGATGTGGACTCCATCCCTGTTGATAAGCTTGTAGGATCTCTTCAGTCTTATGAGTCTAACCTACCTAAAGTGAACAAATCCAAATCAATGGCTTTTAAGTCAGTTGATGATGTTGATGGTGGTAGATTTGATGATGTTGATGGTGGTAGATTTGATGATGAGCTCTCTGCTACAAAGATTACCTATCTTGCCAAAAACTTCAAAAACTTTCTTAGAAATACTAACAGAAAGGCAAGAGGTACATACACTGCTGAACCTAGAAATTTTAGGAAGAATGATCCCACTAAGGTTAATAACTTTGAAAAACCTAGAGAAAAAGTTGGTCAATCTTCAAATAATTCTTTAGGTCCTCATTGTTTTAGTTGTCAAGGGTATAGTCATGTGAAATCTGAATGTCCTACATTCTTGAGAACTAAGGGTAAAGCTATGGCTGTAACCCTTAGTGATAATGAGATTTCTGATGATGAGTCCGGATGTGATGAGGATGGAAACTTCATTGCTTTCACTACTACTGCTACAGTCAATGAAAGCATATATGTTGAAGAGAACCTTTCTGATAGGGAACTCTCTGAGGATGCAGATCTTCAAGAGGCCTACAATAAACTTTGCAAAATTGCTGCAAGGGATGCTATGAATGTAGAACTTGGCCTGAAGAAAATTGAATCCCTAGAGCTTGAAAAAAAAAATTGCTTGTTAAACTGTTTGATGCTAATGATCTTTTGAACAATGTTAAATCTGAGAACATGCTTTTACTTGATAAAGTTAAAACTTTGGAACATGATTTATCTATTGCTAGATCTGATAGTTCTAAACTTGATCATATGCTGAATGGTCAAAAGTATCCTTCTGATAAATCTAGGTTAGGATATATTTAAAGCATCTTTGATTCTGCACCACATTCCACGAATTTTGTTCCTTCATCTTCTTCTGAACCTTCTGTGAGTGAGGTTGTGAGTGAAACTGTCAAACCACCTGTGAGTAAGGTAGTCAAACCTATAGAAGTTTCACCTCCTAAGAAAATTAGGGTTGATTTGAGAGAAACTAAACCTACCCTTTCTAAGGACAAGATGCATGATAAACCTGCTTGGGTTTGTCATTTTTGTGGTAAGTCTGGATACATTCGTCCTAACTGTTACAAGTTTCAAGCTGCTAAGAGAGTAAACAAACCAAAAGTGTCTGTGTCTCAAGCACAAGATCCTATGGCACTTATTGGTGAATTGGTAAAAACTTTGAACCTTTATTCCAATCCTGGAGTTGGAAATCACTTGAATGTGAATAAGAACTCCAATACTCGTGATGCATCTAAAAGGTTTTGGATGCAAAAAACTCGATCTAATTGAGTCTTTCTGACATGGTTCTTATACTTCATTGTTCATTCCTTTGTGACCATTGTTTTTTGTTTTTGTTTTTTTTTTTTTTTTGTGGTTCTTTTGTTTTTTTTCTAGGATTTGCATTGCATTACATTCATGTATTTCATTCTAGGATTTTTTTTGTTTTCTCTTAAATAAAAAAAATAAAAAAAAAAGGGAGAAAAGGAGAAAGCAAAAATGTGTTTGACGTTGTTTTCTTGGTTTTTGAAAACAAAGTTGGTCAATTTATTTACACATATCATGTCCTATGTACCTTGTTTAGCTTTGATGAGCTTATTTATTGCACTTGACTAGTTAAAGCTTTGTAATGCATGTTGTGTAGGAAAGATGTGTATGGTTTTTAATCATTTTGTCTTGATCTTGAAGTCACATGCTATTTGACTGTCGGACTTGATCCTTTTGAGAAAGGTATAAATAACCATCTCACCACTGTTCACTAGGCAATCATGAACACCTTAGTGCATATCATAAGATTTTGTGCTCGAGAAAGTGTAGCACATGCACAAAAAGAACATAAGATGTTGCCTCGGCTTAATTGCTTAATGTTAAAACTGGTGTGTACTATTAGGCTTGATGCCATCTCACATAAATAAAATTGGTGTGTACTATTAGGCTTGATGCCATCTCACAAAAAAAAAAAAAAAAAAAAAAGAGGCAAAAATACAAGAAACTTACATGATTGCAAGCTTTTGTTCTAGGAGATGTGTGAGTTATAGGATGTAACTCTTTAGGTGATAATCTCTTTTAAATTCTATGTGATGGATTTTGTAGACTTTGTGTTTGATTGCTATTCACATATCACCTCACATGTATCTCAAGTTTATGCTAGTTGCACACACTACACAAGTTACTCTTTGCTAAAATTTGTACATGTTATTATGTGTGTTTTTGGTCTAACCAACCAAGTTTGAAGATACTTTGAGAATTATGCAAAACATTTTTTTTTTTTTGCTTGTGAATTTGAAAGGAAGAATGACTGAAATTACCTTTGAAGAAACTGAGATTAAAAATTGGGTTTTTGAAAAAGCATTCCATCTCATACTCATTCATTTTTTTCCTGTAATTTAATGCTTTGAGGAGTTATTTTCAAAATATGGTTTGTGCTTTTCAAATCTGAGATTTTTCAAAAAATTTGTGAGCCTCTGCCCATTTCGATCGATCCAGTCTGATTTTCAATCGATCGAAAAAGTGCTTTATTTTATTGAAAAATGATTGTCTCTTTCGATTGATCAAATGTATTTTTTGATCACTCGAAAGTCGCGAATCAAGTTTTTAAAAACACTGTTCTTGACTTTTTCAAATACTTTTTCAAAACTTTTCAAAAGTCTTTTCTCTCTCTCTGTGACTTGGCAAGCTCAACTATTCCAATTTTTGTCATTTTCCTCCGGATTTTTTGCAAAGAATCTCTTTCCTCAAGCCAGTAAGACTCTTTTACCCTTCTTTTTGAATTTATTTTCATGATTTCATGCATAAATCCATGCATTTGAGGGAGATTTTCGGACTTAGTATTTTTGGGATTTTCTGTTGATTCAAGCCCTATTTTGTGCAATTGATCATTGGTTTTTTGTGGGGACACATCATAAACATGATCCTTGCTTGTTAATTTGATCAATTTTGAGTTTGGTAAAAAATTGAAAAATCTGGGGTTTGTTCTTGATCCGATTTGGGGCTTTTGTTAAATTGGGTAGAATTTGATGAAATTGGCTTGTTGTGTTGATGTAATTAAGCATTATAATCTATGTGCTGTGTTTTGTAATGCTCAATTCATCAATTTGTTTAAAAAAATTCAACAAGTGGTTTTCAATTTTTGGGGTTTTTGATAGAAATTCCCTGTTCAAGCCAATTTTGTCAATTTAATCTCAATTGAACTTATTGCTTACTGCATTAGTACATGCATCATGGCATTGTATTTGTTCATACATCATATAGATTTTCATTCTATTGATTTTTTGTGCTAATTTGCAGTCTGCCCTTGGTTTTGTTTTCTTGGGTTCTTTTGGTTTTCTCTTTGTGTCTATGTCCTTTTCTTAGCATCATGCCTAGGAAGACTAGAGCCCGTAGGACTATTCACTCCTTTTCTCCATCCCCTCCTTCCTTTGACCGTGAGAAGTTTCCGAGTGAGAAAAACTAAAAGCTTTTTGAGAAGCTTAACCTTAGGAGAAAGATTTGGGCTGAGCGTTCTATTCTGTTAGATGATCTTGATCTTGCCATTAGGCAAACTTTGAGCGTCGGGGCTAATTACCCTTGTTAGATGTTTCTAATCCTCCTCCACCTTCTGCCTTGATTAGAGAGTTCTTTTCGAACATCTCTATCTGCATCTATGATTCCAACACTTTAGTAAAGAGTTGGATACGAGGCGTAGAGTACACCATTACTCCTCAGGTAGTGGTTGATGCTCTAGGGGTACCATTGGTCTGGAATCCTGTCTAT
The DNA here is from genome assembly GCA_030445155.1 of Quercus variabilis. Lineage (NCBI taxonomy): Eukaryota > Viridiplantae > Streptophyta > Magnoliopsida > Fagales > Fagaceae > Quercus > Quercus variabilis. The sequence continues at coordinate 52,625,040 of CP129446.1, read as the reverse complement.
CTATATGACGAGTCTCCCGAGTTGAGCAATGTTTTGTCTTACATCACTGGGACTTCTGTCCAGTGGGGTTCTGATCCTAGGATCACTTCTGCTGAGCTCTCCGGGTTGCACTATCTATTCTTTAGGATAGCTTGTCATTCCATCTGACCTATTTCTCATGTTCACACCATTCCTCTTGAGAGGTGTGTATTTTGGTACGCCCTGGTTACTGATGCTCCTTTTAGTTTTCCCCATCTCTTTCTTCATTCTTTGAACGATGTTTATAGGAGTTCATCTACCTCTCATGCTCTTGTTCATCCTATTTTCATTCATAGGATTTTGCTTTATCTCGATCTTAGTGGCTTCCCTTCCTCTGAGCCCGTTCATGTGATAGCTCCCATAGGTGCGTCTTTTCTTAGACAGAGGGCTGCTCATCTTCGAGCTGGTTCTAAACACCCTAGGTCTGAGCCGTCTAGTAGCGCACCTCCTCCTTCTTCTTCTACAGGTCTTGCTAGTGAGGATGTTCCTGATCCAGTTGGTGATGATACTGTTGCTGCTGATGTTCCTCCACCTTCTTCGGCCGACTTTGATGTTCGTCGTACTCTGGAGGCTGTCATGACCGTTTAGGCGACTCATAGTCAGATTTTGGTGGACTTACTAGATGAGATTTGTGCTCCCCGAGTCGACTTTGCGCGTGTTCATTTACCCTCACCACCTCCTTTTGATGGCGACTTGTGATTGCCCTTTGGCATTCCGTCACAAAAAGGGGGAGTGAAGTTTTGTCTTGTAGAAGAGTTTTTGTAGTTAGGGAAAGACTTTTTTGTTTCTTTCTGTTTGGAGCTTGTGGAGTTTTTAGATTGTATCTAGGTGCTACACTTTGTTTGTATATCATTTTTGGGGATATTCATGTTAGGGGGAGTAACATTGATTGATATACATGTTATATTCATTAATTCTTGTTGCTATGTGATTCACTGCTTATTGATTTATATTTATGAGTTATTCATTCATATATGTCTTTATTTTATGTTGTGTGAATCTTACAAGAATGTTATACCTGTTGTTTTATTCTTTTCTGTCACACATGCGTTTATGCATTTGTTGAGTATTTCAGGAATATACAGGTTGATTCAACTAAGCTGCTATCTACACTTGCAACCGATGGATAGTAGTCAGGGTTGAATTTGAGTTTATGAGCATTATCTTTGTAAAAGGCTTTGTACTTGTAAAACTTTGAGCTTTTAATTAGGGTTTTGTCATGGATTGCCAAAGGGGGAGTTTGTTAGGTTCTAAAGATTTAGGAATTTATGTATTTAGAACTCTAATTTGTAATATTGGCAAACCATGATCAAAACGATATGTTTAGTCTTGTTATAGTGTGCTTAAAGTTGTTTAATTATTGTAAAGTTGGAATCGAGAGACTGTAGATGCATTGGGGCATTTCGGTCTGACTTGATCGATCGAAGAATAGATTCGATTAATCGAAAATCGACCAGATTGCGTTTTCTGCTGAATTTCCAACTCAGCCCTAACTCATTAAACGTTTAGGGTTTTATGTTTTTGCCCTAAGTATATAAGGCAAAACCCTAGCCACATTTTTAGAGTTGCTCCAGTTGTATTGTTGCTCATACATTATTGTTTTGTGTAAATCTCTTATGAGATCTAGAGGAGCTTTCCTTTACACAAAATTTAGGGCTTTGAAGTTAGAGATAGTATCAATATATTGATGATCAACTTGGTTGCTACCATTGAAGCTTAAAGAATATCAAGCGTGGGTACTTGTAATTGATTAAAGAATTCAAGAAAGAAGGAGTCCGTGGATTCAGAGCTTGCACGTGGTCGTGTCAGTAAGTTCTACTGGTGGGTAGCATTAGGAAGTCAAGCAGGGAGCTTGTAGTCCTTCTGTATGAACTTCGATTCTTTCGCATAGTAGATTCAGGTTTACCTTGAGAATAGTTAGGTCAAATCCTCCCCAGGTTTTTACCGTGTGGTTTCCTGGGTGATCATATCATTGTGTCTTTTATTATTCTGCTACTTTATTATTTTGATATGATTATTTGATTGCTTTAACCTAGAATTGCCTAATTTGACTAAGTAACAACTTGGCTAATTAATCTAGGCTAACCAATCTGGTTGTTTTAAAGGGTCTAAAACCGTTCACTTGGATTTACCTGCTTCACCATAGGTCTAAACTTGTGTCTATTTACCAAACATTTCATAAAATGATTGAAACACAGTTCAATCGCACCGTCAAAGTCTTTTGATCAGATAATGCCCAAGAATATAATGATAACTCTTTCCAATCCTTTTTAGATAGTCATGGGACCCTTACTCAGCGGTCATGTCCTTACACCTCTCAACAAAATGGTCGTGTAGAACGAAAACATCGTCACATTCTTAATGTTGTCCGCACCCTTCTCATTTTTTCCTCTCTTCCTAAGCGCTTTTGGGGTGAGGCCGCACTCACTGCTGTGTACACCATTAATCATATTCCTTCCCCAACTACACACAACAAATCACCATTCAAGCTTCTCTATGGTCAAACCCCTGACTACTCCTCTCTTCAGGTTTTTGGTTGTGCTTGTTTTGTCTCTCTTCCTCCTCATGAAGGAACAAAGCTCCAACCTTGTGCTTGTCTCTATTGTTTCCTTGGTTATGGTGTATCTCAAAAGGGGTTTTGCTGTTATGATCCCATTTCTCATCGCTTTTGTGTCTCCCGTCATGTTGAGTTTTGGGAACATTGTCCTTTCACAAGTCTTCAATAATTTCCTACGTCCTCTTCCACAGAGTCACCCATTTTTACTAATCTTTTCCTCCCACTCTACCCTAAACTTGTGGAGGATTCTTCAACATTGGTTGCCTCTCTAGACGACTTATCTCCGATTCTGTCCCCGGTATATGACCTGCCTGTCTTGGATCCTATGGCACCACCCTCACCTGAGTCTCCTGTTGGTCCTAAACTTCGTTGTTCCACTCGGGTAAGCATTACTCCCCCTTATCTTACTGATTATCACTGCTCTTTTGCTCTTGCCACCCTCTATGAACCTCACACCTATCGTGAAGCCTATACTGACCCTCTTTGGCAGCAAGCTATAAACGAAGAACTAGATGCCCTTGATAAGAATCACACTTGGGATATGGTTGATTTGCCTCCTAGTCAGTCTGTAGTAGGTTTTAGGTGCGTTTACAAGATCAAGACTAAGGCTGATGGATCTATTGAATGGTACAAGGCTCGCCTAGTTGCCAAGGGCTTTACTCAGGAGTATGGCATTGATTATGGGAAAACATTTGCTCCTGTTGCTCGCCTTACAGCTGTTAGATGTCTTATTGCTATGGCTGTTGTTCGCTGTTGGCCTCTTTATCAAATGGATGTGAAGAATGTTTTCCTCAATGGAGACCTCCAAGAAGAAGTGTGCATCCAGCCACCCCCTAGCTATCCACACTCAAGCAGTCAAGTTTGTCGCCTTTGTCGTGCTCTTTATGGCCTCAAGCAGGCTCCTCGAGCTTGGTTTGAAAATTTTAGCTCAGTTGTTGCTCAGTAGGGTTTCACTTCAAGTCCTTATGACACTGCTTTCTTTGTCCAAAGAACCTTTGCTAGTATCACTCTTATTCTTCTTTATGTTGATGATATGATTATTACTAGAGATGATTCTACAAGTATCCGCTCTCTTCAGCACTTTCTTAGTCAACATTTTGAGATGAAAGATCTAGGCACTCTTAACTATTTTCTTAGGCTTGAGGTTACCTCATCCTCTGATGGATACTATCTCTCCCAAGCTAAATATACTTATGATCTTCTCTCCAAAGCTGGTATCACCGATAACAAAACCATTTCCACTCCCTTGGAATACAATGCAAAACTCACACCCTTGGATGGTGAACCTATATCTGATGCTACTCGCTATCGTCAGTTGGTTGGTAATCTGATCTATCTCACTATAACTCGTCTGGATATTTCCCATGCCGTGCGTATGGTTAGTAAGTTCATGGATGCCCTTCATTCTGTTCACTATGATGTCGTTCTTTGGATTCTCCGATATGTCAAGGGCACACTTTATCATGATCTTCACTACTTCTCTCGGTCTTCTCTCAAGCTTCATGATTATTTAGATGCGGACTAGGTAGGTGATCCGATTGATCGATGCTCTATCACAAGTTTTTGTTTCCTGTTGGGTACTTCTCTTGTCTTGTGGCATAGCAAAAAGCAGGATGTGGTTTCCCGTTCTAGTACTGAGGCTGAGTATCATGCCCTTGCTGACACCACCTACGAGCTTGTCTAGCTTCGCTGGCTCTTAGCTGACAGAGATGCTCCATAGCCTACTTCCACTCCTCTTTATTGTGACAATTGTAGTGCTATCTACATTGCCCATAATGATGTCTTCCATGAACACACCAAGCACATTGAGATCGACTGCCACATCACTCGCCAACATCTCAAGAAAGGCAATCTTAAGTTGTTCTCCATCTCCTCTGCTAACTAGCCTGCTGATATCTTCACCAAGTCTCACTAACCTGGTCGTCTTCGAGATCTTATATCCAAACTCCAGTTGGCTTCCTCCTTGCCACCTCGAGTTTGGGGGGATGTTAGTGTATAGCTTAGATTATATTAGCCCAATGGGCTTAGCCCAGCATATTGTACTCGTAGGTTACTCATATTGCTTGTATTGCACACATGTCTAGCCTATATAAGGCTCTATATTGTACATTATTATTTGTATACAATATACAAACTATTCAGTCATTCTCTCTCTCACTTTATATTATTAATAGTCACATTAGTCTTCTCATATGTTTTTCTCTACACAAGTGAATGGGCCACTATTACTTTGTGGTAGTAGAAGTTTCAAAAAAAACAAAAAAATAAACATCAAAATCAGAAGCATATACCTAAACTTTTCTACTCACATCAATCACAATCTAGGATGACATTAGGCATCCATCAAGTAGTAGTAATACACTTTCTATTTAGAAATGTTAGTTTTTACTTTTTAGAGATACAAACAATAAAGTTCAGAATCTCTTGTTGTAAACAAAAATTATAAAACAAAGAAATTTTGTGCCAATTTGAAAACATTTAAGAACCTCAAGGGTTGCCTATATGGTCCTTAAGGCTGCACGAGATCCTAGTTCAAAATCTAACCTAGTGTGTGTGGGACGAGAGAATTATACATGTCCATCAATTACTCAAAAAAGTTTGAATACCCTCATTTCTATTTTTTTTTTTTTTAATTTCAGCAAAAGGGCCTTGAAGTTTAAGGTAATGCGTAACAATTATCCAAAACCTAGTCTATGAATGTGATTATTACTTATACTTGGTGTGAAAAATTATAAATTCATCAATTAACTTTTTAATGGAATTTAAATGGGCAAAACCACATTTGGCCCTTAAAGTTTATCCTTTTTTTTTTTTTTTTCTAATTTGGTCTCCAAAGTCCAAAGTTTCAAAAGTTTTAATCAAATAGGTCCTTTATTTTAAATTTGTCGATGAATTTTCTTTAGCCACATGCCCAAACAATTTTCATGTATTATATATAACTAGTATGTAGTCCTATGCATATGCACAAGTACAATTAAAAAAAATCACAATTATATGGTTCAAATTATATAAATATTATTAGAAAAGATTCAAATTATACTTGATATTAGCTTACATTTTTTTAAACCATACTTTTCTAAAATATGTAATGGTTTCTCGTTATATATATATATATATATATATGATTTAGAATTTAATTAGTTTTAAACTCTTCGGCTTTTGTATCCAATAATTCATTTACCACAAAAATTAAAAACTTAGATGGACACATAGAGGAAAATTAGACTCCATTTGAAATCCAATTTAGAATTTAATTGAACTAGTCCCACACCCGCACGTTGCAGTGATAATTTTGTTAGATTTATCTCATAAATATAAATATATATATATATATATATATTGTTATTGTTTTACTTTTGTCTATGTAACTTATGTAAAGTTCTTATATGGTAAAATTATTCAAAACATGCTACGTAATAGAATAATATTATATTATTTATAATGCAATAGGATAATATTTAACAATTAGAGGGAAAAAAAAAAAAAAAAAAAAGCTAAATTGCATCAACTCAAAGTAGAGTTCTTAAAAATACAAATAATTAATAACCTAAAGCAGAGATGAAGAAAAAAAAAAACCCGACAGAAAAATTGAGAGAGAGAAATAACCTTTTTTTGTGAGGGAAAATTATGCATAGAAATATATAATAGAAAAGATAATGAAAAATTTATAATAAGAGGATAAAAATAAGAAGAAACAAAATAAATGAAGATAAAAGGAAAGTTAAAGAGTGATATTAAGGTAGACGGCAATGGGTAGATGAAAATGTGAAAAGAATGAGAAATGTTGAAGAAAGTGTAAATGTTAAAAAAAAAAAAAAAAAGTACAATTTTATAAGGAAATTTTTATTATTTGTATTTAATTAAAACATTATATGTTTCATTTTTAAAAAAATTAAAAGAACGAGAAAATATTAATAATTTAATGATATGGAGGATATGGCTGAATTTAAATGGTCAATTATAGTAGGTGCTATTGATGTTAGCTTGATTTTTTTTTTTTTTTTTTTTTTTTTTGCAACATGGAAAATGATAAACCCTATCCATATAACTAAATTAAAGTTACTTTATGATGTTAAGTTAACAAAATGAATTGGTGGTTACCAGAAAACTAAGCATTTAAAAAAAAAAAAAAGAATAAACTTGAATGCTAAACATGAATTGTCTTGTTTTATTACTTGTCATTTAGGTGAAATTGAAGTCTCGCATAAATTAATGAAACCTCATTGGACTTATTAACCATTATAGCTCTAAAAAATATCAATAACAAAAACTTAGCATAAATCAGTACTTACCCTTTGCAAGTCAAAGGGCTACACATACTAACATACATCATTACCCAACAATGTTTCACCTCACCACATAGCAAAGTAATCATGCAAATGAAATTTGAAATATCCATTTGGTGTTACAATCGATGGTATGTAGCTTTCATGAAAAAATATGTAGTAGTCGTAAATTAAACAACAATACTATTCAACTACTAAGATTTATCATGGTATGAGGAGAACATGAATGCATTATGACCCTTTTTTTCCTCATGTTACAGCTTATTTTTAATTCAAATGATTTAGATGGCCTAATTAGTAAGGTATATGCTCCACAAACTTTCAAAAGATTAGAAACATTAGTTGCATAGACAAACCAAACATTAGTTTCTCTCACACTACCTTTAAGGAACAATGTATAACTTAAAGGAGTTGATCCCTATAAAGCAAATAATTGTAGAATTTATTTTACTTTTATTTTATTTTTCATATTAATTGCTCAATAGTATAATTACAATACCTTATATCAATCTACAGTTGAACCCTTACCCCAATACCCAATTGGACTTGTTCTAAAGTGACAATCTCTCCTTTTAATGCATGGCTCCTAGTACGTGACTAACCAATTTGATGCACAGATCCCAGTATGCAGCTTAGTCACCAACTTGAGAAAGAAGTTGGATTTGGCTACTCTATACCCCCAGTCACGTGCCCTTTCATGATCATACATGAGTTCTACTCTAATATGTACGGATTTGACAACTCTATACCCCATTTTATCACTCGCGTTCAGGGTATACGCATGGTAGTTACCCCAGGTATTGTATCCGAGGTACTACACGTCGCTGGGGTAGCGCATCCTCACTATCCTAGTTCTAAGCGTCTGAGGACAGTGTCCAAATACAAGCTCACGTCTCTATTTTGTGAGACACCATCTTCTTAAGGTGATCACCAAAACACCCTTTGCTCAGCCTTTGCTAAAGGTCCGAGATTCCTAAACATGGTGATGACATCCGTTCTCCATCCTCTGTCTCACTATAACACCATCACAGAGCCTTGTGCTTGATTTTTTGATATCCCTCATTGAGGGTCTCATTATTGACTTTCCCTCATACTTTATCCTTTCCCTCATAGATGTCTATTGGAACACAGCGACTCTTAATAAGCTCATCTTTCCTTCCTCTATCACAAGGCTTCCTCACCACTTTTCTATCTCCTACCCGAGTCTCCCCACTTCTCATTTATGTGTGCCATTGACACCGCTACCATTAAGCGAAGTCTTGCACAACTTCGTTCGAGATAGCCCCAAACGCAGACAGCAGCTCCTTCAACTTCTACCACTCCATCCACCTCTGCCCCTTCTTCTTCAACAAGTGGAGTGACACTTAAGGCCATCATGGCATAGCTTGTATGCATGGATACTCGCCTTAACACTCTCAGCGATGAGTTGTGTCAGGTAAACACCCACGTTGGTCGTATCACGCGACAGCAAGCTATGATAGGTGGTTTCACAGTGGCTCCCTCTCCATCTTCGCCAGCATTTGAGGATGAGAGTGATGGCTTCGATAATGTAGATGATGCTGAGGATGATGATGATGGCTCGCCGAGTGATGATGAGATGTCTACTTGATGTACTTACCCCTTTGTCACTCATGACAAAAAGGGAGATTAGTTTTGAGATGAGAGTAGTCATACTCATAGGGGGACGGTTAGCTTAGGAGATGGGGGGAGTGTGTATACTAAGGGATGTAGTGAGGACTTGTATGTATCTTTTTTTCTTTTCTCTCTATTTCAAATACATTTACATCTTCTATATTAGTCTTATGGCCATTTTGACATACATTTCACTTATATTTGGTTTATATGTTGATGTATGTTCTTTCACCTATCTTTACATGTGTTGTTTCTTTTCTTTTTTTTATACACATGTGTTAGGTTCTAAAGGTTTAGGAATTTATATATTTAGAACTCTAATTTGTAATATTGGCAAGTCATGATCAAAACAATCTGTTCAATCTTGTTAAAGTGTGCTCAAAGTTGTTTAATTATTGTAAAGTTGGAATCGAGAGACTGTAGATGCATTAGGGCATTTTGGTCTGGCTCGATCGATCGAAGAATAGATTCGATCGATCAAAAATCGATCAGATTGTGTTTTTCTGCAGTTTTTCAACTCAGCCCTAACTCATTAAACGTTTAGGGTTTTATGTTTTTACCCTAGGTATATAAGGCAAAACCCTAGCCAGGTTTTTAGAGTTACTCCAGTTGTATTGTTACTCATACATTACTGTTTTATGTAAATCTCTTGTGAGATCTAGAGGAGCTTTCCTTTACACAAAACTTAGGGTTTTCAAGATTGAGATTACTTCAACATCTTGATGATCAACTTAGGTGCTACCATTGAAGTTTAAAGAATATCAAGCGTGGGTGCTTGTAACTGATTGAAGAATTCAAGAAAGAAGGAGTCCGTGGATTCGGAGCTTACACGGGGCCGTGTCAGTAAGTTCTACTAGTAGGTAGCATTAGGAAGTAAAGCGGGGAGCTTGTAAGTCCTTTTGTATGAACTTTGATTCTTTCATAGTGAATTCAGTTTCGCCTTGAGGATCGGTGGGTAAAATCCTCCCCAAGTTTTTTACCAGTTTGGTTTTCCTAGATGATCATATCTTGTGTTATTTATTATTCTGCTGCTATATATTTTTGATATAATTGTTTGATTGTTTCAATCTAGAATTACTTAATTTGACTAAGTAACAACTTGGTTAATAAACTAGGCTACTCAATCTGGTTGTGTTTTAAGGGGTCTAAATTTTTCCATCAAGTGGTATCAAAGTGGGTAGCTTTTTTAGTTTGAGATTTTTTGATCTCTGAGCTGATCCTTGACCCCTGTTGTCATGGAGCATGGACACTCTCTTGTTGTTCCTCCTCACTTTGATGGGAATAACTATGCTTATTGGAAAGTAAGGATGAAAGCATTCCTGAAATCCATTGATGAGAGAGTTTGGAATTCTATTGAGTACGGATGGCAGAAGCCCACTACTCCTATAAGTGAGTGGCAAACTTCTGAAAAAGAAGCAGTAGGCTTCAATAGCAAAGCTATGAATGCCATCTTCAATGCTGTTTCTATGGAGGAATTTAAGAGGATCTCTAATGTTAAGGTTGCTCATACTGTTTAGAAAATCCTCCAAACTGTGCATAAAGGCACAAAGGCAGTTAAGATAAACAAATTGCAGCAATTAACTTCTAGGTTTGAGAGCATTAGGATATCTGATGATGAATCCTTTGATAAATTTTATGCCAAACTGAATGATATTGTTAATTCTGCTTTTAATTTGGGTGAAATCTATGATCAACCTAAAATTGTTAAGAAGATACTTAGATCGTTAACTGAAGACTTTAGACCCAAAGTGACTGTCATTACTGAGAGAAAAGATGTAGACTCCATCCCTGTTGATGAGCTTGTAAGATCTCTTCAGTCCTATGAGTCTGACTTACCCAAAACAAACAAATCCAAATCAATGGCTCTTAAGTCTATTGATGATGTTAAGGCTGGTGGATTTGATGATGAGCTCTCTGCTACAAAGATAGCTTACCTTGCCAAGAATTTTAGAAACTTTCTAAGAAATACAAATAGAAGGGCAGGAGGTATAAACACTGTTGAACCTAGAAACTTTAGGAAGAATAATCCTACTAAGGTTGATAACTTTGAAAAACCTAGAGAAAAAGTAGGTCAATCTTCAAACAATTCTTTGGGTGCTCAGTGTTTTGGTTGTCAAGGGTATGGTCATGTTAAATCTGAATGTTCTACATTCTTGAGAAATAAGAGTAAAACTATGGCTGTAACCCTTAGTGATAATAAGATTTCTGATGATGAGTCTGAATGTGACGAGGATGGAAACTTCATTGCTTTCACTTCTACTGCAGTAGTCAATGAAAGCATATCTGTTAAGGAAAACTCTTCTGATGAGGAACTCTCTGAGGATGCAGATCTTCAAGAGGCCTATAATAAACTATGCAAAGTTGCTGCAAAGGATGCTATGAATGTTGAACTTGGCCTGAAGAAAATTGATTCTCTTGAGCTTGAAAAGAAAAATTTGCTTGTTCAATTATTTGATGCTAATGATCTTTTGAACCATGTGAAATCTGAGAACATGCTTTTACTTGATAAAGTTAAAACTTTAGAACATGATTTATCTGTTGCTAGAACTGGTAGTTCTAAACTTGATCACATGCTGAATGTTCAAAAGTATCCTTCTGATAAATCTGGGATAGGATATGTTGAAAGCATCTCTATGTTTACTCCACATTCCACAAACTTTGTTCCTTTATCTTCTTCTGAACCTTCTGTGAGTGAGGTTGTGAGTGAAACTGTCAAACCACCTGTGAGTGAGGTAGTCAAATCTGTAGAAGTTTCACCACCTAAGAAGATTAGGGTTGATCTGAGAGAAACTAAACCTACCCTTTCTAAGAACAAGATGCATGGTAAACTTGTTTGGGTTTGTCATTATTGTAGAAAGTCTGGACACATTCGTCCTAACTGTTACAAGTTTCAAGCTACTAAGAGAGCAACTAAATCAAAGGTGCCTGTGCCTCAAGCACAAGATTCTATGGCACTTATTGGTGAATTGGTAAAGGCTTTGAACCTTTATTCCAATCCTGGAGTTGGAAATCACTCGAATGTGAATAGGAACTCCAATGCTCGAAGTGCATCTAAAAGGCTTTGGATGCAAAAGACTCGACCTAATTGAATCTTTCTAACATGGTCCTTGTGCTTCATTGCTCATTCCTCTGTGACCATTGTTCTTTGGTTTTTTGTGTTTCTTTTTTTTTTTGTTTCTAGGATTTTCATTGCATTACATTCATGCATTTCATTCTAGGATTTATTTTGTTTTCTCTTAAATAAAGAAAAAAAATTTAAAAAAAAAAATAAAGGAGAAAAGGAGAAAGCAAAAATGTGTTTGACATTGTTTTCTTGGTTTTTGAAAATAAGGTTGGTCAATTTATTTACAAATATATCATGTCCTATGTACCTTGTTTAGTTTTGATGAGCTTATTTATTGCACTTGACTAGTTGAAACTTTGTAGTGCATGTTGTGTGGGAAAGATGTTTATGGTGTTTATCAATTTGTCTTGATCTTAAAGTCACATTTTATTTGACTGTCGGACTTGATCCTTTTGAGAAAGGCATAAATAACCATCTCATCACTATTCACTAGCCAATCATGAACACCTTAGTGCATAATTATAAGATTCTATGCTCGAGAAAGTGTAACACATGCACAAAAAGAACATAAGGTGATGCCTCGACTTAATTGCTTAATGCTTAAAATTAGTGTGTACTATTAGGCTTGATGCCATCTCACATAATTACAATTGGTGTGTATTATTAGGCTTGATGCCATTTCACATAATATATTTCACATTATAATGGGGCAAAATACAAGAAACTTACATGATTACAAGCTTTTGTTCTAGGAGATGTGGGAGTTATATGATGTAACTCTTTAGGTGATAATCTCTGTTAAATTTTATGTGATGGATTGTGTAGACTTTGTGATTGATTGCTATTCACATATCACCTCACATGTTTCTCAAAGTTTTTGCTAGTTGCACACACTACACAAGTTACTCTTTGCTAAACTTTGTACATGTTATTGTGTGTATTTTTTGTCTGACCAACCAAGTTTGAAGATACTTTGAGAATTATGCAAAACAATTTTTTTTGCTTGCGAATTTAAAAGGAGAATGGCTGAAATTTTCTATGGAGAAACTGAGATTAAAATTGGGTTCTTGAAAAATCATTCCATCTCATACTCATACATTTTGTTTTCATTATTTAATGCTTTGAGGAGTTGTTTTTCAAAATAAGGTTTGTGTTTTTCAAAACTGTGATTTTTCTTAAAATTTTTGTGAGTCTCTGCCCAATTCGATCGATCCATTTTGATTTTCGATCGATCGAAAAAGTGCTTTAATTTGTTTAAAAATGACTGTCTCATTCAATTGATCGAATGTATTTTTCGATCAATCGAAAGTCGCGAATCAAGTTTTTAAAAACACTGTTCTTGACTTTTTCAAACACTTTTTCAAAAGTTTTTCAAAGTCTTTTCTCTCTCTCCGACTTGGCAAGCTCAACTGTTCAAATTTTTGTCGTTTTCCTCCGAATTTTTTGCAAGAATTCTCTTTCCTCAAGCTAGTATGTCTATCTTACCATTCCTTTTTGAGTTTATTTACTAATTTCATGCATTTATACTCAAAATTTCGGACCCTTTTCTTTTTGGGATTGTTGTTGATTTAAGCCCAATTTTGTGTAATTAATCAATAGGTTTTTCTAGGGACATACTATAAATATGTTCTTAATGGTTTAATTTGATCAATTTTGGGTTTTGTGTGAAATTGAAAATTCTAGGGTTTGTAATTGATCCGAATTGGGGATTTTTGTTCAATTGGGTTTAATTGATGAAATTGGCTTGTTGTTTTGATGAAATTGGTTATTCTAATCTGTTTTCAATAATGTGTGATGATCAATTCATCAATTTGTTTCAAAATTATCAAGTTTTTTTTTTTCAAACTTTTTTTAGGGTTTTTGTTAGAAACTCTATATTCGAGCCAATTTTGTGAAATTAACCCTAATTCGAACTGTGTTTACTGCATTAGTTCATGCATCACAACATTATTATTGTTCATGTATCATATAAATTTTTTTTATATGTTTTTATTGTGCTAACTTGCAGTCTGCCCTTGGTTTTGTTCTATTCTGTTCTTTTGGTTTTCTCTTTGTGTCTCTGTCCTTTCCTTAGCATCATGCCTAGGAAGACTAGAGCCCGTAGGACTATTCCCTCCTCTTCTCCATCCCCTCCTTCTTTTGACCGTGAGAAGTTTCCGAGTGAGAAAAACCAAGAGATTTTTGAGAAGTTAAACCTTAAGAGAAAGATTTAGGCTGAGCGTTCTGTTCTCTTAGATGAACTTGATCCTGCCATCAAAGCAAACTTTGAGCATCGGGGTTGGTTACCCTTGGTTGATATTTTTGATCCTCCTCCACCTTCTGACTTGATTAAAGAGTTCTTTTCGAACATCTCTATCCGCATCTATGATTCCAACACTTTGGTAAAGAGTTGGATACGAGGCGCAGAGTACACCATTACTCCCCGGGTAATGGCTGATGCTCTAGGGGTACCTTTGGTCCAGAATCCTGTCTATCTTTATGATGAGTCTCTCGAGTTGAGTGATGTCTTGTCTTACATCACTGGGACTTCTATCCAGTGGGATTCTGATCCTAAGATCACTTCTGCTGAGCTCTCCAGATTGCACTATCTGTTCTTTAGGATTGTCTGCCATTCTATCTGGCCCATCTCTCATGTTCACACCATTCCTCTTGAGAGGTGTGTATTTTTGTACGCCCTGATTACTGATGCTCCTATTAGTTTTCCTCATCTCTTTCTTCGTTCTTTAAACAATGTTTATAGGAGTTCATCTACTACTTATGCTCTTGTGCATCCTATTTTTATTCATAGGATTTTGCTTTATCTTGATCTTAGTGGCTTCCCTTCCTCTAAGCCCGTTCATGTGATAGCTCCCATAGGTGCGTCTTTTCTTAGACAGAGGGCCGCTCATCTTCGAGCTGGTTCTAAACACCCTAGGTCTGAGGCGTCTGGTAGCGCACCTCCTCCTTCTTCTTCTACAGGTCTTGCTAGTAAGGATGTTCCTGATCCAATTGGTGATGATGCTGCTGCTGCTGATGTTCCTTCACCTCCTTCGACCGACTTTGATGTTCGTTGTACCCTGGAGACTATCATGACCGTTCAGGCAGCTCATGGTCAGATTTTGGTGGACTTGCTAGATGAGATTCATGCTCTGCGAGCCGACTTTGCGCGTCTTCATTCACCCTCACCACCTCCTTTTGATGGCGACTTGTGATTGCCCTTTAGCATTCCATCACAAAAAGAGGGAATGGAGTTTTTGCCTTATAGAGAAGTTTTTGTAGCTAAGGGGAGATTTTTTTGTTTTTGAGGAGCTTGTGGAGTTTTTAGATTATATCTAGGTGCTTCACTTTGTATATCATTTTTTTGGAGATATTCATGTTAAGGGGAGTAACATTGATTGATATACATGTTATATTCATTGATTCTTGTTGCTTTGTGATTCACTGCTTATTGATTTATATTTATGAGTTGTTCATTCATATATGTCTTTATTTTTGTGTTGTGTAAATCTTACAAGAATGTTATTCCTGTTGTTTTACTCTTTTCTGTCACACATGCGTTTATGCATTTGTTGAGTATTTCAGAAATATACAGGTTGATTCAACAAAGCTACTGTCTACACTTGTAACCGATGGGTAGTAGTTAGGGTTGAATTTGAGTTTATGAGCATTATTTTTGTAAAGGGCTTTTTATTTGTAAACTTTGAGCGTTTAATTAGGTTTTGTCATGGATTGCCAAAGGGGGAGTTTGTTAGGTTCTAAAGGTTTAGGAATTTATGTATTTAGAACTCTAATTTGTAATATTGGCAAACCATGATCAAAACAATCTCTTTAGTCTTGTTAAAGTGTGCTTAAAGTTGTTTAATTATTGTAAAGTTGGAATCGAGAGACGTAGATGCATTGGGGCATTTTGGTCTGGCTCGATCGATCGAAGAATAGATTTGATCGATCGAAAATTGATCAGATTGCATTTTTCTGCAGTTTTCCAACTCAGCCCTAACTCATTAAACGTTTATAGTTTTATATTTTTGCCCTAGGTATATAAGGCAAAACCCTAGCCACGTTTTTAGAGCTGCTCCAGTTGTATTGTTGCTGATACACTGCTGTTTTGTGTAAATCTCTTATGAGATCTAGAGGAGCTTTCCTTTACACAAAGTTTAGGGTTTTCAAGATTGAGATTACTTCAACATCTTGATGATCAACTTGGTTGCTACTATTGAAACTTTAAGAATATCAAGCGTGGGTGCTTGTAGCTGATTAAAGAATTCAAGAAAGAAGGAGTCCGTGAATTCGGAGTTTGCACGGGGTCGTGTCAGTAAGTTCTACTGGTAGGTAGCATTAGGAAGTCGAGCGGGGAGCTTGTAAGTCCTTTTGTATGAACTTCGATTCTTTCATAGTGAATTCAGTTTTGCCTTGAGGATCGGTGGATAAAATCCTCCCCAGGTTTTTTGCCAGTTTGGTTTTCCTAGGTGATCATGTCTTGTATTAT
Source organism: Quercus variabilis (assembly GCA_030445155.1). NCBI lineage: Eukaryota > Viridiplantae > Streptophyta > Magnoliopsida > Fagales > Fagaceae > Quercus > Quercus variabilis. Next base: position 52,609,018 of record CP129446.1, on the reverse strand, counting down.
TTATTATTCTGTTGCTATATATTCTTGATATGATTGTTGGATTGTTTTAACGTAGAATTGCTTAATTTGACTAAGTAACAACTTGGCTAATTAACTAGGCTACTCAATCTGGTTGTGTTTTAAGGGGTCTAAATTTTTCCATCAACATGTTTCTTATTAATTGTATGCAATCTATTATTTCTATTTCACACTAAGATGCCTTGATGAATTTTGTTTAAAGTGTTTCGGAAATACAGGTTGTCAAAGTCTACTTGCCATAAACTCTCTTCTTGCAAAGTTTTTCAAGAATTTATGTTAGGATAGATTTTATTGTATTCAACAAGTAAATATGAGTTGAGTGATTTATGGCTTCTCTCATATCTCATTTGTTTGTTGTGATTTTGTCACGGATTGCTAAAGGAGGAGATTGTTAGGACATATGTAATTCAACGTTAGGAGTATATGTCAATATTTTATGTAATTAGCTAATCTTTTGGCAAAACGCACTTTCCTTGTAATTTGGTAGATTTAGGATGTGTTTAATGCTTCAAGAAACCTTGTGTCAAGTTTAAGTGTTAAAGCCATGCAAGTCTATCTAAGAATCAAGGAATGAAGTGTACGATTTTAAAGCTTGATAGCTAGCATTTATTGAGGTTTAAAAGTTGTTGAAGCCCGTGGCTCGACAACTAGCTCGATAGATGGATATTTATCAAGGTTTATGAAATTCAGATTTTTTATTCTGTTTTTCATACAATCTGTAGGTATATGTTTGGGCTTTCTTTTCTCACAACCCTAAACATATATAAGGATTATTTTAAGGGCTGAAAAAGTGACGACAAGTTGCACAAGAGCACAATTCCACAAGTGTGAAGAAAGTGTGATCGAAAACCTAGTTTGCCCTAGTTCTTCAAGAAGCTGTTGTGTTTGTACACTGTAGGGTTTTATGACCAAGCAAATTCATGATCTTCATCATCTGGATGATCTGAAGAACTTTTCACCAACAACCTTCTCAAGTTAGTGACCAAGTCACATAGTGGGAACTACGCAATTAGTTAGTCACGAATTGGGAGCCGTGCATTGAAAAAGAGAGATTGTCACTACAAAACAAGTCCAATTGGGTATTGGGGTAAGAGTTCAACTACAGGTTGGTATAAGGTACTGAGATTCGTTTACTTATAACTGCTTTTTTTCTATAATAGTGGATTCTCGAGTCACATAATAGTGGATTCTCGGGAGTGGTGACCTTAAAATCACCCAGTGGGATTTTTTCCGTGTAAATTTTCCCCATTCATAAACAAATTACCAGTCAATTTATTTTCCACTGCATACTTAGTTTAATTGGTGATTTGTTTGTTCTACCACGCGCTTTGCAAGTTAATTTGATTAATTAATAAACTTGGCTAATTAATCAATTAATTCATCACAAGGGATCAATACGTTTTTGGCCTATCACTCTCTTTGGTAATCCATGACAAAACCACAACAAACAAATAAACATATGAGAGAAGTCATAAATCACTCAACTCATACTCACTTGTTGAATACAATAAAATCTATTCTAACACAAACTCTTGAAAAGCTTTGCAAGAAGAGAGTTTATGGCAAGAAGAATTTTACAACCTGTATTTCTAAAACACTTTAAACAAAACTCATCATGGCATCTTAGTGTGAAACAGAAATAAAAGATTGCATACTATATATAAGAATCATGTGCATAAAGAGAGAAAAGAAGCAACACATGTAAAGATAGGTGAAAGAACTGTAATAACAACCTCATCATATATATAAAACAACATAAGTACAAGGTTTGCTATCACAATATAAGAACAATGTATCTCTAAAAGAAGAAAAGAAAAAAATACATAAGTCCTCAGTACATCCCTTAAAAATATAGACACTCCCCCTAACAAAAATCTCCTATACTAACTCTCCCCCTATGTATATGACTACTCTCATATCAAAACTACTCCTCATTTTTGTCACGAGTGACAAAGGGTAAGTGAATCAAGTAGACATCCATCATTGCTAGGTGAGCTAGCATCCTAATCCTCATCATCATCATCATTGTTAGAGTCACCATTGTCGTCCTCATCCTCAAATGCCTCTAGAGAAGGAGAGGGAGACTCCACAAAGCCACCAAGGCAAGCCTGTCGTTTAGCAATACGGCCAACACGGGTGTTCACCTGACACAACTCATCACTGAGTGTGTCAAGGTGAGCATCCATGCGCAGCAACTAATCCATGACTGCCTCGAGGGTCACACCACCCACCGATGAAGAAGGTGCGGATGTGGAAGAAATGGAAGAAGCTAGAGGAGCTACTGTCTTTGTCCGTGGCCACTTCGATTGAAGTTAGGCATCACTCCATCTGACGATAGCCACATCTATGGCACACATGACTAAGAAATAAAGGGACGTGGGATAAAAGACAAAAAAGTGGCGAAGGATCCGCATGATAACCAAAAGAAAAATGAGCTTATCATGGGTCATCGTATCCCTATAAACATCTATGAGGGATAGGATAGAGTGAAAGGGAAAATCAATAAAAAGTCCCTCAAGAAGAGATAACAAAAATCAAGCACGAAGCTCTGTGATAGAGCTATAATGAGACAAAGGATGGAGAACAAATGTCATCATCATGTTAAGGAATCTCAGACCTTTTGCAAAGCCCGAGCAAAGGGTGTTTTGACGGTCACCTCAAGATGAAGGTGTCTCACAAAATAAAGATGAGAGTTCATCTTTGGACATAGTCCTCAAACGATCGCAACTAGGGTAGTCAGGATGCGCTACCCTAGGAACATGTAGTACTTTAGACACAATATCCGAAGTAACTACAATGCGCGTACCTTAAACGCAAGTAATAAAATGAGGTGCAAAAGATTTGAATCCATGCATATTTGATTAAAACTCTTGTATGATCACGGAGGGACAAGTGACCAGAATGCCACAAAGTGACTCATAACCCCGACTGTGGATGATAGTGGGAAGGTCAGTATAGGAAAAATTTGATAGAACGACTTGGTGATCCGAATGAATGCCGCGTCATGAAAAATTCTCCGAGAAGTCTGACCTGGCCTTCTTATCATAGAACCTAACATGGGAGGGGGTAGGATCAAAGGAAGATGCCCCAGAACGAAGAGGGTTCTAGGACAAAGTAGATTTACATTTAGGTTCCATAAAGCAAACTAACGCAAGAATAAGAGAGAGAGAAAGAGAAAGAGACACAGAAAAGCACCAACAATATCAATATCAATATAATGATAAATGAAGGTACGTATGCATGAAAATGCATGAACATATGACATGCAAACTTAAAAACATTATGAGCTCATCCCAATCCAAACCTAGCAGCACACAACAATTCAACGTATACAGCACATCTATAATGCATGAAAATATGGTTAAAATGCAAATGTAATACAATGCATGAAAATATAGGATCATTTACACAAAACCCATCCCAAAAATTTCATCAAAACTTTATCAATTTCGAAAAATCCCAAAAATTCTTCAAAAACCCAAAAACCTAGGTCTGATGTATGAAATGCATGAAGAATGAAGGATTTAGGACCCTTACCAAAGAAGAAAATCTTGATCTAAGCTAAAAATCACAAGGGAATGAAGTTTGGAGTGAGAGAAGAGTGTTTGGGAGGTGAAAAGATGCAAACTATCAAGAGAGATTGAGGAGAAATGAGAGAAATGTCGCGTGGACCCTATACATATAAATCCTAGTTTCACGATGGATCAAAAGGTGTCGAGAGCTATCAAGAACAAAAACACGATAATTAGTTGTTAAAGATCTATCGAGGATCTGTGAGAGGTGTCCATAGCAAAAGGGTATTGATGGATCGAAAAGCTATCGAGCAACAAGAAATTTCCTCAATGGATCGAGTAGCTATCGAGGAATTATCGAGAATGCGATAAAAAGAAGCTGAAAAGGCTAGATAGATAGCCTAGCTATCGAGAGGTGTCCAACAACTGTCGAGATTACTTAAAAACAGTTTTTCAAGAAGGGAAAAACACAGATATGAATGTAATCAAGCATGCTACATAACCAAAGATCCAAACGAAAATTTAAGCTCTCAAAATCATCTCTCAACAAGAAAATTGTCAAGCACATAGATCCAAAACACACACACACACAAAACAAGTCTAACCAATTTTATATTTTAAAAACAAGTTAAGATAGTTTAGTGAGCATACATTAACACATGTATTCCTTATGATGACCAAATCACATTGTACTTACACATGTATCAAAAGTAGCAAAGATTGCATAAGTGTCTACATGTTATAACGATTTGAGATATGAGAAAATCACTTTAACTCACACACAATCATAACTGTTTGATGGGGACTATCACCTACGAGGTACATCCTATAACTCTCATATCTCCTAAAATACACGCTTGCAATCATATATAAAACATTTTGAAAGTTCAATATGTGTGTAAAACACCCTTGAACGTTTAGACCCCAAAATACAAAATATCAATTCAAGCTTATTATCAAACAATTAATGTGCGGAACATGAATATAAGCCAAACATAAAATTGATAAACAATCTAAGCCAAATATAATCACATCCACAACATAAAATAAAAGGCAAATATAAAGGAAGAGAGATGCAAACACAAGGACAACACTCGATGTGTTATCGAAGAGGAAACCGAAACCCTTGGCTTAAAACCTCTCCACTGCCCTCCAAGCGGTAAATAATCCACTAGAAAATGTAGCTGGGATACATGATCAGTAATAGACCCTCCAAGCCTAATCTGCCCAAGTACCTAAGCCCTTTAAACTTCTTGCTCCAACGAGATTGCGCTAAACCTTTTTTCTTTTCTAGCTTACCAAATTCTGCTATAAACCATAGCATGAACCAATAGTCATTGGTCCCTTTCAAACTACTTCCATTAGCATCAAATGAACCTTCTCACAGACGTGGGTGTGATGAGAAAAGAATTTGGTCAAGAACCTCTCAAAGATGTATCAATAGAGAGGAAGAGAGTAGAGGAATTTAAAGAGTCTCTTAGTGAAGATTGGGGATGAGGCAATCTTGTTTTTCTCTAGGGTTTCTCTCAGAAAATTTTCTCTAGAAGCTCTCTACATTTCGTCGGTATAAGGGTCTATATATAGTAATGTGTGTTTGGAATACGAAGAGCCAGTTTTTGTCAAACAGGGCTAGTTAGCAACTTAGCCTCGCAGCTTGTCCAAGTTGCGAGGTAACAGTCTGGCCAGCTTGGGACTTTTGTCCTGTAGTGCTACATTTGGCGTGACCCTTCACCTTCCCGCATGCTTCTCACATGCATAGCATTTGGCGGCTTGCAAACCGCGAGTCAGTCTGAGTCCTAGCCTCGAGTCTCTGCTTCTTTTCACAAAGATGAGCAATTCTTTACACTCTCTTCACACACTACCCTTACATGAATCCCACCTAAATACAGGGTTACTAAGTGCTAAATTACAAGCAAATTGGCACATAATAAAGCCAACAAGATGGTTGATAAATTTCAACCTTACAATCTCCCTCTTTGGCTATTCCGTGACAAAACCCTAAAATAAACTCTAGACTTAACGCGTGAGTTGGGAATAGTTGAAAAACTCACTCACACCTAGCTCTAGAATCTATGAAGCTCTTTAACCATAAACCAAAACATCTCTTGAAGCACAATAACACAATAAGATCATTGTATGTAGAAAACTTGTAATGCATATGAAGCAAGCACAATGCAATCAAGCACAATGGAATAAAGCAATAGACCATGGCAAGACCAAAAACAAGCAATCACTATAACCAAGTGATCACAATGCTCATTCACACTTGGAATGAACATCCAGACATTCAAGCTAACAGACACAAGGTAAATCACTTGAATGACCAACACTCAACTAATGCACAATACATGAAGTATATGCATCTAGGAATAAAATCCTACAAGGACACAAGTGTGACAATACTTAGAAGGAAATGCATAACATTTAGTTATAAGTACTAATATAGCAAAGCACACATGCTGCATAAAGCAAGGTACAAACCATAAAGCCTACAAAAAGCAAAGAAATAAACCCTAAAAGCTTACAAAAGCAATATGGGTACAAAACATAAACAGAAACCTTAAAAACCTACAAAGGTACCAGGTACAAACATAAACACATAAAGTAAAGAGTACTAAATAAAAACAACATGGATATAGAAATATGCTAAAGATAGACAAAAGCGATAAACAAAAGGCTGTTTACAGAAATCTCCCCCTTTTGTTGAACTCCCCCTGCCAACATCATCTCCCCCTTTTTGTCATGGAATAGCTAGTCATCATCTTCTAACTTTCTTTGAATTTGATCAAATTGGGCTTAGATAGAGGTGAACTTCATATCCCATCGATTGTTGAGATAGTGCAAGATGGATGTAAGTCCGGACATCTTCGTACTTAGCTCATATACAGATGCTATAATAGAGTCTAGCTTCTCGCCGACAGGGAATGAGCTAGAGCGCGAACCACTGTGGGACGCTGAAGATTCTGTCTTGATTCCCTTCTTACTATGACTAATGCTAGCATTGAATGTGCGCATGTTGATTGGACTTGGTTTTATGCAGGAAAATTCATTTTCTGAAGGATGAAGTCCTTTAAGCTTCAAAATCCTTGAAATGAGATAACAAAAAGGAATGCATATCCTTAACTCAGTTCGTAGAACATTTTTGCGAAGGACATGAAAGATATGAGCACAAATGTCAATCTCTACATCAGAGATCAGATCATGAAGGAATAGTGCATGCTCGAGGTTCATATACTCATGATCTTAAGCACCCTTAATTTCAAAGGAAGGGATGAAACATTGACTGAGTTCCCATTTGAGGAAAATTCCAAGTCTTTTCCAAGAGCTTCCCGAAGTAAGTCCTTATCTGGATATAAATCATTATAGACCGGTGAGTTTCCAAGTATTGGCCGGTTGATGTGAAGAATCTCTACCAGGTATGTGGGAGAGACCGAGAAACTTTTGCCTCTAACCTAGCACTTAAGTTCATCTCATTCAATAATTGTATTGGCATAAAATTCTTTTACCAGATTCTTATATGCATCATCAAGGTCAGAGAGAAGATAATTTCAATCTTTGTGAGCAAACCATTGAGGAATGTCAGTGTCAAAAAGGGAAGGTTGATCAACGACCTTTTCGAGTAGCGGTGTAGCACTTTTGAAAAAATGTTCATGACTCTGAAAGGCAGCATATGATCTGAATTTGTTGAGATCGAACACTCCAATTGATGAGCAGGTCCTTTTTGCTCTAGGTGAGAGTTCATCTGTTAGGATTAGTGCCCTTAAATCCTATTGTATGATGCTATGTATGATATTAAGTTTGACATTATGTATGACTTAATATTGTGTTTAATGAATTTGTTTTATTATTATTTGAAATAATGGCAACATGAATATTAGGACATTATCATTTAGTTCATGAGATGCATAGTATGTGATTTATGTGAAAAGTCACAGAAGATATAAATCATAGGTTCTTTGTAAACTCAAAATTATAGTTCGTAGTCGGTAATGAAATTGGGTATTTCATCTGCGAAGACTATAACATATCAATCATGATGATTTGTCTTGATCATGGAAGTGGAGACTTCTGGTTGATGTGTTAATATGTTTTAAGAGTTAAGACATATTGAACTGGACCGCTGTGAGATTTATTATTCTCCTAAAGACTGTCAAATGAATAATGAATCTCACGACTTACATTTGCATAAACTCTTAATCCTGAGAGAATAATGGACCTGATCATAAGGTGTAGGTTGCTTTGATATATCAGGAGTGAGATCTAATGTAACGGTCAAAACCTCAGTATATTGGGCAGCCACATTTAGTGTTGATGGAACATATATTTTCAAGATGGAATTCATAGTCTCTTAACGGAGATATAAAATATTCCCTTGAGATAAGTTTAATGGGTTTGTTATTCAGAGAGTTAGGCCTAACCACTTTAGTAAGTTGTTACTAAAGTATATATTTATGAAATTAGTTTTCATAAATATATGATGAATAACTTAAAGGATTAAACCGGGTACTCAAGGATCAAGATGTAGTAATTTACAAAGTGGCAGTCTACATTAATGACTTTGTACTACTACGAATATTTTATGAAGGAGTTGCATGTATAATAAAGTCATCAGATATAATTTATAGATAAGACCTAGAGTGCAACTATATTTATATAGTGGTATTAAATATAGTTAATGGTAACTTTGGACTTGTCAAGAGTTGATAAAAAAGCCCAAGGCCCATTGGAGCTAGTGTCTTATTGGTCCCTTTTGGTCCCACTCCAAGCCACACACTTAAGCCCAATTGGTAAGGCCCAAAAGGCCAGCCCAATTAGATAAATTGGTTAGATACAAAGGGAAAAACGTTCAGATTTTTCAGTGTGTGAAAAACAACATTGAAATAGTGTGTATGAGAGTTCTAGTCACTCTCTAGTCATCCCTTGGTTACCAATTGAGAGACCACACATCTTGAGCGTTAGTGGAATTGGAGTGAAGATTAAAAGTATTCCCAAGTGATTCAATCTTCAAGTTTTGAAATTCACCGCTTCAAGGTACACTCACTTGTTCTCTAATTCTGAAATTTTACTTAGAGCATGTTATCAATACCGAATGAAGTAGATCCGTTTAAAACTTATTTTCCGCTGCATTTATCTTTATTTCCATCATCATCAACATCAATGACATGTTCTTTCCCTTTGTTGTTTCCCCCTTTCACTGCTGATTTCTTGAATTAAGACATTTTGGCACTACAACATGATTTATCACACACAGGAGAGACCAAACATGACACCAAACATTATTAGCGAAGTGTCAGATTCACACCATGGATGATGAAGAAAGCCCTAAACACTTGAGATTTAGGTTCAAACCATGACACTGAGTTTGAATAAACAACCAAAACCACAAAAGGTATACAAGACAGAGAAATAACAATATACAAACCATCACAAACACACAATAAAACCCGAAAAATAGAAACCCATATACGAACAAGATAAATCATAAACCACAATAGCAACCTGAAAAACAACAAAATGCTCAAATCAAAAAGTATAAAGTGAAAAAGAGAAAAAACCATACCTATTTGTTGAAGATTTGAGAAGAAATGATGCAAAAATGAAGGATTTTCAAAAAAATACTTGAAGTGTTTGTGAGAGTGAAATGGGGAAGACAGTGAACAATCACAAAAGTACGAGGGAAAAACTAAAAGGATTTTAAAACTGACCCTAAAACGCAAAACAGGCGTTTTTCACAAATGGATTAAGTCGCCAGGGTAAGCCGTGAAACACTGTGAAAACAAGACTTTCAAAAAATCTTCTAAGTGTTTTTTGCGATTGGAAGGTCTACCCACGATATAGTCGCGATATGAGCCGCGAAAATCTCTGTATACCCTTCACGACTGGACCTTCCACCCGTGAACAAGGTGCCACACTAAGCTACAAAAATCATAAAAACACAAATTTTGAAAAATTTTCTAAGTATTTTTCGCAATTGAGACCTTGACTCGCCAGTGAGCCGTGAAAAGTCTCAAATTAAGCTCGCGACTAGAGCATGTGACTGGTTCTATCTGCGACTGAGTTGCCAAAACAAGACAACACTGTTTTTGAAATTTTTGACATTTTTGTAAAATCAAAATACTTTCCAAAAAAAAAAACAAAACTAACTAAAAAACTCAAAAATCTTTTTGTGTTTGATCAATAAAGATTAAGCTTGTGAAAACACATTTAAACAAGTACAATTACACAAATGAATATGGCATTTATTGAACATAGACTTGTGTGTGAATATCAAACATGAGATAGTCCTTAGTTTAATATGAAGCTTCAATGATCAATTCAATCAAGGCATACACAACTAGTACTAGATAATGTGACCCATCTCAATTATAGAAGTATGCATATATGACCTCCCACATCAACTTGAGTACAATTCTGTGAAACTTTTCATTTGGCTCCAGTTTCAACATATCATTTGATCTTTTTGAATAAACATATCTCATTGTGAGATCGATGCTTGAAATTTTGAATATTTCAGCTTGGTGAGTTAGCCTTAGGCTTTTTGAGCATCACAACATTTTCTTTTGGTCACTTTTCCTTTTTCCTAGTCAAATACTAGTATGTGCGACAGGCTTTTACAGCTCAATATCTCTTTTCATTTGGAGATTTACATTTGGTGAGTTCTTTGAAAAAAGCAATAAAATAAAAGTTGAAAGATATATAGGCATAAGTCTATGCATGTCTCAAGATCAACAAAACCATTCACTAATCATTCATGACAAGGTTGAAGATCTATTTACAACAATCGAAAAAATTTCAAGATTTTTCCCACAAAGATATGAGTGCATAAGAGACAAGCTAAGCTCGTTAAATGCACAAAGCCATTAGTACAAAGGTACAAGGCAAAACATGCTTTGAGACAACACTCAACAAAGTTGATCAAACTTTTAGATTTTCTACTTTTTATGTGTTTTTGAATTTTTTACATAAAAGAAGAAAAGATTAATAAAAAACAGAACAATAAAGAAAAACTGACAAAAAAATGGATGACAGAAGTAAGAAACACAATGCAAACAAAAACACAAAGAAAATTTATGGAAGATAGAGTTCAAGAAATGATACCAACACCAATGGTCTTATGCAGGGATTCATACCTTGGGCCATTAAGAAGTTTGGTGAATATGTCTGCCTTTTGATTGTCAGTATTTATGAACTCTAGACAAACTATCTTGTCCTCTACCACGCCTCGAATGAAGTGATAACGGATCTCGATATGGTTTGATTTGGACTGTTGAACTGGATTCTTTGACAAGTTTATGGCACTAGTGTTGTCACAAAACACACACATAGTGTCTTGAGAAATTCCATAGTCATGCAGTAGCTTTCTCATCCATAAAAATTGTGCACAACAACTTCCTGCTGCAATGTATTCAACTTCAGCCATTGAAAAGAATACTGAATTTTGCTTTTTACTCATCCATGAAACCAAGTTATTTCCAAGATAGAAGCACCCACTAAATGTGCTTTTCCTATTATCAATGCATCTTGCCCAGTCGGCTTTTGAACATCCCGCCAAACACTAATTCAAATCTTTTGTATACCAAATCCCATAGTCAGGCGTGCCATTGACATAACGAATGATTTGCTTTACTGCTGTTAAGTGGGATTCTTTAGGAGCAGCTTGGAACCGTGCATATACCCCGACACTGAATGCAATATCTGGCCTACTTGTTGTGAGATAGAGAAGACTGCCAATTATACTTCGATAAAGTGTTGGATCGACGTCAACACCGGCTACATCTATGCTTAGTTTTACAGAGAAGCTCATGGAAGTAGAAGTATGTTTCTTAAAATCTAGGCCAAATCTTTTGACAAGATTTTTGGCATACTTCGCTTGAGAAATGAATATTCCATCTTTCCGTTGTTTCACTTGAAGCCCTAGGACGTAGTTCAACTCTCCCACCATGCTCATTTCAAATTCCCTTTTCATTTCTTCCAAAAATTCATGTGCTAGTTGATCAATTGTGGCTCCAAAAATAATATCATCCACGTACACTTCAGCGACAAAGAGGGATTTCTCATCCCGTTTAACAAATAATGTTCAATCTGCTTTTAAACCCACGATCCAATAGGTAAGTGATGAAACGATCATACCATGCTCTTGGTGCTTGCTTTAACCCATACAAAACTTTCTTCAGTCTTAGCACATGACCCGGAAAGTGAGAATCTTCAAACTCCTTTAGTTGCTCACCAAAGACTTCTTCATTTAGAAAACCATTTAAGAAGGCACTCTTCACATCCATTTGATACAACTTGAAATCCATGATGCATGCTATGGACAAGAGAATTCAAATGGACTCTAGCCTTGCTACCGAAGCAAACGATTCATCAAAGTCTATGCCTTCCACTTGAGTATACCCCTGAGCCACCAATCTAGACTTATTTCGAACAACTTCACCATCTTCGTCTGTTTTGTTCTTAAATATCCACTTGGTGCCGATCACATATGTATCTTCAGGCCTTAGAACCAATTCCTATACATCATTTCTAACAAATTGATATAACTCCTAATGCATAGACTCTACCCAATTCTCATCTTTCAGATCTTTTTCTACCTTTTTGGGTTCAAATTGAGCAAGATAACAGTTGTATGTCACATGATTAGCATTATACCTTGGTCCTTTTCTCAAACGAAGTCCCTCATTTACATCACCAATAATATTACTTGATGGGTGATTGAAAGTCACTCTTGATAAAGGTTTCTTGGAAGTTAAGAGCTCCTTATCACGAGAAATTGGGGGTTGAACTTCTAGAGGTGTGAGTGAACTTGAGACTTCTTGTGTTGATCTAGTCTCCCTTCTCAATATAGAGGTTGTAGACTCCTTTCCAGGTGTTTCTTTCTCAGCATCATCACTTAGGGACATATCATCATCATCCTCCTTCTTTTTAAGTTTGAGCCCCTTTCCATCATCCTCAATTTCCTTTTCTGATTTGGTGTTATCTATGACCACATTGGTTGATTCCATCACCGTCTTAGTTCACTTATTGTACACTCTATAGGTTCAGCTATTTATGGAGTAACCTAGGAATATTCCTTCATCACTCTTAGCATCAAATTTTTCTAGATTTTCCCTGTCATCCAAAATGTAACACGTACTCCCAAATATTCTGAAATACTTCACCTTGGGTTTCTTTTCTTTCCATATTTCATATGACATCTTCCTTGTCCCTGTTTAGAAATAGATTCTGTTACAAATGTGACATGATGTGTTCACAGCTTCAGCCCAGAATCTTTGTGGTATGTTTTTGTTAAGTGGCATGACTCTTGCCATCTCTTGGATCACCCAGTTCTTTCTTTCAACCACCCCATTCTGTTGTGGAGTCTTTAGAGCTGAGAATTCCTTCTTGATACCATACTCTTCATAAAAAGCTCCAAATTTAGCATTCTCGAATTCCTTCCCATAATCACTTTTGATTTTGACTTTGGGAACTCCTTTTTCATTCTGCAGTCTCTTGCATAGTCTTTGCATTTTATCACATGCTTCAGACTTCTCTCTAAGGAATTCCACCCAATAGTACCTTGAGAAATCATCAACTACCACCATTATGTATCTTTTTCTCCTAGGCTTTCAGTTCTTGTAGGCCTCATTAGATCAACATGATGAAGCTCTAAACACCATGAGGTAGCAATCACATTCACCTTGTGATGGCTTGCCTTTGTTTGTTTTCCCATTTGGCATGCTCCACATATAATCTTCTCCACCTTTCCAAACTTTGGAAGTCCTCAACTGCCTCAAGTTTAAAGACTTTAGATACTTGTTTGAAATTTGCATGTCCAAACCTGTGATGCCAAAGTTTCAGCATATCAACATGAACACTTCTACACGAAATAGGTGTCGTAGGAACTACTCCATAGCAATTATCAGTAGTCCTATTTCCCTCCAAGACTTGAATCCCTTTTTCATCAATGATTATGCACCCCTTCTTTGAGAATTGGACAAGAAAGCCTTCATCACAGATTTGAGTGATGATTAAGAGATTTGCCTTCAATCCTTTGATGTATAGCACATCTTTCAATAGAGGTAGTCCCGGTATTTCAACCATGCCTTTACCGAGAACTTGAGCATGGCTCCCATCACCAAAAGTCACATAATCGTAGGCTTTCTCTTTAAGAGTCTTAAACAGTGATTTATCTCCTGTCATATGACGAGAACATTTACTGTCAAGATACCATAAGCATGAGTAAAAAACCTTCAATGAGGTGTGCATAAACATACAAGCATGAGACAAGCATTCTTGACCATCAACCAGAAATTCATCTTTATTTTCCATACTTCTGCCAGATTGAATTTTCTTTTTCAGATTATCAACCTTTTCACACAATGTTCTATTTCTTCTTTTTGTATTTCTCAATCAAAGAGTTAGACTTACATAAACTATTGTGTAAGATGTGGTTCTTATTTTCAAAGTATTTCAGCATGTGAACGAACATCCTAGCATGTTTCCTGGATTTAATTGACTCTAAAAGTTCATATTTAGAACATCCTTCAAACACACTCATAGATTCATTATCACAAACATCTAAACCACAATACAGCATGACCTTTTTCACAGCTGCATCCATAGATAAAGGTCTGGGATCGCACTCAGGTAATCAACCACAAAAAGTGCACCTGCTTTGATACCAATTGAAAGTTCAATATGTGTATAAAACACCCTTGAACGTTTAGACCCCAAATTACAAATTATCAATTCAGGCTTATAATCAAACAATTAATGTGCAGAACATGAACATAAGCCAAACACAGAATTGATAAACAATCTAAGCCCTTCCTCGAGAATTGGACAAGAAAGCCTTCATCACAGATTTGAGTAATGCTTAAGAGATTTGCCTTCAATCATTTGATGTATAGCACATCTTTCAGTAAAGGTAATCCCGGTATTTCAACCATCCCTTTGCTGAGAACTTGAGCATGGCTCTCCTCGCCAAAAGTCACATAATCACAGGCTTTCTCTTTAAGAGTCTTAAAGAGTGATTTATCTCCTGTCATATGACGAGAACATCCACTATCAAGATACCATAAGCATGAGTTAAAAACCTTCAATGAGGTGTGCACAAATAGACAAGCATTCTTGATCATCAAACATAACTTCATATTTATTTTCCATGCTTCCACTAGATAGAATTTTCTTTTTTAGATTATCAACCTTTTCACACAATGTTCTATTTCTTCTTTTGTATTTTTCAATCAAAAAGTTAGACTCACATAGACTATTGTGTAAGATGTGGTTCTTATTTTCAAAGTATTTTAGCTTGTAAACGAACATCATAGCATGTTTCCTGGATTTAATTAACTCTAAGAGATTATTTTTAGAACATCCTTCAAACATACTTATAGAGTCATTATCACAAGCATCTAAACCACAATTCATCAAGACCTTTTTCACAGCTACATCCATAGCCAAGGGGTCTAAGATCGCACTCAGGTAATCAAACCACAAAGAGTGTACCCGCTCTGATACCAATTGAAAGTTTAATATGTGTGTAAAACACCCTTGAACGTTTAGATCCAAAAATACAAAATATCAATTCAAGCTTATTATCAAACAATTAATGTGCGGAACAAAAACATAAGCCAAACATAGAATTGATAAACAATCTAAGCCAAATATAATCACATCCACAACATAAAATAAATGGCAAAGATAAAGGAAGAGAGATGCAAACACAAGGACAACACTCAATGTGTTATCGAAGAGGAAACCGAAGCCCTCGGTGTAAAACCTCTCCGCCACCCTCCAAGCAGTAAATAATCCACTAGAAAATGTAATTAGGATACATGAATAGCAATAGACCCTCCAAGCCTAATCTACCCAGGTAACTAATCCCTCCAAACTTCTTGCTCCAACGAGGTTGCGCCAAACCTTTTTCTTTTCTAGATTACCGGATTCTGCTATAAACCATAGCATCAACCAATAGTCATTGGTCCCTTCCGAACTGCTACCCTTAGCACCAAATGAACCTTCTCATAGACGTAGGTGTGATAAGAAAAGAATTTGGCCAAAAACCTCTCAAGGATGTATCAACGGAGAGGAAGAGAGTAATGGAATTTGAAGAGTCTCTTAGTGAAGATTGGGGATAAGGCAATCTTGTTTTTCTCTAGGGTTTCTCTCACAAAATTCTCTCTGGAATCTCTTTACATTTTGTGGGTATAAGGGTCTATATATAGTGGTGTGTGTTTAGAATACGAAGAGTCAGTTTTTACCAAACATGGCTTGTTGGCGGCTTGGCCTCACAGCTTATCCAAGTCGCGAGGTAACGGCTTGGCTAACCTGGGACTTTTGTCCTGTAGTGCGACAGCTGGCGTGACCCTTCACCTTCCCGCATGCTTCTCACGTGCATAGCATTTGGTGGCTTGCAAGCCGCGAGTCAGTCGTTAGTCCTAGCCACAAGTCTCTACTTCTTTACACATAGATGAGCAATTCTTCACACTCTCTTCACACACTACTCTTACATGAATCACACCTAAATATAGGGTTACTAAGTGCTAAATTACAAGCAAATTGACACGGAATAAAACCAACAAGATGGTTGATAAATTTCAACCTTACACATTTTGATTCTTTTTTTTTTCTTTGCATCTTTTTATTTTAAGCAAACCATGCAGGGGCATATAATAGATAGAAAAGAAATACCCAATGATATTAAGTATTTGACATTGCACGTTTGCTATGGTGAGGCATACAGATGTCATTTCATGATTAGTGGGTAACAGTGGTGAGATGGTTATTTATACCTTTCTCTTAAAATTTTCTAGTCCTTCCCGTCAAAAAGAGTGATACGAGTGTTAAGTACAAGAGATTACTTAATCTTCCTCATCACAAATGCGAGCCACAAAACTCATTTGCTTAGTTGTGCATAGACATGCTCATCTAAGCTACAAGAGATACAAAGTTTAGAAAACTTTTTTTCAAATGCCATCCAAGGTACACAAGTACCGATATACACCAATACACACTGTTTTTGTTTTTTTTTTTTGAATTCAATTTTTTTTTTTTTTAATGAAAAGCAAAATAAAACAAAACTGAAAAATAAACAAACAAAACATGTTAAACAAAGCAATGCATAAAACTAGATACAAATGCATAAGGAGGAGGAGAAGAGGAGATCAATCCATGGAGAGATAACACCACTGTTTTGGCAAAGAAATTCAAACCGTTTGCTATCAAGAGGTTTGGTGAAAAAATCTACCTTTTGATCATCAATGTGAATGAACTTAAGAGTGAGGGTACCATCTTCAACAAGTTCCCGAATGAAGTGATGTTGAATCTCCATGTGTTTAGTTCGAGAATGTTGAACTGGATTCTTAGTGATATTGGTGGCACTAGTATTTTCATGGTAAATGGTAAGATACTCTTGACGAATACCATAATCAAGGAGGAGTTTTTGCATCTATAGCAGTTGGGTGCAACAGCTACCAGCAGCGATGTACTCAACTTTTGTAGTGGATAATGAGATGGAGTTCTACTTTTTGCTCATCTAGGAGACAAGATTATTACCTACATAAAAACAACCTCCTGAAGTACTCTTTTTATCATCAACATTCTTAACCCAGTCAGCATCAGAATACCTAACTAAGACATCATTTGTGTCCTTACTATACCACACACCAAAGTCAACAGTGGTTTTGACATACTTTATGATTCTTTTCAAGACAATCATATGAGACTCTTTGAGATTAGCCTAATATCTAGCACACATTCCCACACTGTAACTAATTTTAGGTCTACTAGCAGTAAAGTCAAGGAGACTACCTATCATGCTTCTATAAAGAGATGAATCAACACTTTTACCTAATAAGTCAACAGTGAGTTTCACATTTGGGCTTATAGGGGTTCTAACAGAACTAGCAGATTCCAAACCAAACATTTCACAAGATTTTTAGCATATTTAGATTGAGATAGGAATATACCTGAATCTTGTTAACGGATCTGTAAACCAAGGAAATGAGTCAACTCTCCAATCATGCTCCTAATATCTAGCACACACTCCCACACTGTAACTAATGTCAGGTCTACTAGTAGTAAGGTAAAGAAAACTACCTATCATACTTCTATAAAGAGATGAATCAACACTTTTACCCAACAAGTCAATAGTGAGTTTCGCATTTGGGCTCATAGGGGTTCTAACAAAACTAGCAAATTCCAAACCAAACTTTTTCACAAGATTTTTAGCATATTTAGATAGAGATAGGAATATACCTAAATCTTGTTAACAGGTCTGCAAACCAAGGAAGTGAGTCAACTCTCCAATCATACTCATCTCGAACTTGGCCTGCATGAGTTTTGAGAAACTATGAGCAAGGTCATCCTTAGTTGACCCAAAGATGATATCATCAACATAAACTTAAGCAACTATCAACTCACCATCTTCCCTTTTGATGAAATGAGTTTGATCAGATTTTCCTCTTGTGAACCTATGTGACACCAAGTATTGTGTGAGCCGATCATACCAAGCTCTGAGGGTTTACTTTAAACTATAAAATACCTTCTTGAGGTACAACACATGATCCGGAAAATGTGGATCAATGAATCCTTTTGGTTGAGTCACATAGACATCTTCTTTAAGGAACCCACTCAAGAAAGTAGTCTTTACGTCCATTTGGTAAAGCTTGAACTTCAAGTGACATGCTAGGGCTAGAAGAATTCTGATGGACTCAATACGGGCTACTGGAGCTGAAAGTTCAAAATGCGTGTAAAACATCTTTGAATGTTTAGACCCCAAATAACAAAATATCAATTCAAGCTTATTATCAAACAATTAATGTGCAGAACATGAAAATAAGTTAAATACAAAATTGATAAACAATCTAAGCCAATTATAATCACATCCACAACAGAAAATAAAAGGCAAAGATAAAGGAAGAGAGATGCAAACACAAGGACAACACGCAATGTGTTATCGGAAAGGAAACCGAAGCCCTCGGCGTAAAACCTCTCCGCCACCCTCCAAGCGGGAAATAATCCACTAAAGAATGTATTTAGGATACATGAACAGCAAAAGACCCTCCAAGCCTAATCTACCCAGTGTACCTAAGCCCTCCAAGCTTTTTACTCCAACGAGGTTGCACCGAACCTATTTCTTCTTTAGCTTACCAGATTCCGCTATACACCATAGCATCAACCAATAGTCATTGGTCCCTTCTAAACTGCTTCTCTTAACACTAAATGTACCTTCTCACAGACATGGGTGTGATGAGAAAAGAATTTGGTCAATGACCTCTCAAGAATGTATCAATAGAAAGGAAGAGAGTAGATGAATTTGTAGAGTCTCTTAGTGAAGATTGGGGATGAGGCAATCTTGTTTTTCTCTAGAATTTCTCTCACAAAATTCTCTCTGAAAGCTCTCTTGATTTCATAGGTATAAGGGTCTATAAATAATGGTGTGTGTTTCGAATACGAAGAGTCAGTTTTTGCCAAACAAGGTAAGTTGGCAGCTTGTCCAAGTCGCAAGTTCAAGTCGCAAGGTAGCAGCCTGGCCAGCCTGGGACTTTTGTTCTATAGTGCGACAGCTGGCATGACCCTTCACCTTCCCACATGCTTCTCACATGCACAGCATTTGGCGACTTACAAGCCGTGAGTCAGTCGCGAGTCCTAGCCGCGAGTCTCTGCTTCTTTGCACAAGGATGAGCAATTCTTCACACTCTCTTCACATACTACCCTTACAAGAATCCCACCTAAAAACAGGGTTACTAAGTGCTAAATTACAAGCAAATTGGCATGGAATAAAGCCAACAAAATGGTTGATAAATTTCAACCTTACAATCTCCCCCTTTGACTATTCCGTGACAAAACCCTAAAACAAACTCTAAACTTAACGCGTGAGTTGGGAACAGTTGAAAAACTCACTCACACCTAACTCTAGAATCTGTGAAGCATTTGAAGCATAAGAACAAGAACTCCTGAAACACAACAACACAATAAGTTCATTGTATGCAGAAAACTTGTAAAGCATATGGAGCAGGCAATATGCGATCAAGCACAATGGAATAAAGCCATGGCAAGACCAAAACAAGTAATCACTATAAACAAGTGATCACAATATTCATTCACACTTGGAATGAATATCCAGACATTCAAGTTGACAAACACAAGGCACATCACTTGAATGACCAACACTCAACTAATGCACAGTACAAGAAGTATATGCATCTAGGAAAAATGCATAGAAACAACCCTAAAAGTGACAATACTTAGAAGGAAATGCATAACACTTAGTTATAAGTACTGATTTAACAAAGCACAAAGGCTACATAAAGTATGGTACAAACCACAAAAGCATACAAGTGCATAGAAACAACCCTAAAAGATTACAAAAGCAACATGGGTACAAACTTTAAACAGAAACCTTAAAAACCTACAAAGGTAGTAGGTATAAACCATAAATTCATAAAGAAAATGTAAAGTATTGAATAATATAACATGAACACAGAAATATGCAAAAGTTAGACTAAAGCGATAAACAAAAGCCTATTAGCTGAAATCTCCCTTTTCATTGAACTCCCCCACTCCCCCTGCCAACATCATCTCCCCCTTTTGTCAAGGAATAGCTAGTTCTCATCATCTTCTAGCTTTCTTTGAATTTGATCCAATTGAGCTTGGATAGAAGTGAACTTCATATCCCATTGAATGTTGAGGTGGTGCAAGATGGATGAAAGTCCGGACATCTTTGAACTTAGCTCATGGACCGATGCTACAATAAAGTCTAGCTTCTCGTCGATAGGGAATGAGTTAGAGCGCGAACCACTGTGGGACGCTAAAGATTCTATCTTGGTTCCCTTCTTACTATGACCAATGCTAGCGTTGAATGTCTGGATATTGATTGGACTTAGTTTTGTACAAGGAAATTCACTTTCTGAAGGATGGATTCCTTTAAGCTTCAAAATCCTTGAAATGAGACAACAGAAAGGTATGCATATCCTTGACTCAGTGCATAGAATAGTTTTACGAAGAACATGAAAGATATGAGCACAAATGTCTATCTCTTCATCAGAGATCAGATCATGAAGGAACAGTGCACGCCCAAGGTTCATATATCCTATGCTGGATAGGGGGTACAAGTTGTGAAACATGATGACCATAAGCACCCTCAATTTTGGAGGAAGAGATGAAACACTGACTGAGTTGCCATTTGAGGAAAATTCCAAATCTTTTCCAAGAACTTCCCGAAGTAAGTCCTCATCTGGATATAAATCACCATACACCGGTAAGTTTCCAAGTATTGGCTGGTTGATGTGAAGAATCTCTGCCAGGTATGTGGGAGAGATAGAAAAACTTTTTCCTCTAACCTAACACTTAAGTTCATCTCCTTCAACAATTCCATTGGCATAAAATTCTTTTACCAAATTCTCATATGCATCATCAAGGTCAAAGAGAAGATAGTTTCAATCCTTGTGAGCAAACCATTGAGGGATGTTGGTGTCAAACAGAGATTGCTGATCAACGACCCTTTCAATCAATGGTGTAGCATTTCTGAAATAGTTTTCATGAGTCTGCAAAGCAACATACGATCAGAACTTGTTAGGATCAAATACACCAGATGGGGAACGAGTCCTTTTTGGTCTAGAAGAGAAATCATCAATTTCAATGACAAGTTCCTTCCCTTTGCTACTACCTCCTTTCACAACTGATCTCTTGAAATGAGACATTTTGACTCTGCAACATGGTTATCACAAACAAGAGAAACTAAACAAGACATCAAACAGTATTAGCAATGTGTCAGATTTACACCATGGATGATGAAGAAAACCCTAAACACTTGAGCACTAGGTTCAAACCATGACAATGAGTGTGTGAAAACAAACAAAACCACAATAGGTACCAAAGATAGAAAAGATCCGTATAAAAACCATCACAAACACACACTAAGAACATAAAAACAAAAACCCATGTTTGAATCGCGGTAAATCACAAACCACAATATCAACACAAAAATCACGACAATAATGAACAAATCAGTAGGTAGGAAGAGAAAGAAGGAAAACTCATACCTTTTTGTTGTAGATTTGAGAAGAAGTGATACAGAAATGGAAGATTTTCGAAGAAATACTCGAAGTGTTTGTAAAAGTGAAATGGGGAAGACAATGAACGGTCACAAAAGGATGAGGAAAAAAAAAATAGAAAAACAATTTTAAAACTATCTGTAAAACGGAAAACACGCATTTTTTGCGACTGAGTCAAGTCGCCAGTCAATCGCCAGGGTAAGCCGTGAAACACTGTAAAGGTAAGAAACTTGAAAAATTTCTCTAAGTGTTTTTCGCGACTGGAAGGTCTACCTACGAGATAGTTGCCAAGGGAGCCGCGAAAAGCTCTGTTACCAATTGAAAGTTCAAAATGCGTGTAAGACACCTTTGAAGTTTAGACCCCAAAATACAAAAAATCAATTCAAATTTATTATCAAACAATTAATGTACGGAACATGAATATAAGCCAAACACAGAATTGATAAACAATCTAAGCTAATTATAATCATATCCACAACAGAAAATAAAAGGCAAAGATAAAGGAAGAGTGATGCAAACACAAGGACAACATGCGATGTGTTATTAAAGAGAAAACCGAAGCCCTCGACGTAAAACCTCTCCGCTGCCCTTTAAGCGGTAAATAATCCACTAAAGAATGTAGTTGGAATACATGAACAGAAGAAGACCCTCCAAGTCTAATCTACCTAGTGTACCTAAGCCCTCTAAGCTTCTTGCTCCAATGAGATTGCGTCGAACCTATTTCTTCTTTAACTTACCGAATTCCGCTACTAAACCATAGCATCAACCAATAGTCATTAGTCCCTTTTAAACTGCTACCCTTAGCACCAAATATACCTTCTCACAAACGTGGGTGTGATGAGAAAAGGATTTGGTCAATGACCTCTCAAAGATGTATCAATGGAGAGGAAGAGAGTAGAGGAATTTGTAGAGTCTCTTAGTGAAGATTAGGGATGAAACAATCTTGTTTTTCTCTAAGGTTTCTCTCATAAAATTCTCTCTGGAAACTCTCTTGATTTCGTGGGTATAAGGGTCTATATATAGTGGTGTGTGTTTGGAATACGAAGAGTCAGTTTTTGCCAAATAGGGTAAGTTGGTGGCTTAACCTCGCGGCTTGTCCAAGTCGCAAGTTCAAGTCGCGAGGTAACGGCTTGGCCAGCCTGGGACATTTGTCCTATAGTGCGACAGCTGGCGTGACCCTTCACCTTTCCACATACTTCTCACGTGCATAGCATTTGGCGACTTGCAAGCCGCGAGTCAGTCGGGAGTCCTAATCGTGAGTCTCTACTTCTTTGCACAAGGATAAGCAATTCTTCATACTCTCTTTACACACTACCCTTACAAGAATCCCACCTAAAAACAGGGTTGCTAAGTGCTAAATTACAAGCAAATTGGCATGGAATAAAGCCAACAAGATGGTTGATAAATTTCAATCTTACAGGAGCGAATGTATTATTATAGTCTACTCCTTCCATTTGAGAGTATCCTTGAGCGACAAGATGAGCCTTGTTGCGGATCACATTACCGTCCTCATCAGTCTTATTATGGAATATCCACTTTATGTCAATGATATGCTCACCCTCTGGTCTATGTGCTAAAGTCCAGACATCATTCCTCTGAAACTGAAGCAATTCATCATGCATAGCTTCAACCCAACTTTCATTCTGAAGAACTTCCTCAACTTTAGTGGGTTCAACCTGTGACAAGTAACAAAAATAAGACACAAAGTTAGCAACACATTTATCAATTGTACGCTTCCTTAGAAGAAGTTCATTTAGGAGGATGATTCAATTTAATCTTGGAAGAAGGTCCTTTCTCTTCATGGGATTCAGAATCAGGTCAGAATCAGGTGAAGTAGATATGTCTGCTGAATCTTCTACAACACTTGGAGTACTGGGAGTATTTGGAGATACGGGCTCTTATTCAACAATTTCCTGAACTTCCTTAGGCTCAGGAGGAAGAATTTCTTTAGGGATTTCCTCACTAAATTTCTCATAGCTAGATTCTGAAGATTCATCGATAACAACATTCACAGTTTCCACTACCTTCATGGTTCTTTTGTTGTATACCTGATAAGCATTGCTTGTAAAGGAGTATCCCAGAAATATTCCTTCATCGCTTTAGGAGTCAAATTTTTCCACATTCTCTCTATCCTTGAGAATAAAACAAGTACTTCAAAAGATTCTGAAATACTTAACATTTGGTTTCCTTCCCTTCCACAACTTATAAGGAGTCTTTTTGGTACCAGGTCTGAAATATACCCTGTTAACTGTATGACATGTAATGTTGACAGCTTCTCCTCACAAGTTTCTAGCCACATCCTTGTTATGCAGCATAGCCCTAGCCATCTCCTGAATGACCCTTTTCTTTCTTTCTACTACACCATTCTGCTAAAGAGTAATAGGGGCAAAGAATTCCTAAGATATACCTAACCTAGTGCAAAAGGACTCCATGTAAGAGTTCTCAAATTCTTTACAATAATCACTTCAAATTCGATCAATCTTCAAGCTCTTCTCATTCTACAATCTTGTGCACAAGACTTCAATGTGCTCAGGAGCATCAAACTTGGATCGTAAGAGGATAACCCAAGTGTACCTAGTGAAGTCATCTACCACAACCATGATGTATCTCTTTCCACTAAGAGACTCGGTTATGGTTGAACCCATGAGATCCAGATGTAGTAGCCCCAATGGTCTAGATGTAGCGGATGTTTGAGTGCCCAGATGTTTAGCTTTTGTCTGTTTTCCAAGTTGACATGGTCCACACGCCACATTGTTCATTCTACTGAGCTTTGGTATCTCCAAAACTAAATCATGCTTAGATACAATTACAAGATGTTTGTAACTAACATGTCCCATCCTTTAGTTTCACAGATCTTCATTTGGTAAATGAATGCTATTGCACACAATATCAGCATCAGGAACCAAACCATAGCAATTGTCTAGAGTGTGAACACCACTTATGAGTTTCTTCCCAGACTCATCCATGACAAGGCATTTTCCTTTTGAGAATAATACCATGAAGTCTTGATCACTTATCTGACTTATGCTCAATAGGTTTACTCTTAGACCTTCTACATATAAGACATTTTCCAAGTAGAGAGATGATTCCCTTTCCTTTAATCTATAATTTGCTCCCATCACCAAAAGTGACATTACCACCTTTCTTAGACTCGAAAACCTTGAAGAGAGATCGATCTCCAGTCATGTGTCTTGAGCAGCCGCTATTAAGGTACCACAAACACGTCCATAACCTTAAATGGTGTTTTCTCTCATGGATGACAGATCAATAGGAATGGTGTTTTCTCTCATCTACCTTTTATGAACAAGGCCTTTAACTTTCACTCTTCTCAAACGAACTCCTTTGCACATTTTCATTCTAAGACAGTCTAGTTTCTTCTTTGTCAATCTAAGATCTTTTCCAATAGTCATCATAATAGAATTCAAATAACTTTTAGACTTGCATTTTCTAATACACTTAAATAAGTAGAGATTAGAAAAACAAGATGTATTTGAAAACAAAGATCTCTTCAAGCCATTTTCAACCATGACTACAAAGTTCAATGGATCACACAACAAAGATTAAAAACTAATCAGAGTGTGCCTACTCTGATACCACTTGATAGGCCAAGAATGTATTAACCTCTTGTGATAAATTAACCAACTAATTAACCAAGTTAATTAATTAATTAAATTTGCATACAACAAGCGTAGTAGCATAAACAAATCACCAAATCACTAAATGCAGCAGAAATTAAATTAACACGGTGATTTGTTTACAAATAAGGAAAACCTACATGGAAAAAACCCCACCGGGTAATTTTAAAGTCACCACTTCTGAGAATTCACTATTATCACAATAAGCGGTTACAAGTAAAGGGATCCCAATACCTTATATCAACTTATAGTTGAACCTTTACCCCAATACCTAATTGGACTTGTTCCATAATGATAATTTCTCCTTTTAATGCACGGCTCTCAGTACGTGACTAACTAATTTGATGCGCAGATCCTAGTACACGGCTTACACCAACTTGAGAAAGAAGTTGGTTGCAAAGTTCTTCAGTTCATCACACGATGAAGATCATGAAACTCCTTAGTTACAAAACCCTATGGTGTACAAACATAGCAACTTCTTGAATAGGAAGATGAACTAGGGCATATGTCTCCGGTTCATAATACGCTTGTGAAAAACATTTGCATTGAGTTGCATTAGCTGTAACGACCCTTAAAACAATCCTTATATATGTTTAGGGTTGTGAGAAAAGAAAGCTCAAACATCTATTCACGGATTGGATTGAAATCAGCTCTGAAAAACTGAATTTCATAAATCTCGATAGATAGCTTATCTGTCGAGATAGCTATCAAGTATCGGGCTTCAGAAGCCTTTTAAACCTTGATAGATACTAGCTACTGAGCTTTAAAATCCAGTACTTCTTCACTTGATTCTTGAACAGACTTGCATAGCTTTAACACTTGAACTTGAAACCGTGTTCTTTGAAGCATTAAACACATCTTAAGTCTATCCAATTACAAGTAAAGTGTGTTTTATCAAAGAATTAGCCAATTCTATATTGACATATGTTCCTAACATTGAATTACATATGTCCTAACACATGGCCCAGAAAAAATGTAAACGGTTGGAATTAAGAAGAAATAGATTTCTAAATATATAAATAGAATAGTTTTTGTTAGAAGTTAATCATTGCACACGAGGAGAGAAAAAAAAAATCAAATGAAAAGATAACGAATCAAGTCTAAAAGGAATTTCATAGAAGATGTTGTATAAAAATAACATAGATAGAACAACTAAATAGGTGAATTCAAAGCAACCCAAACTAAGAATTTAAAGAAAAACACATGTAATAAAATTAACAATTAAAGAGAGAAAAAAAACTTAAATCACAAAACTAAATCACATAAGCTCAATATAAAGTTCTAAAGAACACAATAATTTATCAAACTAAACCAGAGATGCAAGAAAAATAAAAATTCACCAAAAAATTGAGAGAGAGAGAGAGAGAGAGAGAGAACTTTTTTTTTGTGAGGGAAAAGTATGTAAATAATGGAAGAGAGAATGAAAAATTTATAGTAAAAGTGTATATAAGAAATGACAAAAAAAAAAAAAAAAAAAAAGGAAGATGAAGGAAAAGATGAAGAGTGATATTAACATAGAAGGTAGTGGGGAGATGAAAATGTAAGGTAGAGGGTAGTGGGAAGATGAAAAGGTAAGGGATAGAGAAAGGTTAGAGAAAGTATAAATATTTTTTAAAAAATGAGTAAATGTTTAAAAAATTTTAGAAAATTGGAAAGAAAAATGATAATGAAGTGGTCGCTGACGTGGCTCAACTGGAGCATAGCAACAATAAATACTATGCTTAAGCTTTTAGATATATATAGATATAGGTTTGAACTCTTCGATTTTCACATTTCAATAATTCATTTGGCACAAAATTAAAAATTAAATGAAAAATGTGACGCAAATTGAGTATTCAATTAAAACCTAATTGGATTTTCTCTAAGTTTTGGCTATATATATATATATATAATGAATTTGAGGGGGAGTTTGTAAGCTTGTATAACATTTTTATAATTTTATAATTTTGTAATGATATATTATTATCTTTTCTATACTTCTTTTTAGTGTCTTAAAAAAAGGACTAGTTTATTTTTTGGGGGGCCAACTTTACATATTTTTATGGCGCTAAACTCCTAAAAAAATTTAATTTTCATAAATAATAAATATAAGTTACTTAACACAACTAAAGGTTTTTGAGGAGAAGGGCGATAGACCCTTCATCTCAGCATAGTGTTGTCCCTACCAATTGGTCACTTTTTATCCATTCGTGCTGCTCAAGTATATTTTTTTAGATAGCTATATATATATATATATATAATCATAAACATGCTCTTTAGGCCCAAACTAGATTACTTGTATAGCACACATTCTTTTACTATACTATTACTTGTACTGCACTCACATGTCTCCTATATAAAGGCACTTGTGTATATTCTTTCATTAAGAAATATAATACTATTGCATTCAATATTTCTAACATGGTATCAAAGCCACCTTCCAGTGGCCATGGTTTTTTATCCTTACGGTATATTTAAGAGCAATTTTTGTCTTACTTGGTGTTTTTTCGTTGCATTCATCTTCTTTAGCTTCCTACTACTACCGTTAAAACTCTTTGGTATAGTCATGCTAACGTTAGAAGTCGCATCAACACTACAAGACCATTGCCTTCCTCAAACTACCGTCACAGAGCCAAACTTCATTCAAGGGATCTTCTCAACCTTATCAAATCTCAAGATTTCATTAAGTTTCCATCTTGAATTTGAGATGGGGTGTTAGAGATATATTAGCCCATTAGCATAGGCTCAAGCCTAATTCTACTTTGTGTGCAGGTCAAGTCTCCTACTTGTACTAGAAGTCTATTAGTCTAAAGTTTAGTATACTATTTATACACATGTTATGATTTATTGTAACACAGGATTTGTACTGCACTATAATATATTATTGATGTAGCTCTTTAGGATTTTCTCCATAGATGTAGGTCATTAGGCAGAACCATGTAACCCTTGTGTGTTATTGCGTTCTACACTTTATATTTTCGCTTCCACATCCATACTAGCATATTCAACACGGTGTATTAATGCTAATATTTAACATGATATCAAACTCACTACTCTAACCTTTTCTTAGCAGTTTTGTCTTTATTGGTGTGACTCCATTCTTAACATCGATTCTGCCATTACAGCAGCCACCACAGCCTCTCGCCGTTGAACCTCCATCATCTTCTAGCAGTCGTCTTTGGGTTCCAAACCTACAGCTACCGTTATTGAGGAGTTTCACACTACAAAGAGCACTACCCGCTGCATCACCACTGCAAATATTGCTCTGATTACATTTGTGAAGGTACCATAAAGATCGTCTTGAATCGATCTACACACTCGTGGAAGCCTCGAAGCCATCGGAGACTGCATGCGACCCACGTGCTGCTCAAAAGTTCTGTTTTGCACCACACGCACTCCACACGCCTCTCACGTGCCACTACACATCTAGGTTGTTCCTCATGCACTCCCATGTGCCGCAACTACAATGCCACATGCCTTCACGCGCCGTCTCTGCTTTGTCACACGCCACAAGCGCGAAACAGCTCTGCCATGTCAGCCCTAGCTGACGTCAGTGCCTTGTCATTTGCTAATGTCATCTCCCAATCAGCCTGCTGACGTCATCCGTTCTTTTGACAGCGTTGACCCTTGACTTCCAAAGTTGATTTTGACCAGGGTGAAATGTTGACTTTTTTGCCAAAGTTAACTTTTGCAGTTCAGGTGCTCCTTACCTAGTTTTTCAGATAGATTTCATTTTTGCAGTCCGTTTTTGTATATTTTGCCTCTAAATGAGGAATAAGGATAGGCCTTCTTCTTTTTGCAACAATCGTCACCGCCAATCCATCAAACGTTTTAGCCATAATATTAATACTTGCTATCGTCACAATAAATCAGTCATTTCAATTTCTACTGCTACTGTTGCTAACACTAAGAGTGTCCAGCCAATGGCTCCCATCTCTGCACAATCTAAATCTTCAGGACGCACTTTCACCATGTCCACAGATGACCTTAAAAACATCATCGTCAATGTCATTTGTATGGTTGGTAATGCATCTTATTCCTCCTCTCTCTCAACTTTATCTGGTCTGTCTCCTTCCTCTTGGCTTATGGATTCCGCTTGTTGCAATCACATAACACCTCACTCGTCCTTATTTTCTGAACTCAAACTTGCACCACACCCTCTTAATATTCTCACAACAAATGGTTCCACAATGTCTGGCCCTAATATAGGTTCAATTTTGACATCCAACCTCTTGATTCCTAGGGTCTTTAATATTCTTGACCTTTCTTACAATTTATTTTCTGTGAGAAAATTAGCTGAGTTGGGTTATCACATTATATTTGATTATTCTAGGTGTATTGTGCAGGATCCAAGGACGGGACAGGAGCTTGGGACCGATCCCAAAATTGGGCATATATTTCTCGTGGACAACCTTTGTCTTCCACTTGTTGCTCCTATTTCTGTTGCTGCAGCTGCTACAATTTCTTCAATTCCTTCCCTTGCACTTTGGCATGCTCGACTTGGTCACGCATCTTCCTCTCGGGTACAACAATTGGCTTCTAGAGGTTTGTTAGGTTTAGTGTCTTCAGAAAATTTTGATTGTGTTTCATGTCAGTTAGGAAAACAACCAGCTTTTCCTTTCAATATTAGTGAATCAATATCCACTAATATCTTTGACCTTATTCATTCTGATGTTTGGGGGCCTTCCTCTGTCTCTAGTATTGATGGGTCTCGATATTTTGTTGTCTTTGTTGATGATTACTCTCGCTATAGCTGGATTTTTAATATGAAACATCATTCTAAATTATTGGAAATATATTCTAATTTTGCAAAAATGGTTGAAACTCAGTTTTCCAAACGCATCAAAAATTTTCAATCTAATAATGCTCTTGAATACACTCAATATGCTTTCCAAGCTATTTTGTATTCCTATGGCACTGTTCATCAACTAACTTGTCCAGGTACCTCTCAGTAAAATGGTAGAGTTGAACAAAAATTTCATCATATTCTTGACACTGTTCGTGCTCTCCTTCTCTCTACCAAAGTTCCTGCTCCTTTTTGGGGTGAAGCTGTTGTTCATGCTATAATCACATTCCGAGTCCTGTTATCCAAAATCAAACTCCATATAAGCACCTGTTTGGGTCACCTCCAAACTATCACCACCTTCGCTCTTTCGGTTCTGCTTGCTTCGTTCTTCTTCAGCCACATGAGAACAACAAACTTGAGCCTCGATCAAGGCTTTGTTGTTTTCTTAGATATAGCGAAACTCAAAAGGGTTATCGATGTTATGATCCTGTCTCTCATCGTCTTCGTATCTCCTGCAATGTTGTCTTTTGGGAACATTGCCTCTTCGTCGAGCTCTCACACTTCCGTGCCTCCCTATCTTCCTCCTCAGTCTTAGATCTTTTTTCAGGTGAGGCACATATTTCTTCTATAGCTGCTCCTGATCCTCCTATAGTTGCTCCTGATTCTCCTGTAGACTTCTCTAGGAAGTCTGTGGTTGGTTGTAAGTGGATCTACAAGATTAAGACTCACTCTGATGGGTCCATTGAGCACTATAAAGCTCGTCTTATTGCAAAAGGCTTTATACAGGAGTATGGGATTGATTGTGAGGAGACCTTTACTCTGGTTGCTCATATCTCATCTGTTTGTGCCCTCTTAGCTGTTGCTGCTGCTAGTAAATGGGACCTTTTTTAGATGGATGTCAAAAATGCATTCCTTAATGGGGATTTAAGTGAAGAAGTTTATATGCAACCTCCTCCTGGTCTCTCAGTTGACTCAAACAAGATTTGTCACCTTCGACGTGTACTTTATGGCCTTAAACAAGCTCCACGAGCTTAGTTTGCCAAATTCGGCTCTACCATCTCTCGCTTGGGTTACAAGGCTAGTCATTATGATTTTGCCTTAATTCTTCATCGCACTGACAAAGGCACTATTTTACTTCTCTTGTATGTGGATAATATGATCATAACTGGTGATGACCTCAGTGGCATTCAAGAACTCAAGGATTTTCTCAGTCAGCAATTTGAGATGAAAAATCTTGAACATCTCAGCTACTTCTTGGGTCTTGAAATCACTCATTCTACAGATAGACTTTATATTACTCAAGCCAAGTATGTTTCTGAACTCTTGTCTCGAGCTGGACTCACTCATAGCAAAACTATTGACACTCCAGTTGAACTTAATGTGCATTTGACTCCCTCTGGAAGGAAACCATTGTCTAATCCCTCTTTTTACAGATGCTTCGTTGGCAGCCTAGTTTATCTCACTGTCACTTGTCTAGACATTTCCTATGCTGTTCACCAGGTGAGCCAATATCTGTCTGCTCCATGATTGACTCACTATGCTATTGTTCTGCACATTCTTCGATACCTAAAGGGCACTCTATTCCATGGTCTTTTCTACTCTGCTCAATCTCCTCTTATTCTCCGTGCATTTTCTGATGCTGATTGGGTAGGAGATCCCACTGATCGCAGGTCCACCACTGGTTATTGCTTTCTTCTTGGCTCTTCTCTAATTTCTTGGCGAAGCAAGAAACAAACTTATGTGGCTCGCTCCAGTACTGAATTAGAATATCGTGCCCTTGCTGATACCACATCTGAGTTCCTTTGGCTACGATGGCTTCTCAAAGACTTAGGTGTGTCTACATCCTTTGCTACTCCTCTTTATTGTGACAATCAGAGTGCCATTCATATTGCTCACAATGATGTCTTTTATGAACAGACTAAACACATCGAGATTGATTGTCGTTTTATCCGTTATCATCTTGTCCATGGTGCTCTCAAGCTGATCTCAGTCTCTTCTAAAGATCAACTTGCAGATATCTTCACCAAGTCACATCCTAAGGGACGCCTTCGTACTTTAGTTGACAACCTCAAGTTGGTCTCACATCCACCTTGAGTTTGAGGAGGGTTGTTAATATGTATAGTGTTGTGGGCTTTAGGCCCTAACTAGATTACTTGTATAGCACACATTCTTGTACTACACTATTACTTGTACTGCACTCACATACCTCTTATATAAAGGCACTTGTGTATATTCTTTCATTAAGAAATACAATACTATTGCATTCAGTATTTCTAATAGATTACTACTTTTAAAACTCAAAAAACAATCGAATTAAAAGTGAGCAAACTTTATAGACCAAATATTTTTTTTGATCCACTTATAACAAAAATCATCAACTCGTAACAAGAAAACTATGTCAACACACTGAAAACACTATTCATTTTCCTTAATGCACTGTTCATGTCCCATAAACAATGCAAGAGGCACTAGTCAAGAAAAAAAGGCAAAAGGCAAAACACAAAACGTGGACATGGGATCCAAATGGTCACATAATGTAGAAATTGTGATGGAGAAAAAAATAAAAGAGAAGAGTAAATATGAGAATTTAAGTAGTTTGGCCTAACGGTCTACGTTCATGAGACGAGTCTAAAGAGGATTAATTTATGATAGGATTTACATACAAAAGTAAAAAATAATTTAAATTGCATATTGATTGCCTCAATTCTATGAATTTCTCTACCAATCAATCCTATGAATTTTTCTACCAATCAATCCCATAATGGTCTATTTTGAAATCAATTTCTTGATTTCGTCTTCCACTTTCATGGAAAGTAAATTATACTTACCAAGAAACAATAAAACGCGTAAACCAAGGAAATTTATGCCTACCACAATCCCAATAAAAATGCATAATTTAACATCATCTTCATGTGTACCAAATTAAGAACATTAACATGAAGAACACCAACCTGGTGAGGAAGAGTGACAGTTGGGTGATACTCGTGCATAATCCAGTTGGTCCTGACCCCACCACGAACACGACCTCTATAGAAAACTAAAGTCTTCTTTGTACCAATCACATTGTTGGTGCCTCTAGCTTTGATGTTCCTATCTTTACCAGTGACTTTCCAGTACCCGGATTGGGTAGCCCTGTTCGTTCTGTTGCTGTTGGAGTTCTTGAAATCCCAGGGACTAATGAAGAACCATTCTGGGTCATCTGACTTGATCACTGAGAACTCTGCACAACCATTAAACATCCAAGTCCCCTTGTTACAAAAAAGAAAATCCCAACTTTTATTTTTATTTATAATACAATTGTTCGGGCGAAAGGCCTCCATATCTTCATTAGAAATATAGGAAATGCCAGTTGAGCTATTAAACCTCGAAAAAATCCCAACTTTAATGAATGGTTACTAAGAATTGAATAATAAAAAATTGAAAACTAAGTAGACACTGCAAAACTAGTACATCGAGTATGAACTTTTTTTGAGAAACAAAAAAATAATCCCAACTTTAATGAATGGTTACTAAGAATTGAAAAAAAAAAATGAAAACTAAATAGACACAGCAGTACTATTGAGCATGAATTTTTTTGAGAAACAAAAAAAATCCCAACTTTAATGAATGGTTACTAAGAATTGAATAAATAAAAAATTGAAAACTATATAGACACTGCACTAGCTAGTACAATTGAGCACAAGAACAAAATAGATACAAAATACAAACCAATTAATTCTTGAAATTGAAGTAATAGTAAAGTGTTAAAAAAGATATTAAAAAAAAATTAATTTTTGACACTTTGGTCAGTAATACATTAATATCTAGATCTTGTTACAGTAAACATCTATTTTTAGATGCTATACAATAGTAAAATGCAAGAATCTCAACCATGTTAAAGCACTAGGTGTAAGATTTTTTTTTTTTTAAGCAATTGGTGTTATAGCAAAATAGAAAATAACTAAAAACAAATTTTAGAGCATCAAATGGGAATGCTCTAAAATCTTGTTTACAAAACGTGATTCTAAAAAACATGATAGATCCCCAAATAATTATCAAAATAATATCAATTTATAGAATTTTTATTAAAACAATATTAAACTCTGTCATAATATAAATATAGGAATAAAAATTGATGATGCGAGATTCATCAGTAATGTAGGTTCGTCCAAATGAAGTAGGGATCTCATCGCTTTACCTGCAGGTAAGGTGGAAGACTTTCCTTAGGTGGTCACCGGTGTGGTGCCTGCCACAGAGCCTCTAATGATAAAGTCAACGTATAGAAACTTTTTTAGGAAGTAAGAAAACTGGGAATATCAAAGTTACATGTACTAGCAAATTCTCGGGTGTGTGTTTATGTACCTTGTCTAGTTTTGATGAATGTGTATATATAGCTTCACAGTTTCTAGTTGTTGGGGCCTTAATTGTGGCTTTAGTGCTCTTTTCGTAATGCGTTAGTGTGGGTTTTGATGAGTTTCCAATGGTTTGACAACTAATTAGTAACTATCCAAGGCATTGAAACTTCTCATTAATGACTCGCCTGCCCTCGTCCATGTCGTGGCAAGGTGGACGAATGTGCTTGATGAGGTCATTTGGGCAAGAGAGTTTGTCAGTCCCATCAGCTGCCCCCTCAAGTTCTATGGTCGTCATTGCGTGTCATGACGACCACTAGAAGATGAAAGGCTTTCTGCCCAGACATGGCTCTTGGGATCTCGTTCCACATTTAATGCGTAGTGGCGGCACTGTACACATCGTGGCCATGTAGCGTCTCTAACTGGTGGAGTTAATGCCCCACTTGTCTGCCTATTGGGTTTCACGCTGGTTTTTAGTTTTTGTGCCTAGTTTTTAAACTTCCTTTCTTTTCTCTTTCCCCTTCACTTTTCCCATTCTTTCGCCATTATTGCTCTGTGCTTCTTCTTCCCCGAGTTGTTCCACCCTCTGATTTTCTTGAGCTTTTCCTTTTTGTGGTTGCTTTTCTTTGAGGTATGTCTTTTTTCCCTCCTCCTTTGCTCTTTGTAGTATAGATAAATAGTACGGGTTTTTGATTTTCTTTTTTGTTTTGGGTTTTTAGGATTTTGTCCCTCTTTCCTTGTTTTCTAGGGTTCCATGGTTAGTAGCTCTGAAGTTAGGATAGTTTGCCCCTCTATTTCATTCATTTTTGTGCGTTTGGGGGCTTCTTTAGGTGTTTCCCATACCTTTTCCCCTTTAGTTGAAGGCTTTGTTTTTTAGGGTATTAGCCTAAGCGCAATGTTGGTTGATTTGTTCCCCTTACTTCGTCAGTCAGTTAATTGGTTCGAGGATTTAGTAGGTGAGTGAAGAGCAATGTCGGAGGTGAGATCTAGTGAGCTTGAGAAAGGGTTGTCATCTAGCAATGATCTTGCGGAGGTGGAGGAGGACACCACAGCTTTTGGCCTATGGGAGATTAAGGCTTTCCACGCCCTTAGAGAGGTGTGTGGCCTTAACGCTGAGACACTCTTTAGGTTTAGGGATAGGTTCCAATTACCCAAGAGGATTAAGGTTCGTCTTCCTCATAGGGAGGAAT
Organism: Quercus variabilis; assembly: GCA_030445155.1. Lineage (NCBI taxonomy): Eukaryota > Viridiplantae > Streptophyta > Magnoliopsida > Fagales > Fagaceae > Quercus > Quercus variabilis. Next base: position 52,573,529 of record CP129446.1, on the reverse strand, counting down.
GAGCTTGTCACTTTTTACCTTGGGAGGTGTGCTTCTACCAAGCTACTTTCCTGTGTGGGCTTAGATTCCCCGTCCACCCCTTCATCATGGAGCTTTTAGGTCATTTCAACATTGCTCCCCAACAACTTATGCCAAACTCGTGGAGGATAGTGATTAGTTGTATGAAGATATGACTGGCTGCCACTGATGCAAATGTGATCAAGGTGGATGAGTTTACTTACTTGTATCGTTTAAAGAAGTCCAAGGAATATAGGTACTACGAATTGTTGCCTTGGTTAAGGAAGGCTAGGATCATCAAGGACCTACCCTTTTCATTCAGATATTGGAAATCCCGATTCTTTTTTGTGTCTGGGGATGAGTGGGAAACTCCTTCTGAAGAAGTTTGGGGTGATCTCCCTAGGTTGCTCCGTTGGTGGAGAACCCCGAGTCTAAGTACGTCATCTTTTCTGCTAGTCCTTCATCATTAGTTCTTTTGTATACATTATGTCATCGCTAACTCTCCTGTTTGTTGTCTCTTATGCAGTTAAGAGACGGCCAAAACTCAAAAGTAGGTACAGGCAACATGTTAAGGCGGCTATTGAGTACGCAAAAAAAATTGACAACTTCGACAATCTGATCAATCCCCATACCTTAGCTTTGCACTGCCTTGGTCCGGAGCCTTCCACCTACATCCTATGCACCACAAAGATTGAGGAGAAGAAGAGTAAGTACTTACTTAGCTCGTCATTGTCTCTCCCTTTCCCTCTATTTTTCCCTTCTTCTTTTTAACAAATGTTTTCCTTTTACAAGGATGATGACAAAATCTAACCAAAGGATGTATGCAAAAAAGAGGGCCAAAAAGAACAAGCCCCTTTCCAATCTCGGGAAGAGGGTGGTACGTGTTATAAAGAAGGGGGTCTCCATCACTCCAGCTACCCCCGTCAATAAGACGATGAAGACAGCTTCCCTAGCTACCTTGATTGAAAAGATTACTCCACTCCAGAAAAAGCAATGCGTGGCTGACAAGGGGAAAGATAAGGCTGATTCTCACTCATCCAGCATTTGGGATGACATTGGCCTTGCACTGGCGAAGGCGTAAGATGCCTTCACTACTAAGGAGCTTAGGGTCTTTTCTAGCATGTCCTATAACGAGGTTATGGGCCATCATATCCACAAGCTCATCCAAGTAGATACTTGTGCAATTTCACCCTTTCCTTTTTCTTCTTTCTATATTGTCCTGAAAGTTAGGTCTTCTTTACAGGTACTGGGGGAGAGCATTTATATTACTTCGGAGTACCTGAGCCATGACACAAAGGTCGTATCAGCAGTGTCTAGCGTGGAGGCTTTGGAGGCAGAGAATTCTAAACTGAAGAAGGACCTTATTTCTGCCATGGACGAGGCTAATACCGTCAAGGAGAAAGTTAAGGTCTTGGGGGTTGACCTCAGAGCTGAGAGACAGCTAACTCTAGAGAAGGATGAGCAACTCTATGTCATGAAGGAGAAGATAAAAACCGTTGTTGCCAAGTCTGTTAAGGCTTTCCAGCAAACTGAGGAGTACAAAAATGTGCTCTTTAGTTGGTACTACAAGGGCTTTAAGCTCCTTCGTCGATAATTAGTCAAGCATCCCTCCGAAGTGGACCTAGAGAACTTAGACCTAGAAGAGGTAAACATGGTGATGGTGGCAGACGAGGCCTCCCAGTCTACTACTGCTACTCCTACTGGTGATGCTCCAAGAGATGCTCTAGTGCCCCCTTCCGTTGGTGACGATAAGGCTACTGCTTAAACCTGTTTATCACTTCTAAGTATATGTTTCGTGTTTTTTTATTTTTTTCTTTTGGGTGCCCAGTGTTTTTTTTTTTAGGCTCTTTATTCTAGTTCCAAAACAATATGTTTATTCTAATTCCAGAACAATGTTTCTTGCCCAGTGTTTTTTGGGCTTTTTCTTTAGGCAGAATGTATTTATACTTACTGTTTGTCTTTATGCTTTCACTAATTTGTTCTTTATCTTGCCTGTTGTGACTTGTGTTTTCGTCAAAACCCTCCTCGTTTGTTCAATTTTAGTGAGTTATGTCCGTCCATGCGAACTTTCATCATTTAGCCAAATTTTAGGCGACTTACGCCCGTTTAGGTATCGTCCGTAACTCACATCCATCTAAGCAGATTCTTGTTATTCATCTAATTTTTGGCAACTCACATCCATTTAAAGGATCTTGTCTTTTGGCTTCATCAGTAACTTACATCCATCTATGTAGAATCTTGTTACTTAGAAAATTTTTTGTGACTTATACCCATTGAAGGAATCTTGTCATTTAGCATTGTCAGTAACTTACATTCGTCTAGGCAAATTCTTATTACTTAGCCAATTTTTCATGACTTACACCCATTAAGGGGATCTTGTCATTTGCCTTCGTCAGTAACTTACATCCATCTAGGCAAAATCTTGTTACTTAGCCAAATTTTTTTGTGACTTACACCTATTGAAGGAATCTTGTCATTTGGCTTCGTCAGTAACTTACATCTGTCTAGGCAGAATCTTGTTACTTAGCCAATTTTTTTTTTTTTAGGCTCCTAGCTTTACACGCATCACGTTGGTTGAATAATTCTTTTATTGTTTTATTTCAAACATGAATACAATTGTCCATTACATTTATTGATGATATTGTTTTAAATGCTCAATATTCCATGGTCACGACAGTCTCCTCCCATCCAACGTTTCTAGGTGATAGCTGCCTTGCCTGGAATAATGGGTGACTTTGTAAGGTCCTTCCCAGGTCGGGCCAAGCTTCCCTTAGGTTGGGTCCTTGGTAGCAGTTGTAACTTTGCACAGGACAAGATCTCCTATGTTAAGTCGTCTAAGCTTCACTCTCTTGTTATAGTACTCAGCAATCTTCTGCTGGTATTGCGCCATCTTACGAGATGCTCCGCCTCTGGATTTGTCCAAGCAATCCAAATTGACTCTTAGTTGATCGTCATTGCTACCTTCGTGGAAGACTTCTCGTCTCATGTTGGTGATTCCTACTTCAACTGGGATTACTGCTTCGGTGTCATAGGTGAAACTGAAGGGCGTCTCTCCTGTCGAGGTTCTCATTCTACTCTTGTACGACCACAAAACATTGGGCAACTCTTCTGGCCATGCGCCTTTGTCCTCGTTTAACCGAGCCTTTATAATCTTAAGCAGGGTCCGATTCGTCACTTCTATCTAGTCGTTAGCTTGGGGGTTACCAAGTGACGAGAGTTCTTGATTCCTAACCCCGAGCAGAAGTCCTTGAAACCTCAACTGTCAAACTACTGCCCGTTATTTGATATGATCGTCTGTGGTATCCTTAATCGACAAACTATATTCTTCCACACGAAGTTTTGGACCTTCACCTCCGTTATGGTTGATAGTGCTTCTGCTTCAACCCATTTTGTGAAATAATCAACGACAACTAGTAAAAATTTTACCTGTCTTTTACCTTGAGGTAACAGGCCGACGATGTCAAATCCCCACTGGGCAAACGACCATGGGAAAGCTATTGTCATCAGTTTCTCTAATGGGATGCATTGGACGTTTCTAAACCTTTGGCATTTGTCACACCTCTTGATGAACTCCTTTGCATCCTTCTGCAAAGTAAGCCAAAAGTAACCTATTCGGATAACTTTGCTAACCAGGGATATTAGGCCTACATGGTCTTTGCAAATTCCTTCATGGATCTCCTCAAAATATATTTGGCTTCCTCCTCATTGATGTACTTCACGTAATGCATAGAGAAGCCTCGTTTGTACAACGACTTTCGCTCTGGATTGCGAAGGTGAGGACATCTTCGATGCTGGGACATTATTAGACTTCAATCTTCAAATCTATATTTGTTGGTCCTACTTCTGACGACGCCTGCTTCACTAGCTCATCAGCCCCCATATTCTAGCTTTTGGGGATCTCTGTGAACTCCACCTGATTAAACTCCTATGTCAAAAGTTTCATCAACTTTAGGTATTTTTACATCCTTTCCTCCTTTGCTTCAAATTTCCCCTTTATTAGGCCTATAATGAGCTTTAAATCACTCCGGAGGAGCAAGTTCTTGACTCCTAGCGCCTTCCCAACTCTTAGTCCCATCAGTACTCCTTCATATTCAGCTTCATTTTTGGTGGTCAGGAATGTTAGCTAAACTCCGTAATTTGAGCGTCTCTCCTTCTAGGGTGATGATAATGACCCCTACACCACCCCCTTTTCGGGCTGACGAACCGTCAATCTGAATCGTCCATCTTTCTGCTTCGTCTGTTGCTCCCTCCTTATTTGGGATTGTAAATTCGGCGATGAAGTCTACCAATGTCTGCACCTTAATAGTTGTCCTGGGGTGGTACTCAATGTCAAATTGACTGAGCTCGATAGCCCACTAAATCATCATTCCTGCAGCCTCAGGCTTATTCATTGACTTCCTTATGGATTAGTCTGTCATCACCAAGATAGGGTTCGCTTGGAAGTAGGGGTGTAACTTGCGTGAAGCTACAATCAAAGCGAATGCAATCTTCTCAATGCGTGGGTATTTAGCTTCTATCCCTTGGAAGGCCTGACTAACATAGTAAACTAGGAGCTATCTTCTGTCCTTTTCTCAAATCAAAGCTACGCTCACAGCTATAGCTAACACTACTAAGTATAAATACAAGTTTTCTCCCTCCTTGGATGGGCTTGGGAAGGGTGGATTGCTCAGGTAGCACTCGAGTTCCTAGAAAGCTTTCTAACACTCGTCCGTCCAAGCGAAGGCCTACTTCAGCGTCTTGAAAAAAGGCAGGCATTTGTCTGTTGCTTTCGAGACGAATTTTTTAAGCTTTGCTATCCTCTCTATGAGCTTCTAGACTTCTTTTATAGTCTTGGGCAACATCATCTCTAGTATGGCTCGTACCTTCTTTGGGTTTGCTTCTATTCCTCTCTGTGATATCATAAACCCTAAGAACTTCCCTAACACCACCCCAAAGGCACACTTGCTAGGGTTTAACTTCATCTGATATTGTTTAAAAGTTATGAACGTCTCTTAGAGGTCGTCTAGGTGAGTAGACTCATCTTTACTCTTAACGAGCATGTCATCTACGTACACTTCCATGTTCCTCCCAATCTGTTTACTGAACTTTTGTTTACTAACCTCTGGTAGGTTGCTCCTGAATTTTTCAGCCCGAAGGGCATCACCTTGTAGCAATAAAGCCCTTGGCTTGTGAGGAAGGCAGTTTTCTCCTAGTCTTCCTCTACCATTTTTATCTGGTTGAACCCCAAGAATGCGTCCATAAAAGTCAAAAGCTTTTGTCCTGCTATGGAATATAAAAGTCAAAAGCTTTTGTCCTGCTATGGAATCCACTAGTTGATCTATCCTCAACAAGGGGAAGATGTCCTTTGGGCAGGCCTTGTTCAAGTCTGTGAAGTCCACGCACATCCTCCATTTCCCATTTGCCTTCTTTACAAGGACAACGTTAGCCAGCCAGTCCAGGTAGTAGACCTCATGGACGAAGCCCGCTGCTAGTTGTTTATTTACTTCGTCCATGATCGCCTAGTTTCGTTCTAAAGCAAACACTCTTCGTCTCTGCTGGGCAGGCTTTTTCTCGAAGTCAAAATTTAACTTGTGTTGGATGATCTTTGTGGATATGCCTGGCATGTCCTCATGGCTCCAAGCAAAGATGTCCAGGTTCTCCTTAAGGAATTGGACTAGTTTCTTCTTCGTGTCTATTCTCATGGTCATCCCTACTCTTGCAATCTTTGTTGGCTTTCCGTCTACCAGCTTCATAATTTCTAGGGCTTCTACCTTCTCCTCTTCTTTTTCCTTGATCATCCACATATGGTTTTCCTTTGCAGCCAACACTACTTGGTAGCACTCCCTTGCTAGTACTTGATCTCCTTTTACTTCACCTACACCATTTTTTGTTGGAAATTTTACCTTCAGGCAGTAAGTAGATGTGGTTGCCTTCCAACAATTGAGTGTGGACCTCCCAATGATCACATTGTATAAAGAGGGACAATCTGCCACTAGGAAGTCTAACTGACGAGTTAATTGTCACGGATAAGACCCCACTGTGACCATCAACGTCACTATGCCTTTGGGATACACCCTGTCCCCACTGAAGCTAACAAGAGGGGACTTAAAAAGGCGCAACCTTCTTAGATCCAACTTTAGCTGTTGAAAAGCACAGAGGTAGATGATGTCTGTAGAGCTGCCATTATCCACGAAGATTCTCTTGGTATTGAACCCTTCTATCGTAAGCATTATGACCAAGGGGTTGTCATGTGGCTGCTTCACCCTTCTAGTATCTTCTTTCGAGAAAAATATGTCTTTGTCCATCTGTCTTTGCTTCAAGGGTGGTATCCTATGGATGCTATTCACTTGCCTCTGATATGATTTCTTAAGGGATCTGAAAGACCTACTCAGGGATGGCCTACCTATGATCGTCTTTATTTCCCCGATCACATTTGGTGGACATTGGGATGCGTGGTCTTCGTCCTTTGGTGAGACTTCATGCTTGTCCTTGTTATCATCCCTGGACCTACTAGGTTCTCCCTTCTTTACAAACCTCTGCAACTTCCCTTTTCGTATGAGTTCCTCTATCTGCTCATTCAGGTCCCTACAATCTTCTATGTAGCAGCCGTGATCCTTGTGGAAATGGAAATATTTCTTCTTGTCACGTACATTGGGTGACAAATGTAACAACCATGGCCATTTGAGGTAGTACTCATCTTTAATATACGCCAAAATTTTGTCAACAGGCATAACTAAAGGAGTGAATTTTACTATCCAAGGAGCTTTATTGTCTTTCCTTTTACTCCCGTCGCTACTCTGACAATCTGCACACTCCCTTTTTCGTCCTCTCCAATCTTCTTCCTTCATTCCCTTCTCATTGGACTTCTCAACGTCTTTTATCACTTCTAAGGCGTCTTCGGTGTTCATGTACTTCTGGGCCTTCAGGAGCATCTCTACCATCGTCTTTGGGGGATTCTTCGCGAGTGAGACCACGAACTCCTTGGACTTCAATCTAGCTTTAAAGGTTGTTAGTTGCACCATGTCATCAGCTTCGTCAACCTCTAAAGTTTCTCAAGTGAAACGCTTCTCGTACGACCTCAGGGTCTCCTTTTCTCCTTGTCTAATGGTAAGTAAATTGTCTGCTAGCCTTCTCAAGCGTTGTCCCCCAACAAAGTGGCGTAAGAAGCAATTGCCCAACTGCTCGAAGCAATTGATGGGGGATGTTGGTAACTTCATGAACCATTATCTCGCAGCTCATTTAAGAGTGGTGGGGAAAAAGCAGCACAGTACTTCATCAGGAGGCTGTTAAAGGCCTAGGGTCGTCTTGAAAGTGTTGAGTTGATCCAGGGGGTCTTTCAATCTGTCGAACAGTTAAAGCTAAGGTAGGCAAAGTTAGGCATTCCAAGACTACCGCCATGAAGGGTGAATCTGTCGTCCTAACCATTCTATCCAGGCTTCAGTCAATTTTCCCTTTAACTCGTCCATCTCCTTTCTCATTTCCCGAAGAAGATCCGAGCTTGGTCCTTCTAGAGAGGTTGGTCTTCAATGGTCATTTCTTCTATGACTATTTCCATCGTCCTCCTAGTTGGTCCTAGACCGGTTTTCCTCTTGCTGAAGCTGCAATCTCATCTCCTGGTTTTGTTTGGTAAATTCTTCCACACTAGCTGTAAGTGTCTGGATTTGCAAGGCTAATGCTACAGAATCATGTTTGAACTCCATCTGAATTTGGGAATTGATTGGAACTACACTTTTAAATCTCAGTGCGAAAATGTCCTCCCCACAAATGGCGCCAAACTAATGATGCGAGATTTATCAATAATGTAGGTTCATCCAAATGAAGTAGGGACCTCGTCGCTATACCTGCAGGTAAGGTGGAAGACTTTCCTTAGGTGGTCACTGGTGTGGTGCTTGCCACAAAGCCTCCGATGATAAAGTCAGTGTATAGAAACTTTTTTAGGAAGTAAGAAAATTGGGAATATTAGAGTTACATGTACTAGCAAATTCTTGGGTGTGTGTCTATGTACCTTGTCTGGTTCTAATGAGTGTGTATATATAGCTTCACAATTTCTAGCCGTTGGGGCCTTAATTGTGGCTTTAGTGCTCTTTTCGTAACACCTCAGGGCTTATTAATGCGGGTTTTGATGAGTTTCCAGTTGTCTAACAACTAATTGGTAACTATCCAAGGCATTGAAACTTCTCATTAATGACTCGCCTGCCCTCGTCCACATCGTGGCAAGGTGGACGAATGTGCTTGATGAGGTCATTTGGGCAAGAGAGTTCGTCGGTCCCATAAATAATCATCTAATAAATTAGGTTCTCTAATTAAATTCAAAACATATAATTACATTGACTAATGAAACACAAACAATATCATTTTTTAAGGACAAGTATTCAATGTAACTATACGTTTGGATTTGATTGAAGAACATAATGTTATTCAATGAGTGATTTGGAAAAATATTGTCTATATATGAGTTTTTTTAAATCATTTTATGACAAGTATAAAATTATTTATGGGGTTGACATTTGGCAAGCAAGGATTGTTTCCCCAAATTGATTGTCAAGCTTGGACTTTTTTGGCACTATTTTAGCCAAATTTGTGGGAATTTTTTGATAAAATCATACTTAAAATTGATTATGTCACAAAAAGATTAGGAAGATTAATCATGTTACCATTTGAAAAGTAGATATTAGGAAAACCTAAATATAAAACTTTATAATACATTTTAAATATAAAAAAGATCCCTTTTAAAAATTTTCCCTTAAACCAACTATATATCGAGCCACTTTTGACATCAGGTGCTCAAAGATTCATTTGATGTAATCTCTTTTAATTGTATTCTAGTTTTCTTTTTTTTCTTTTTTTTCTTTAGACGAATTGTATTCTAGTTAAGTTTAACAAAGCAGAACTTGTACTTGCAAAACTTTTTTTTTTTTTTTTTGGGTGATAGTACTTGCAAAACTTGGCAAACAATGGAGAGGAGGAGGGAAATGGGTGGTCTTTTTTTCTTTTTCTTTTTTTTATAATGAATTTCAACTTATGGCGTCCGCTCTTGATGATAGCTCTTTATCATCAGACCAAGATACCAATCAGTTTTTGGTGTAAACGGGGATTGAACCTCGGATCTTTCATACATTCTTATGTTGCCCTCCATGTAAAGAGTTTTATTTTTGTTTTCTTTTTATGAACAAAGTATAGGGTTTTATATTAATACAATTTCTATCTTTTTCATTTTAAAAAAATTGTAATTAAGAAACGGATAAAGCATCTCATCAAAAAAAAAAAGTACAACTGATTTTTTTTATGAAAGCTTATTGATTTATAACTCTTTCTTTAGCCCTAAAATAATTATTTTGGTTAAACTCCTATTTATTGAGATGTAATTTCCCTTAAATATTTCTTGGAAGTATTTCCGTTTAGTAAGACTTGAAGTTGCTACCCATATTAGTATATTACCCAAAAAAAAAAATCCTTGCTGCCTAAGTTTTCTCCGACCGTAGCATCTCCATATTCCCTCATAAGTAATATGCTAATTAACTTTTTGGCATTTTCGCTTTGTGGTTTGTTATGTTCCCCACTTATTACATATGTTCCCTTTAAAATATATGTCAAAACAACAAAGCCAGTGGCCTAGATGAATTTGCAGGGCATCCTAGATAAGATTATAATTAGGGCCTTCCCCACCACTTGATGGAGTTGGCCTACATCTACTACAACGAACTAAGGCCCAACTTAATAGGGTCTTTTCCTTATTTTAGCAAGTACTTTGTCAACTCTTTAGTCCATTTGATACGCGAGTTCAAATACATGTTTTCAGTTTTTAAACAACATTACACATATTTCTATACACTTTTTCACCTACACATATCTTCAAAAAATAAAAAATAAAAAGTAAAAACTGTTATTTAAACACATGTACCAAATAAGCCCTAATAATGAGTAGGAGCTATTAGAAATCAACCACTCACCCCATAAATGTCCATCAGGAGTGGGGGGGTTCACTTCAAGGACTAATTTGATCATTTAACAAAGAAATGGTCGGAGAAAATTAAGTGTGAAAATGTGGTGCTCACGTAACATTTATGTTAGGTGATTTGACCTCAATGAGTAGAATTTTTTACCGTTGTTATAATAGATTTTAGGTAAAATTCACGCATTATATTTGGGATGAACAGGTACAGTGGTGGAACTACCCTTAGACCAGGGGGGGGGGGGGGGGGGAGAATGGCCCCCCTAAATTTCTTTAAAAAAAAAAATATATATATATATATATATATATATGTGTGTGTGTGTGTGTATTAATTTTAGCAATTTTGTTCTATAAAATTACATTTTATTTCCCTTTAACAATATCATTGATTCTTTTAAGAGTAATATTATACTCACAAACTTTTTTTATAACATTTTTACAAACCTTTTTGGCAGCAAATTTTTATTAGTTCGCATATGGTCCATCACTCACATCTTTTTTTACTTACCAATAAACACTTATTACATAAATAATTTATAAAAAAACTTGTAGCTGTAGCATTTTCCTTATTTTAGTGATCATAAAAAAATTTATATATCTAAAATCTAAAACAAAATATACAAGCCAAAAAAAAAAAATATATATATATATATATATAGTTCAACAACAAAAAGTACGAGTAAAACTAAAAACAAAATTAAGCTCAATTAACTAATTTTTTCCAAAATAAATAACTCTGCCTTTTAAAAAAAAATTCTAAACAAAAAGAATTTTGTGAACTTACACCCAAAAAAAAAAAAAAAAAAAAAAAAAACTCAGCAGCTAAGTAGCAGAATCAAAGATTGAAATCACAACACACAACCAACAGTAAAACCACCCCTCCTAACTCAAAGTTCTGGCTCTGTCCCTGAACAGGTATAAGCACATATCTACAAGGTGACATAATTTTTTTCCGTGCACAAAATCCGACTTCCTATAGGGCAACCCTTTCTTTTTTTTTTTTTAATTAGACTTTGGTTTGGTATAAGCTTTCCCCAGCCCCTTCTCATCAATAGACTCCTGACGTATATGAAGGAGTTTAGTTCGTTCAATAAATTCCTACCTCTCTATCTATCTCTGAGATGTTTGGATTTTTCAAAACTCCATGGACATGTAGAAGAGAAATGCTATACCCACTCAGACCAAGACATAACTTTTACTTGTTCAAATAACAATTAAGGTAAAGCAGGGTCAGGAACAACGAATCTCTTTATGATAAACAGATTCATTTTACAAGTTCGTTATGATAAACACATCTCAACAAATCTCTTTTTAACAATTTTTTTATAATAAAAAAATGTGTCAAGTCACGAGTCAATTCGTTTTTACGTCAAGTAAAAATATACATGTTCAAGTTGGGTTATCTGGGTCCCAATCTATTTTTCCATGTCTAGTTGTTGGGATTAATTGAATGTTCAAATCAAGTGATAACAACTGTGGGGATCAGAAAATAAGAATAAGGGAAAAGAAAAGAGAAACAACATTAAGTCCTAGGCTTGACCGCCTAGAACTTGCCAATACTAGACTTCACCACCCGAGGGTGCTTTAAAATCACCACCAAGATTAGTGAAACATCTCTAGTAAAAAAAATTATTCAAATTGCTCCACTCAAACCATTTCATCTTTCTAATAAGTTTCAAGGATTATATTAAGGCGCAATTACATCCCAAAGAATCCTCAATCTATATAATACTAAAAGCTGAAGCGTAGCATTTAATGTTGCTTCGCTCCTGTTGAGCCACGTCAGCCGCCATGTCATTACCCTTTTATTTCCTAAATTTCTCTTATAATTTCAAAATCTTTTTTCCTAAAATTTTCTCTTAATTTAAAAATATTATTAAAAAGAAAATAATTTCTAGCACTATCTCATCATAAAGCCCAACTTTAATTATATGTAACTCATGTTAGCGTTGTCCACCGTTAGGCCCAAACCTACATGTATCTTACGGTCAACCCAAGTCAAATGGTATTTACTCTTAACGCTAACAGCTTTCTATCTCCCCTCCTTTTGCTCTATCGACTATCTGTCTTTCACAGTTTCAAAACTTCAACCCTTTAGCTTTCTAACGCCAACCTCTATCTCTTCCAAAGACAGTTTCAAAACTTCTGACTTTCAGCTTTCTACCGCCAACTTCTTTCTCTTCCAAATACAGTTTCAAAAATTCAGACTTTCAGCTTTCTCGCCAACCTCTCTCTCTTCCCGCCTTCATCTTTTCTTCAGGTATCTCTGAATCTCAATTGTAAATAAAATGAAATGGATATTGTAAAATAATTTTCAGTTGAGGATGCGTTGATGGGTCTCCATGGTTATTGAAAATTGATTTGAAAAGATTTTTTTTTGGTGAAATTATTTCAATAGTGTTATCTGTCTATTGTGAATATTCCAACGCAGTGGCTTAGGCTCCAGGAAAAAATTATGCAGGAAATATCAGAGATTCGACAGCCCCAGAATCCCAATGTAAATACCATAGACTACCTCTGGTAGTCGTCCAAAAGTGTTTGACAGCCCCAAAATCCCAGTATAAATACCCACAGAAAGCCTCTGGTAGTCTTCTAACATCGTTGTTTCAATTGTTTATTAATGAATTGCCTACAATGTGTTTGATTATAGTTGTCAATTTTGATTGTTCATTAATGGACTGCCTACAATGTGTTTGATTATAGTTGTCAATAATGTTCTCACTGCTCTGTTTCAAAAAAAAAAAAAAAAAAAATCCTCTTGAAGCAAACAAGGTTCAGAAGATGGGAAACTTCAAGTCTTGAAGGATGGGCTTTCAAGTTAATGGTGATTCAAGTGGGAGGAATTGGTGGATGAAGGTACTACTATTGATAATGCCTCTTTCTACATTTAGATTGATGTTCCATTCCTTAATATATTTGTCTTTCAATATATGTTGTCAATACATCATCTATTTTTATGTACCTTGGTCAAATTATTGATTAAACTAATTAGACACTTCCCAAAAAACTTAGCACCAGAAGCCAAGAAATCATTGCCTTTTCACAGAAACTGTGGAACTTGCTCTTAATCTGCTTGATTATCTTTGTTCTAGAACAAACATGTTAGTCCAATAGACTTGAATACCAAACAACAATACGGCACTTACTGGATGTTTGGATTTGTTGAAGTCTACCATCAAATGACAAAACATTTGCTATCCATGAATTGATTTTCACCAAAATTTATCGATTACAGGGCACCAATCTTATCACCTATAGCTTCAAACAATTTGATAAATTGGATTTGGTTTGTTATTCATTTATGATTTCGACAATATTTGATTCATGAAAATTGTGGCTGTTTAAGTTTTCTTATGAAATTGTTTTTTTTTTTTTTTTTTCAATGGCAAATTATTATTTTCTTTAACTATGAACTTTGTTTCCCCCAACCCCCCTTTTTTTATGGCAAATTATTATTTTCTTCAGTTTATCAATACTATGAACTTTGGCTTTTTCCTCTTTGTTTCTTAATTCCTTTCAAAGTTTTAGAAGAGATGCTTGAATCAAATGTGTTTGATTGGGTTTTACAAATTTTGTAGATTAGCTTTGACTTTGGGAACATTTTTTTTTTCTTTCTATTTCAAACCAGTGCCATTTGGGTTCTAAAGTTTTCTCCCTGTATATCACATCGTTTTCTCAAAGAAAGTCACTCTAAAAAGATTTTGATTGGCAAGTGATATATATATATATATATATATATAATATGTGAATTCTATTGACAGAATTGTAAAGCCTTATATTACTACAAAGAATATCCTCCTAACATGCAGTTGAATCAGCCTAATATAGCCTTTTTCTTTTTATTCTTTCAATTATTATAAAATGTATGGAATGTAGCTATTTAAAAAGAGAATTTTTTATTTTCCTTATATGCCAAAAAGCTTTCAGTTTTGCTTTTCAAGCTTTTATTTCTTTTGCATGCTTAGAGTTTTATGCATTCATTTTGTTTTAGATTTGTTCACTTTATTGAATTAAGATCATCTTATGTTGATGTTGTTTGATGATGTGCAATATTATAAGATATCAAAATCCAAGAAAGTCTAAGATCTTTTTTATTTTGGGTTTCTACATAGTAAGAGCACATAAATATGAAAGACAAAACCTACACGTATTATGCATTTTAATGAGCAGGAGCTTTGTGCGTTGAATAGGACCTTTTAATGAGCAAGATGCTATAGCTTAAGATGAAATTATAAGATGTTATCAGCTTAATTATAAGACCTAAAGTGAGTTAGCTTGCTTAGATTATGTGTAAATGTGATTTTTACTTGAAATCACTTTTGACAACTTTCTTACTTAAAATTGTTGATGTGCAGGTTTAAAGAAAAGTATAAGATTCTAGAAGGAGAATGCTTGGATCAAGATTGTCATAGCATTGAGCAACTGTGATAGTTATTGCTATTGGCTTATATGTAAATTAAATGTCTAAAATAGAGATAGATGTGGCAATAGTATTTATTGAAATTCTTAATAGTGTCTGATTTGCAAAATAAATTAGAGCAAAAAGTGGATTTGTGTAGAGAGGCTGTTGTTTTTTTTTTTTTTTGGTTGCAAAATTGAATTTGAATTTTGACTTTGAGCCAAGTAAACATACTAATGATGCCAAAATCGTATCACATACAAGGGTTGCAATTCTCTTTGCAAATAGTTTCCCTGTTGTCTTTAATGTTGCTTTAGTTTCAAACATTACACTTTTGTTTTTCTTTTTTTTGGTGGGCAAATCAGTCTCTTACTTATTATTTCAGCTTTTTCTTTTAATTTTTAACGTAACCTAACAATTTTTTTTTCTTTCTCAATCTCTTCTCTTCCTCTTTCTTTTTCTTGGTGGGCAAATTAGTCTCTCCTTGATTTCTTTTAGTTTTTTCTTTTAGATTTTTCTTTTAACCTAAGGTTGGTTAATTATCCTTTTATTTAACTATCCCGTGCATCGCACGGGTTAGCGACTAGTTATAATAAAAGTTAAATTCAAAATTCAGAAATAAAATCTGATATCATAAAAGCGCACACACATAACAAATTCTCAAATAATTTTTGTTGTGCTCGTCGCACGACAAACTCATCAGTTGGCACCATAATAATTAAATTCTTGCAAACCACACAACTCTTGAGCATGCCAAAAGATTATTACTCTGGGACAAGGTACCTTGTGTTTCCGCTTTGTGCAGCGAGTGTTCCACTGCATGTGGTGGTGGAAATAGAATATCATTTTTACTCCTCTAAAACAACTCTCATGACATCTCGGCGAACTCCAATATCATTAATATAACGATTGACACAGTATGTGCCATAACTTGCCGCCAGACTGCCAACACTGGTAGCTCCATATACAAGTGGTGAAGAACGGGCTAGAAACGCAAGTGGTACATAAAGGAAAACACCAGCAGCTTGAAAGGATGCTGCCTGCCCACTCTGGCCCACTTTAACAGTAGGAATCACTTTCAAGCCTGTTTTGCAGCATAATGCAAAGTCTTCACAGTTGTTCTTCATAACATGATAGACACCAAAGCCCTTCCGGAGGAAATAAAAGGCACGATGAATAACTTGTTCATCTGACTCAGATAAAGCAAGAGTGCAGGTACCTCCACGAGCTTTGGCAAGAAAGAAAGCTGGTGTGAGACCATACTCATAGCGGTAGAGATCTCCACCTGAAAGAAAACAATCTATACAAGAAGAGATGACTCCATCACGCCTTGATTCATCACCACATATTGGGCATGGATTGTCCAAAGGATGTTGAGGTAATGAGCTCCCAATGATGTGGTCTAATCCAGTTCCTGTACCAATTTCCTGGCCTTCTCCCCGAGTAAAGTGGATAACATTTCCCTTGTTGACATATATCCCTGTTGTTACAAAGTAGAATCTAGCTGTTTTTACTTGAAATAACTAAAATTGTAATATACACACACACCAAGCAAACTAGAAATCAATACTTGCTCTATCGTTCATCTCAAAAAAGAAATCAACTCTTGCTGTAAAAACAATTTCCAAGAAAAGACGATTACAATCATTCAATCAAACACAAAGACCCTTTAACTGCTAGTATAAGTGTATAACCCTTCTGTTTTTCAAATTACTGCTCTACTGGTATAACTAGATAAAGGTAATTAAGCATTGATTAGGATTTCAGCATTGTAATCAACCCCAACAGTTCAACTATAGCCCTACTAAAATGTTAATTTGAAGCCAATTCCAAGAGCCCTTAATACCATTAGGTCCATTACAAGATTATTAAAAAATATACATATTTACCATTTCAAGATACACAAAAGCATTTCCAAGTGAAAAAGACGTAGGACACATTGAAAATATAGCATCTAATTGCGCTTTTGTTGGAAAATATAATAAATTATTAAAAATAGTATTGTGGTAAAATTCTTTGAGAGAATAGTCTTTCTTTAAATTTTGCATTGAAATCGTGTTTCAAAAACACAATTTCAGTTATATCACATCTTGCACTAAAATAATATTTTGAAAAGACAACAAAATTTAAAATTTCAATACTTAAATTCATCATTATATGCAACATGATGCTGAAAAGGATGAAGAGGAGTGTGCAGGGAAGCATGGTAAGTTTGGTGAGGACTCTCAATCAAATGAAACAGCGGGAGTGCTAGAGCACCCTTGCCAAGCATAATGAGGCTGTTAAGTTGGAACTGCCAAGGGCTTGGGTCCTTGGGAACTCTTGGACAATTTGAAGCCTTCACAATTTGGTAAGGGATCAAGCTCCCACTGTGTTTCCTAATGTAAACAAGACTTGATAGAGATGGTTTTGAGAAACATTGTAGAGAACTACCTTTTCCAAACAAGTTGATTGTTAAAAAGCTTGATTCTGGAGGAGGTTTAGCATTGATTTGGAAAGCGGAGGTGCAATTAGAGGTGATAAATTACACAGAGAATCATATTTTGGCAGAGGTAATAGAGAATGATGGTTTTGAATGGTTCCTAACTGGATTCTATGGCTGGCCAGAAGCTTGTCAAAAACAAAAATCATGGGCTCTCTTAAGGCATCTGTCTTCTTTTGTGGATGGACCATGGTGCTGTATTAGGGACTTTAATGCTTTCTACACTCATCAGAAAAGATGAGTAAGCATCCACCACAGGCATGGAGGACTTCGGGGCTGCTTTGGATTTTTGCAATCTGGTCAACCTTGGATTTCATGGTTACAAATTCACTTGGAATAACAAGCGACCAGGAGCAGCAAACACTAGAGAGAGACTGGACCGAGCTGTTGCAGACAAGGAATGGAGAGACAAGTTCTCGGCAAGCACTGTGACTCATATGTTCTCTCATGCTTCAAATCATCTACCACTTATTTTGCAGTCCGGGACAGATAAGAGATTTAGAGTGCATAAACTTCTTGAAGTGCTAAATTCCAGTGACCCCACAGAGGCAAACAGAGCTGAATTTTTGGCAGCAAATAAGCAACTTGATGATCTTCTCCTTAAACAAGAAATATATTGGGCTCAACGTTCTTGACTGCCTTGGTTAAAATATGAAGATAGGAACACAAAATTCTTTCATTCTAAAGCCTCACAACGGCGACGAAGGAATTTTATTCAAGGCATGAAAGATCAACAAGGTGTGTGGGTTGATCAAATTGAAGATGTAGTAGATGTGGCGACAACTTATTTCGAGAATATATTTAATTCAGTTACATGCCTTGGTTAAAATATGGAGATAGGAACACAAAATTCTTTCATTCTAAAGCCTCACAACGGCGACGAAGGAATTTTATTCAAGGCATGAAAGATCAACAAGGTGTGTGGGTTGATCAAATTGAAGATGTAGTAGATGTGGCGACAACTTATTTCGAGAATATATTTAATTCAGTTACATGTGACCAGATGGAAGAATGTCTCGATGCAGTTTCTCACAAAATGACTTCAGATATGCAAGAAGTTCTGTCCAGTGAGTATAGTGTTGAAGAAATCACAACAGCGTTGTTCCAAATGGGACCAACCAAAGCTCCTGGTCCTGATGGTATGAATGCTCTTTTCTACCAAAAATTCTAGCATATTGTTGGTAATGATGTGATTAATGCTATTTTGGATTTTTTGAACACTGGTAATATGGTGCTTGATATTAATTATACTCATATTGTTCTCATCCCTAAAGTTAAGTCTCCGGAGAAAATGTTAGACTATAGACCTATTAGCCTGTGTAATGTTATTTATAAAATAATATCAAAAGTGTTGGCTAATAGACTGAAGTTGATTCTGCCCCAATTGATTTCACCCACCCAAAGTGCTTTTGTCCCAGGCCACCTTATTATTGATAATGTACTTGTGGCCTATGAAACTTTGCATGCCATGCATAGTAGAAAGAAAGGTAAAAAATGTGCTCTTGCATTGAAGTTGCATATTAGCAAGGCCTATGACAAGGTTGAGTGGTCTTTTCTTAAGGGCATGATGATCAAGTTGGGTTTTCTTGAAGGGTGGATTAATTATGTCATGAGTTGTGTCACCACCCCCCTCATTCTCGGTTTGCATTAATGGTAAGGCATATGGTAATATTTTGTCATCTAAAGGGCTCCGTCAAGGAGACCCTTTATCTTCTTACTTGTTTCTTTTATGTGTAGAGGGATTTACATCACTACTAGCTAAAGCAGAGGAGGTTGGAAGACTTCATGGAGTATCCATTTGTCGGACAACACCTAAAATATCAAATTTACCTTTTTTATTGACTCCCTTTTGTTTTGTCAAGCCAATCAGGAAGAAGTGAAGGTGATTACTGATTTCTAAATCTCTATGCAACGGCCTCAGGGCATGCATCAGTTTAGACAAGTCTTCGGTGTTCTTTAGTGGCAATACTACGGGTGCACAAAGAGACTGGATTACAAATGCATTGGGAGTGAAGGAAGTGGAAAAGTTCGAATCCTATCTGGGGTTGCCCACCTTGATTGGCAGGTCAAAATACCAACCCTTCTCATTTCTCAAAAAAAGGGTTTGGAAAAAAATATATGGATGGAAAGGGAGATCACTATCTAGAGCTGGAAGGAGGTGCTACTAAAAGCAATGGCCCAATCAATTCCTACATATACAATGGGAGTATTTCAATTACCAGTGAAGCTTTGTGACGAGCTTAATGCGATGTGTGCAAGGTTTGTGGGGTCAGTGTGGAGATGAAAAGAAGATTCATTGGAAGAGTTAGGATTAATTGGTTCAACCAAAGAAGGATGGTGGGATGGGATTTAGAGACATTCAGAGTTTCAATCTTGCAATATTGGCAAAGCAAGGGTGGAAATTGTTAATTGATCAAGGATCTCTTCTCTATAAGTTCTTTAAGGCAAAATACTTCCCTAGGTGAAGCTTCTTGGAAGCATCTGATACTCCAAACAGCTCATATGTGTGGAAAAGTTTAATTGCGGCCAAGCCAATTTTAAGTAAAGGATGCTGCTGGAGAGTAGATAATGGCACTTCCATCTGGGTGTTATCAGATAAGTGGATTCCATGCCATCCAACAAACAAAGTACTTATTCCACCGAATGAAGTGGAGTGGGAGTGGCGGATCTCAAATTTAATTGACTGGACAAATTTTTAGTGGGATAGAGATTTGATAAGCTCGGTGTTCCAAAGGTTTGATGCAGAGGCTATTTTGCGAATTCCCTTAAGTAGAAGGTACGTACCAAATGTGCTGGTGTGTTTGCCTAACAAGAATGGGATATACTTGGTCAGATCGGGCTACCATACAGCTAGGATGTTGCCGAAAGAGGCGGGTTGTGTGGGAGAAAGCTGTGTCCCGGTATCAAGTAGTCAAGTAAGGGCAAGGATTTGGAAGCTCCATGTTCCTAACAAAATAAAGGTGTTTGGGTGGCAAGCATGTCAGAATATACTGCCTACATGTGAGAACCTGGTTCAACGGTGAATAATTGAAGATGACATCTGCAATACCTGCCAAAGATTCCCAGAAACAGCGATTCATGCTTTGTGGGAGTGTGGAGCAGCTCAGGACGTGTGGGCTGGTTGTCCAGTTTGATCTCTACAGAAATGCTTAACTGGCCAAAAGGATGTTCTGCAGCTGTTTGCCGCTCTGATGCTCAAGCTTTTTGAGGATGATTTCAAACTTTTTCTGGTTCAATGCTGGCTGATTTGGAACCAATGTAACTCGGTTTTGCATGGGAGCAATCTGCAGGAACCAGCTCGGCTTAATGCAAGAGCCGGGAATTACATAGATGAGTATAAAGGAGCACAAACTCAGCTGGAGGTTCCAGTGTCAAATGGACAACCACAAGTGTGGCAGCCACTCGAGGGATCAATCTACAAACTCAACTTTGATGCATCAGTTTTTGCAGACATGGCAGCATCTGGAATTGGAGTGGTGATTCGGAATGACAGAGGAGAGGTCATGGCAGCGTTATTGTCAAAAGGTCCTGCGGTGACAGAAAGTGAGGAGGCAGAGGTGTTGGCGTGTAGGAAAGCTCTAGAGTTCGCGGTGGAAGCTTTTTTTTCTGAGTTGGTAATTGAAGGAGACAACATCAATGTTATACAGTCCATTACCTCACCACGGATCAACTTGTCTCAATTGGGCAATATTTATGATATTTATGATGATATTCACTGTATTGCTGGCAATCTCCGGCATATGGAAATAAAGAGTATCCGACGAAGTGCAAATAGGGTTGCTCACTCCTTAGCTCACTATGCTAGGCTGTAGAATATGGCTTGAATTAGGAGTTTAACTCCTTGTTGGATTTAGATAATAAAGGAATTTTATTCCTTTTAGGTTACTGTTGTTTGAAGTTATCAAGCTCTATTAGAATTCTTGTCTACCACTTGATTTTGAATTTTATTTGGAATAGGAGTGATTAACCTTTTGTGCGTGGGAAAGAAGTCTAGTCCTTCCTGGTTTTGGATATACTAGCCGACTCAAGTCTCCTATATAAGCATAGTGCTACTATGGAAAATTAGAGAGAGTGTGTGTGTGAGAAAAAAAGGCTGTCTCTTAATTTGGTTATTTGATATTGTGGGTTGCAATATAGAATAGCAAGAGAGGTTTGTTGCCGCTTGGTTTTGATTCTACGGTTTGGTGATTTGCTCTCTCTTGGTGTGTTGCAATTTTTGAAATTGATTTGTTCCTCTCTCTTTAGTTTGTGCGCAATTCGTATTTGATATTTATGAACCTTTAGTTCTTTGGTTTGTATTTGGTTCTTTGGTTTTTTGTATTTGTGAGAGAGAGCTATTTGAGTGTATTTGGGATTTGGGTTTGTAAGAGTGCCTTACACCAATTTGTATTAACAAAAATTTGATATAGTGAAATTTGTTCGTCGCCGCCCGTGGATGTAGGCTATTGACCACGTAATTCTTGGTGTTTTGTGTCTATTTTCTTTTTTATTAATCTTTTTCGTTCTTATTGTTAGTTTGGAGATCTTTTTCAAGCCTAAAATATTTTCACAATCAATCTTTGGTTAGTAATTTGAGCTTCTGCTATTTTACAACATAGGCATATACAGGGGTGAAGCTGCACTTAGCATGGCCCCCCCCCCAAAATTTTTAAAAACTTCATAATGTATGTATATTTTGCAATTGTTTAAAATATTAGACCTTAAAATCAATATTTGGCCCCTTCAAAAAATAAGAGCTGGCCCCTGCAAAAAAGAATTGAACAACTAATTGTTGGGTTCCAAAAAATAGTTGTTAAGAACAACAAACTATCCACTTTGTAACATAAATAGTTGTTACTTTCAATTTTTTTTTTTTTTTTTTCCTCTCTTAATTGGTGAGTTTTGTTTGTTGAGTTCAAATAGTAAGTTCTTAATAAAATAAATTTCTCTTAGAGTTATTTTATTTGTGACTATGTCTTTTTGTTGTTTTTATTAAGTTTTAAATTGTTTGTCAATACTTAATTAGTTAGTCACAAAGCATCAAATGAAGAAAAAAAAATACACCTACATTGAGGATATGTAATGTTAGGTAGTGACAATACTTAAAAAGCAATTTTCTCTTGGACACACACATATAATTTTTATATTTAATTTTTAATTTGGGACTAAGTCTTTTATTGTTATTATTGTTGTTAAGTTTCCAATTGTTTTTCAATGCTTGATCTAGACTAGACATGTTGAATGAAAAAAAAAGTAGAGGATAATTTAATGTTATGGGGTAAAAATGTAGCTGTGTAAATGTATGTATAAATATGTAATTCGGCCCCCCAAACTAAAAATCCTGGCTATGCCCCTGGGCATACAGACGACGATATTGTATGGTTAGAAGATTCACCCCACCAGCCTTAGAGCCTTTGTATGTGGATTCTCTATCTATTTCTGATTGAATGAAGTTTGAGTTTTCTTTTTTCTTTTTTTTTTTGGTAATTGAAGTTTGAGTTTTCTTTCAAAAAAAAAAATCGTCATTATAAATAAAATAAATATTATTTTTTTCAAAAAAACCTCACCTAATTTAATGGAGCCATATAAACTTTATCTGTTTTTTTGTATCGTGTTCTTTCCTGAAACAGTGGAGATGTATGTCCCACAAACGTAACTCCAGTTTCAGAAATAGTAGTTAAATTTCCATCAAAATTTGTGATCAGGGTTGACAAAACAAAATAAACGAGAAATATGAGAAAAACAGATCCTATTATGAAGGAGTAAAGCAAATGCAGGAGTAATTACTTAGATACTAATCAACCCCAAAATACAAATATAAATATAAATAAAAATGAAAATTATAGAGAAAGTAAAAGAGGAAGAAATGGAAAGGGCACCGTGGTGGGAGTAAGCATAGGCGAGTCTCCAGGAGTATATATGATCCCCAGGTTTTAGATTCTCCCTCTCGATCTTGTTCGATACCACTCCCATTGCTTTTGCTTTTGCTTTGATCTTTCTCTGCCCTGTTCCCTTCTGCAACTCTCTTAATGATCAATGAAAACAATAAAGACAAAAATTCCCACTACCCACTGAGAATGAAAAAGTATAATTGCTTGTGCAATGCAATCGCTTCCTTTTCTTTACTTCCACTTTCCCTTCTTTTTTTTTTTTTTTTTTTTAACACACTTTTTGTTTTTAAATTTGATTTTCGTCCCTTAAATTTAAAGTGAAAATTAAAGTTTAATGCTTCAAAAATTTTAAAAGTTATTAGTTTCGCTTTACTATTTGATTATACCTAAGTACTCACATGGTATCTTTTTTTTTTCTCAAACCTTTCCAGTATTTCGAGATGACTGTATATATAGGACATTTCCAGTTTGTCCCAAGATTTCAAAATCTACCATGAATAGGGCTAGGGAGGATGTATATAAAGCTATAACTGAATTGAGCTATATTTATAAAAAAACTCGTGTTTGGCTTCAGGAAAAATTTGTTTATGTTCATTTACTTGGTAAAGGAATCAAACTGAAACCCAAGTTTAATTTCAATTTAAAGGAGCCAACTCAAACATAATAATATAAGGTTTAATCAACTCAATTTAACTATATATTGTATATTTATATGTATAAACATATAAAGAAAATATGTTTATATACACTTGATAGTTGTGTACAATTATAAATAAGTTCATAAGGTATTTTCTTCTTAAAAATGTTCCTAAAATATTAAATTAGTATTAATAATTTATTATTGATAATATAAATAGTTTGTTTTGCTGTAAAAATCATATAACTTTTAACAATAAAAGGTTAGTAAGGTTAATTTTTACAAGTTCATAAAATAAAATCATTCTATTTAAAGTAACTCTAATAATATAATTTCAACTATAATTTATTTATTAATTATTAGCATAGATTTGTGAAAAGATAAATAAAAAAATAAAATAAAATAAAAAGATAGTGGTGATGTTGACTATATAAAAGAAAAGAATAAAGTAAAATTTTTTATTTTTTTGATATACTAGCCAACTCAAGTCTCCTATATAAGTATAGTGCTACTATGGAAAATTAGAAAGAGTGTGTCTGTGAGAGAAAAAAAGGTTGTCTCTTAGTTTAGTTATTTGATATTGTGGGTTGCAATATAGAATAGCAAGAGAGGTTTGTATATTTATAGGGTTGGGTTCAAGTTACATTAGTCCCTAAGTAATGTTACATTACCAAATAATTTGTTATTGAATTAATATTTTGAAAATTCAACCGTTGAATTACATATTCTATATGTTCTTAACATGTATGCCAATTTTCATATCAATCGGATATTATTTATCATTTAATCTATAAACTCATCTTTTATGCATTATTTTAAATTACAAAAAATTTGAATTTTAACAATTGATTGATGACATGGCTATTAATCTTTGATCACCTCGAAATTTTGCAAGCATGAAGAATATATGAAGATAATGTAATCTAACGGTGAATTTGTCAATATTCTCATCCAATTGCTTAGAGTTACACAAGGTGTAATTTGAACCCATCCCATATTTATATGTATAAATATATAAAGAAAATGTGCTTATATACACTTGATAGTTGTGTACAATTATAAATAAGTTCATAAGATATTTTCTTCTTAAAAAAGTTCCTAAAATATTAAATTAGTATTAATAATTCATTATTGATAATATAAATAGTTTGTTTTGCTGTAAAAATCATATAATTTTAACAATACAAGGTTAGTAAGTTTAATTTTTACAAGTTCATAAAAAAAAAAAATCATTCTATTTAAAGTAACTCTAATAATATAATTTCAACTATAATTTATTTATTAATTATTAGCATAGATTTGTGAAAGGATAAATAAATAAATAAATAAAAAGATAGTCGTGATGTTGACTGTATAAAAGAAAAGAATAAAGTAAAATTTTTTATTTTTTTGAAGAAAAAATAAAATGAAATAAGTTTGAACATGTAGTCTAGTTTGTTTCATAAGCTTGAGCTTGACTTGTCTTCAAATAAATTTAAATAAACAAACACAAACATTTAAGACTTGGCTTGTATATACTATATAGCCCACACGTCTGGCTAGAGATAGGGTGCAAAACTCTCAAAATAAGTACCCATGTCATGGCATCGATTCAAGCATGACTTATTTCTTGCCGCATATTTAGCAAAATAGAGGCACGGGTTGCTACATTTACAAAAATTTTCACAACAAATTTAATATAGTAATTTGTTACTGATTCTTATTTGGGCTCATCGTTGCCATTACTTTTTTACCTACTATTTACAATTCGTCACATAAGATTTATTATGAAATTATTGTGAAAGAGTTGTATCTCTTGTATTTTTCAACATAAGAATATAACAAGAGAAAAGTAAAAATCTAGGATGTGTTTGTTTGAAAGTAAAATGAGGTAAACAAAAAACTTTAGAGAGAAAATAAGTATGAAACTTTTTTAGAGTGTATTTGATTAGATAGAGATGTAAGAAAATAAATTATGAAATTTAGGTCTTTTCTTTCTGAGCCCACCAAAATTGAGAGAAAACTGAGCAGTGAAGTACGGTGTCCCATGTGCACATTTTTCAAACTGTCTTTATTTATTTATTCTTTCTCTTTTTCCACAAGGCAGTAAGTTGCACTTTTTTTTTTTGGGCACTGGGCAGCACCGTTGCCCTTTTTTTGTTTGTTTGTATTTTTTTTTTTTTTTTTTTTTCTGGGCTGTTGCCTCTCTTTTTTTTTTTTCTATTCTTTTTGTTTCTTTTGATTTTCTAGGGCCTGGCATGCTCTTTCTTTCTTTTTTTCTTTTTTTTTTTTTTTTTCCGGGCAGTAACATTGCCTCTTTTTTTATTTTTTTGGATATGATTTTTATTTTTTAATAAATTTGAGTGATTGTTCTTTTTTTTGTGTGTGGTTATTTGTCACTTTTTTTTTTTATTTAAGTATCATTCTTTAATAAGGGGATATGAGTAAATTTATTTAAACTCATTTTTTCTATCTTTCTACTTTTTCACTCCTAACTAAACAAAAATGAAAGAAAATAAAATATTTTCTATCATCTCACTTTTTCATCCTTCTATCATTTTCTATCCTCTCACTTTTTTACTCCTCCAACCAAACAGACTCTCAAAGAAAATAAAATTTAAAATAATTTTTGTTACATTTTTTTATTATAAAAGATAAGAAATTTTTTTATTACGTTTTAATTTTAAGATAATTTTTTATTAACATACCATTGTGCACAACATTTGATAACATATTCCATCCATTTAACTAACCAAAATCTAACATAATGATTAATGACTAATTTGATCATTTCTCGAAGTTTAGGGATTAAAAACTTCAAATTGGAATAATAGTTGGTTTGATTTGACCTGAAGTTCAAAGGGGTATTTATGTATTTTATCATTAAATTTTCTATAAATATATCAATTATTAAGTGGAGCCCAATGTTTTCTTTCTGGGTCTGCCAAATAGTTTTCTCTCCAAAATATGAAGAAAATTTGGTGAGAAAAATTTGATAGCTGAATGACAAAAATGCCTATGTGCAAGTTGCACATGGACTTCAAAACGTTGCTTTTTTTTTTTTAGTCTTTTGCTTTACTGGGCGTTTGCCTCTTCTCTTCTTTTCTCTCTCTCTCTCTTTCTTTTCTTTTCTTTTCTTTTTCTTTTTTTTTTTTTTTAGATGTTGCACTTTTTTCTTTTTTCTTTTTTTTCTTTTTTTCTTTTGATTTCTTAGGGCTGTGGCATGGTACTTTTTTTTGTTTTTCTTTTCTTTTTTTTTAACCAGACATGATTTTTTTTTTACATAATTTTTATTTTTTTAATAAATCTAGGTGATTGTTTTTTTTTTTTTTTTTTGGTTGCTTGTCACTTTTTTGTTTTAATTAGGTATTATTTTTTAACAGTGGTATATAAGTAAATTTATACAAACTCATTTATACCATCATTCTACTTTTTTCATTCTCAGCCAAAAAAAAATGAGAAAAATTAAAATATTTTTTATCTATGCATGTGACAACCTTGGATTCCATTAGACACATTGTCAAAGCTCATTTATGAGCTTGTTCCAAAAGTCTTCAAAGCTTGCTTTCTCATTTATTGAGAAATGACCAAAACTTGGGAGCGGTCTGACTACTCTTAATAAGAAATGATGTAAGGCGTGTGGGACATGCTAACGAAAAAAAAAAAAAAAACTAAGGCCATTCGGCCTTGTGGGAAGTTGAAGCAAATAGAGAGCTAGCCATTTTGGCCATTTTTGTGTGAGTTCCAGAGTGAGCAAGAAACACAGAAAAAGAGAGCTTCAGCTTGAAAGGTGCAGTCTGAAAAGATAGAGAGAAACACAGTGAGAGTGTGAAAATGAAAAAGAAGACATTTTTCTTTGCTCAAGTTAAAGTATTCAGAGGAATATTTTGTTACTGGCTTTGTGGTAAGATTATATTTACTCGTTGAGATTTATTTGTTGTATATCCAATTTATTGTGAACTCAAGTCTAACACAAACTTGAGAGTTATAATCTCTATTTCATGGTGGATATTTTTCAGAGCTACCTCGTAATTCTTTCCTCTACACCGAAGGGTTTTCTACATAAGATTTGGTATTCTTATGCGGTTGTGTTTATGTGGTGCTTGCTGAAATTTTTTGTTTCCATAATATTGTTATTGCATGATAGTTATATATATTTTAATTCACACATAAACATTGAGGGGATTTAGAATTTTCCTCCAACACTATTCTCTAACTTTTTTATCCTCTCATTATTTTTATCCTCCTACTTTTTCATCCCTCCCACCAAATGGACACTAATATGATTTATATGAGTCTTTTAAGAAAATTTAATTTTTTAAAATCCTAATGTCTCTCATTTATCTACAAATTTGAAGGAATTGGAGGAATTAATGAAAAGGGATATTTTTCAATGAGCCCTAACACAATCAAATCAATACAAAAGTTGTTCACCTGAGTTTTAATATATATTCTCTCTTGTCATCGTAAGTATGATTATAGAAATAAGCACAGTTGAGACAAGAAGGGGTGGTGGCGCAGTTGGCTAGCGCGTAGGTCTCATAGCTTCGTTGAGTTATCCTGAGGTCGAGAGTTCGAGCCTCTCTCACCCCAATATTGCTGTATTTTAAGGTTTTCCGGTTACATTAAGAACGGACCAGGGATTTCACATTTGCAACTTGCCAACAACTCAATATAATAAAATATTTATAAAATGATAACATATATCTGAATAATTAAAACTGAAACTCTCACTCAAAAAAAAAAAAACTGAAACACTATACCTACATCTGGCACTGCATGTGTTTTGATGAAATGTGGAAACATACCCAGTAATAATAAATTCTTCATGTGAAATTGGTGCTAACTTCATAAAAACAAAATTCTTAAAGTCAGTTTCACTTGAAGAATGCTATTTCCTCATTGAAAAAAAAAAAAAAAAAAAAAAGTAGCATTCTTCACGTGAAATTGACTGATTTTTTTTTTCTTTTTCTTTTTATGAAGCTAGCACCAATTTCCCATATGACACCACTTCCCGAATAAAGACCACAAACAAAAATATACCTATCAGTATATTGACAAAATACACTATGAGTGGACTAGATTCATTGCCTAGTAGAGATGTCTCTTGGAAAATGAGATAACCCTTCGGATCACTGCCAGCTGACCCATCTCTTGTTGATTCCAGGATTTATTTTGCCTAATTGAGCAATTTTCTGCCCTTTGTTAGACTCGGTAAAGGTTCTTTCCTTAGGCAGATCAACAGTAATACTGTGTCCTGAAGCACCCTTTGGCCTGCAAAAGAAATTCATATAGAGTCCAAATATAACAGCTAGCATATAAGCAACCTGAAATAAATTTTGCTACCTTCCCATTGAAGAACGTCTCATTAGAGACAGAATCTATTCATGATGTGATGTGCAGCAGCTTGATTCTCTCACCTCTTCTTGGGATGATATTGCTTTAATTGAACTGCTACGCTTCAATTGGAATCTTCTCCCAGCAGCTGTTTGTCCTATGACACGGTGGGATCTTCGGTGATTTTAGGTTTGGAGGTTCTTATCTTGAGAGGAGATTCTAGACTAGATTCGGAACTAACTCTTGAAATGAAACGTATGAATCTAGGTACATCTGCCGCTGGACTGACAGAGGGAGCATCAAGTCCCATGAAATCATCATGAAGGAAACCATTTGTTTCTTCTCTGTATTGGCAATGGTTAGAAGAGGAAACTGTTCCACTTTGAACCATCGACATTTGCCTGTATTCGTCAGGAGCAACATGTTCATTAAACAATGTTGAAATTCCCAGAAAGTGGTCACACTGTAACATATAGAAATGAGTGGACAAATTAATCTTCCAAGTTTCCTAAACAACAAGATCCAAAAGCAGAAGTTGTGAAAGCCTACAGTGGCAGTAATGCAGTAAGTATAGGTGGTTCACTTATATGGAATGAAAATTTTGAGCTCTTTGACGTTTTGCACGAGTCAACCTCCTATTCTTTCTGTATTACTTATTCATATTATTACAATGTTCCCGGTAATATTCTGATATAGAGATTTACAGTTCATCAGCTATATGAAATTCTCCAATAGCTGTGGGTGAATATATGTTTTTTACCCGTGCTTGGGCTGTGTCAGTGTCCGTGTCACTGAAGTGCAGTATTTCTTCATAGGAGTACTCATCCTAGTCAATAAAAAGTGAATGGACAAACTTTGTTTGATCCTCTTCATGTCCATTATGATCAGACTGAAATTGCACTTCATTATGGCCGTTGGTAAATGTGGAATCCATGAAAGAGGGTTCCTGCTGATTGTATAATGGAAGCTGTGAGGAAGAGGTATCATAATTCTGCGGCTGCTGCAGCAGCTGTAGGACTGATTCCAAGTCTTCTTCTGTGTGATCATATACCTGAATAAAGAATCGCAAACAAGCAGACATCAGTTCCAAATTTGCTTCTCATGGTCGATATTGGAAATATCCATAAGGCACGCTCCTTTTTACCTCTGGATTTGTATCCTCTGGCACAGGATTTTCAAAATCAGAAGCAATATAGCTGCTTTCTTCACCTTCATCGCAGGTTGCCTCTTCAGTTTTCTCATCCATTTTTTTCTTTAAGCGACAGAGGACAAAGGCTCTCTGCACAAGTGAATGAACTGATATTACTTTGTGGCAGTAGATAACAAAAGTTTCAGGAAAAAACAAGAACACAAATTTCAAACATCTAAATCAGAAGCATATACCTAAACTCTTCTAATCACATCAATCACAGTCTAGGATGACATTAGGTGTCCATCAAGTAGTAGTAATATACTTTCTGTTTAAGAAATGCTAGTTTTTATGGATACAAACAATGAAGTTCAAAACCCCTTGCTGTGAACAATAATGATGAACATCTTAGCAAAAAGGCCATGAAGTTTATGGTAACGCACAACAATCACCCAAAACCAAATCTATGAATGTGATTATAACTTAAAAGTACGTGAGATGAAAAATAAAATTTCACCAATTAGCTTTATAATGGAACTTAAATGGTCAAACACCACATTTGGCCCCTGAAGTTTATCCATTTTTATAATCTGGTCTCTAAAGTTTCAGAAGTAATAATCAACCAGGTACTTTATTTGACAATGAAATATTGAATTTGAGTGGGGCTTTCATAATCTTATTGTTTTTGTAATGAAATACTACTATATTTTCTAAACTTCTTACGAGTGTCAAAAAAAACAAAGACTAGTTTATTTTTTGGTGTCAATTCATATTTTTTGACAGAGTTAAACTCTAATAAAATTTAATTTTGATAAATAATAGATATAAGTTACTTAACACGATTAAAGTTTTTCTTAGGGGAAGGGGATTAGCCCCATAATCCGAACATAGTTTTGTCCCAACCAACTGCTCACTTTTTATCCATTTGTGCAGCTCACTTAATATTTTTTAAGACAACATTTTGTCCCCTTTTTTATCATAAACATGCTCTGTAGTGTAAGGGCCAAATTGAAACATTTTACATTTTTTTATAGAACAGTCTAACAATCGAATAAAACATGTAATAGAACCCGTCAACTCGCAACAAGAAAACTCTGTTCCCAATTATCTTAAATACATAGAGTAATCTTCTAATTGCACACACAATAAAACATGTAAAACAAGGAAAGTACCTATCATAATCCCAATAAAATGAATAATTTAACATCATGTTCATCTGTGTACCAAATTAAGAGCATTGACATGAACACCACCAACCTGGTGAGGAAGAGTTACTGTGGGTTGATACTCGTGCATAACCCAGCTGGTCCTGACCCCATCACGAACACGACCTCTATGGAACACTAGAGTCTTCTTTGTACCAATCACATTGTCCGTGCCTTTGGCTTTGATCTTCCTATCTTTACCTGTGACTTTCCAGTACCCGGATTTGGTAGCCCTGTTCGTTCTGTTACTGCTAGAGCTCTTGAAATCCCGGGGACTAAAGAAGAACCATTCTTGATCATCTGACTTGATCACTGAGAACTCTGCACAACCATGAAACAAGCAAGACCCTTCATTACAAAAACACCCTTTTTTTTCTTCTTTTTCTTTCTTTCTCAACGTCTCTGTTGGAAACACTTCATGCAAGAACTCTGAACTTCAATGAATGGTTACTAAGAATTGAATATAATAAAGTATGAAAACTAACTATTGATCATGAACAAGAACAAAATAGATTGCAAACCAATTAATTCTTGGAATTGAAGTAAGAGAAAACTGTTTTAAAAAAATTAAAATTTAACTTTTGGCACTTGGCACTTGGGTCAGTAAGATAATGCAGTACATACTAGGTAAATCCGAAGGCTCCCACTTGCACACATTAACTTCAGGGATGACATGGACTTGGGAGTCATTGCCTTCCATTTTGAGCCTCAGATAGTGACTCACGAGTTCTTCATCAGTTGGGTGGAATCTGAATCCCACTGGCATCGATTCCATTCCTTTAATGCTTGTCATTTTTCAATAACTTCAACTTTCATTAATAAGAAGAGAAAAATATGAAAATAAACACAGATTTTAATAAGAGGAAGAAGAGATTTAGGACTGATCTAGGAGCGAGAGCCATCTATAATGTCCTAGTATTGTTCGTATATGTGTATATATATTGCATTTGACTTGAAACTTTCCCTACAAGCCTTCTGCTCAGCTTAGTATACAAGTTGCCCTGAGCTCTGACAGAGAAAGAGAGAGACTGACACGTAGTCAAGGTTTTTTTTTTTTTTTTTTGGCTGAAAAGTAGTCAAGCATTATACCTATAAAGGTAAATTTTGCTAAATAATATATTTTTAATATTTATTATTTAATTCACACTACTTTGAAATTATTTGAAAATCAAAATCTAGTATATTTTTTTAAATCATTATTCACATCCAGAAATGCAAAAAAATTAATTAATTAATAAATAAAAGATTTTTCATCACCAAAAACCTATTTTATTTATTTTACATTAGTTTAATGCTGTAATAC
This sequence comes from Quercus variabilis, assembly GCA_030445155.1. NCBI lineage: Eukaryota > Viridiplantae > Streptophyta > Magnoliopsida > Fagales > Fagaceae > Quercus > Quercus variabilis. Next base: position 52,541,260 of record CP129446.1, on the reverse strand, counting down.
ATTATTAATCATTCATCTTCATATTCTATTACCTGGCTATTTAAATATTATTCTCTTTTTTTTATTTACAGTACTATTTTAATAATACATCCAACTTCTCATACTTAATTCTTTCAGTAAGATTAAAAATAAATAGGGGTGGAATAAAATAATAATATTTAATTAAGATATAGATATTACTACAATAAACATCTATAATGTTAGCAAAATGCAAAAAAAAATCTAGGTGTGGTTTTTTTTTTTTTTAAGCAATTGGTGCTACAATAAAATGCAAAATAACTAAAAACAAGTTTTAGAGCATCAAATGGAAATGCACTAAAATCCTATTTTCAAAACTTGAATAAAAAAAAGCTGCTAGATACCTGAATATTATCAACATAATATCAATTTAAATAATTTTTATTAAAACAATATTAAATTTTGTCATAATATGAATATTGGAATAAAAATATCCAATAAATTAGGTTCTATAAAAATTCAAACACATAAAATTATATTGGCCAATGAAACACAAATAATATTATCTTTTTAAGGACAATTAATTTAATGTAACTATATGTTTAAATTTGTTTGAAGAACCCAATGTACTACGACAAGTGATTTGATAAAATATTGTTCACATATGAGCTTTTATTAATCATTTTATGGCAGGTATGAAATTATCTATGGGCTGAGGAGCGAGAATTAATTCCCCAAATCGATTGTCAAAATTGGTCTATATTTGGCACTTTATAAACCAAAATTGTGGAAATTTTGGCTGTTATTTTTGCAAATAATAAGTTATTCAAAATTAAAATAGATAAAATCATACTTAAAATGAATTATGTTACGAGAAAATTAGGTAGATTAATTATATTATTAATTGAAAAGTAGATGTAGGGATAAGGGGCCCAAGAATATATGTTGGGCAAGGGCGTTGTCTGGGGACGCTTGGTGGTCCGAGGACAGATAAACAGTAATAAAGAGGTAAGACTCAGAATACCATGAGCAAGCTAAGAATGAGAGGGTTGGGGAAAGTAAGCCGAGGAAGAGTATCTCCTCAACTAAACAAAGCAGAGATCAGAAAGTGTATTCTGTCACCCAAAGTGACATTCCAGAAAGTTCTATTGATAAGCATATGTATTATGATCGTACATGACAAATAGGAGCTGGGAAATATCTAAGGGAAAGCTGCTACCAGCCTACTACCGCATTGAATGCTCTGCAACTAACTCTCTAGCCACATTAATGAGGAAGTGATATCTAAACAGTAATTTTTAGCCAAACAGTAATTTTCAGCCTTACAACTACTCCCCAAAGATTTCAGGAAAGTGCTGATGTGACAAGGATCAACACCAATAATCTAACCTACACGTGGAGGGCAGAGATGAAAGGGAAAAGATGGTATAAAATAGAAAGGGGGCCCTGAGAGAGGGGGATCAAAAATTTGAGAAAAGAATATCGTAGCACTAAGAACTGTATTTGTAATCAAATTCAAGAAATATATATATAAGAACTGATCTCCTTGAATTGTGCGGAGGACAGATTTTCTTTAGATAAAACTAGTCTATCTTTGCTCTCTTGCCATCTGGATCCACTATACTCGCTACCCAACTCGTCAGAGCCTAGTTTTTCAACCTACTCTCTACTAATTCATTGTATTGGGCTCTTTGAGCCTAAATCCTTTTTCTTTTTGGGCTTAAGACTCAAACCGTGTCCTTATAATAGATATTAGTAAAATCTAAATAAATAAACTTAATTAATAATTTTCATTTTTGCAAAGATAGAAATAATTTTGCTTTTTTTTAGAAGAATAATTTTGCATTTTAAAAGAAAAGAAGAATGATTTTTTAAATGTAAAACTTTATAATAGTATATTTTAAATAAATAAATAAAAGATCCCCTTTGGAATTGTTCTCTTTAACCAATAATATCGAGCCACCCTTGACATCATGCGCTCAAAGATTCATTTGATGTAATCTCTTTTTAATTGTATTCTGGTTTTTTTCCCCTTTTTTTAATGAAGAATTTGTTGAGGGGAAAATTTTGATGTTCCCAAATAGAATATGAGGTAGCCAAGCCGAAACTCGACAATGGGCCCTTGAAATAAAGCCTAAAAGGCTTTCAGTGTTGTGTAAGTCCATCCAAGCAAGAGATAGAGGCTACACCCTAACAAGAAAATAACAACAAAGCACAATAAACACATTACTGTTGTTTGTTTGTTATATTATTAGTCATTTTACAGCATCATAGTTCAAATCAATCTTCTAGTGGTACGGTATTATCTCCAGTGGTAGGGTAATTCCAGGTTAAAAAGTGTGTTTACATGGTAAAAATCATATGTTTTTCTTATTATTATTAAGTCAGCATAAAGGAAAACTTTCATAGTATCCAAAACATTATGGCATTCATCATAATAATAATAAACAAGGATTAAAGGCTCTATAGTTACAAATAAAAGAGGAAAAATATGATGGAATGAAGGGAGAGAAAAATCCCCTGCCCAATGCAACAAGTATTAAGCTAAGATTTTGGTGAGTGTGTATTTATAAGGCATAAATGAGATGAATGTGAGCTTTTTTTTGAGTGAGATGGGATTAATACTAAGATCAAGGCTTTTTGTGAGTGGTGGTCTGTTTATGACTAATTGAAAGACATTTATGGGCTGTGATTGTGTGAAAGGAGGAAAAGAGTATCTAAGATTAGATGAGTGTCGGTTAAAGATGATGAGGGGTGAGCTTGAGGAAAGCTAAATCATGAGCAAAGTAGTAAACAAACCAAAAGTTTCAAAGAAGGTACTTGTCTTTCTGTGGGCTGAGGTGTTCATCTTTTTATAACGGTGCTTTAGAGAAGCATTAATTAACAAGAATCTAAAAACGTAGGACTACTCAAAGGTAGTGAATCAAAGTTAATCTTCCCAAGGATTTTTTACCAGAATTAGGAGATTTACTTTAGGGCTGCCTTGCCTCTTTGGGTAATGATGGGATTTTAGAGTGCTTTGCATTAAATGCCAGGATTTTTGGTACTAAGCCTAATCAATGGGATTAAGGCGTGTATCAGGAATGAATCATAATACTACAACTGAGATTTGGTCCCCCAAGAAGTAAGATTCAATACCTTAAGCCAAGTGTCAAACTCTAAGTCCACTTCAGGGGGTTCTACTAGAGATCCCTTTATGCCCTCCAAACCACATGTTCCCAAATTTTTCCCTTTAAGATTCATGAGCTTGGTACATGAATCATGTCTTGAACATTTTTAACATCTATAGCATCAATTTGTTCAGTTTTGGATAACTTGGTTTTAGCTCTCCTTCCGCTAGAGGTACAATCTTGAGGAAGATGATAGAGTTCCATCATCTTTCAAACTTCAGCTGATATGACAGCCCACGGGCACTGTTCGCGTCAGGTAGAGGGTGGCAGAAAACTGATGGGACAGCCCCTAGTTCATCCTCAAAGGCTTGGTTCTCTTGTAAGAGTCTTTAGTTGTTTTTTGGTTAAGGATGAATAAGGACTGGTTGCCCACTTTCAAGCCTCTTGCTGGGGACCTTTTTGGGCTAGAACTTTGCTCCATTTCAGCACTTTTAGTTGGGCCACATGGCCCTTTCTTTGCTTGGGCTTGTTCCCTATTTCATGATATTCTTGGGCCTACAAAATGGGCATTAAAGACATGCTTTTCCATGAGTTTTTTACTCCTCATGGGCTTTAGTTGTTAGTAGAAATAAAATGAATTCATGAGCTTTAATAAATATTTATGATAGATTTTGGGTATTAATTCCCATGAGCCTGAAATAACAACTTGTATAGTTTCTCATAATTTTTACTATGGATTATTTTGTAAATGATATTTTCTTTGGGGCTTTTTTAAATAATGACCTCCAATATTGTTCTTGAGAATAATATTTACCATGGGTTTTAAATAAATATGGTAACAACCACTATAATGGAATAATGTGATGTTCTCATGAGTTTCTTTATAGATAATCATAATGGACATGTAGGATGAATAATTACCATGAGTTTTGGTAATAAATATTATGAATGTTGTGATGTAAGATAGATAGTAAACATGAGTTTATAATATGAAATAAATAAATGTCATGAGTCTAATAATCATAACTTTCCATAGGCTTTTATAAGATGATTGCCATGGGTTTTGAGAACAGATAATTCATAAATTCCATGAGCTTGTAATATTACAATAATATGTTTAAGAATCTAAAGTATTGTTCATTATTGGACTTTTAAGTGAAATAATTATGATATAGTATTTTGCCAAGTATTAATAACGTTGGACTTTTGATAGAATAGTGTCAAGTAGTTAGCTTAGGCTTTTAATAGTGCCAACATAAGTTGGGCTTTTGATATTGCCAATGAGAATTGGGCTTTGATGTTGATAATGAGAATTGGGCTTTGATATTGCCAATGAGAATTAAGCTTTGATGTTGCCAATGAAAATTGGGTTTTAATTATTGCCAGCGAGAACTGGGTTTTGATATTGCTAATGAGAATTGGGCTTTGATGAGAATTGGGCTTTGATGTTGTCAATGAAAATTTGGGTTTTAAATATTGCCAACAAGAACTAGGCTTTGATATTGCCAATGAGAATTGAGTTTTGATGTTGTCAATGAAAATTGGGTTTTAAATATTGCCAACAAGAACTAGGCTTTGATATTGCCAATGAGAATTGGGCTTTGATAATGTTAATGTGAATTGGGTTTTGGATAATTAAATTATCATGGGTTTAAACCATGGGCTTTGATTATGGATTTGAATTCCATTGATAAAATTGTTTTGCCATGGATTTGAATCATGGGCTTTTCAAATATTGTCAAGCATAAGTATTCTTGAACTTTAAATAAAATAGAATGTGTTTATTGGGTTCATAGGGCCCGTTTTGGGCTTAGCTAAATAATGATAATAAAAGTGGATAAAATATGAGTTTTTTGGCTTTTTGTGATATTTTATATCATGACCTATTTTAGATAATGAGATATGAAATATTTGTGATTGACGGAATAATAGAGCAAAAAATATTTGGAAAAACCTAATAACTTGTTAATGGTATAAATAGGTGATGCTCAAATAAGATTAGGTGAAAAAAAAAAAAAAGTACCCTAATAGAATTATATTCAAATTAAGTGCTCATTTAGCAAAGATTATTTTTGCCAACTTATTTTATTATTCAGCTTATTTTTGCTACTATTCATGGGTCCCATTGCACTTTTTAGTATTATTCATGGATTTCACTGTATTATTTCAGTTAATTTTTACCTTTATTTACAGTACTTTCAGTAAAAAAAATTTCAGTTTTTGCAAAATAAGCAGATCTCAAACAAACCCTTAAGTTTAACAAAGCTGCCCTTGTACTTGCAAAACTGTAGAGGAGGAGGGAAATGGGCGTTCCTTTCTCCATTCATACATTGCGCACAATGTAAAGAGAACTTTTTTAAAAAAAAATACAATAGAAAAAAAAAAATTTGAGAAGAAATACAATAGAATTTCAACATATAACGTTGTTCCATAATGAATCAATGATTGCTTTTATTGTTTGGCTAAGACAATAATTAGTTTTTGCTATAGACTTTACTATATTTCTAATTCAATCACAAAAGACATTATTAGTTGAACTAACTAAGCCCACCAACTATTCCATACTTTTAATTTTATTGGTAGGTTGAGTTCACCCTTCATAACTTATCATATTAACAAATTATGGGAGAAGTAATTTTCCAATTTTAGAAATCAATAATTAGGAGCACCACTTAATATAAATAAATATATATATATATATATATATATATATATCTTTTGTTTTGTTCATGAGAAAAATAAAATGATGAAAAATGTAATTGGTATGAATTTACTATTATATCCCTATTACATAGCATATAAGAAGTAACTTTTTTTTAATTATTATATAAAAAATATTACTTCTTACTAATTAAATTAGTAAAAGATGATAAGTATAAAATTTTAACAAATCACACTTACTATATTATTTTATTTTTCTTCACTCATCCATTTTGTTTATAACCAAAGATAAAAAAAAAGTGATTAGTTGAATTTGTTAAATTGAAACTCCCTATACATAAAGAATTAATAAAAAAAACGACACTTCATAATTATTATTGTGGGAGGAAAAAGGCCCAATCTAACATAGTGGGCCTAGAGCCCCATGTGAGGATTACTGTGCGTCCGAAGAAAAGGAGAGGTAAGGGCAAGACCCATCTGGAAGAGGGACCCCCCAGAAAGAAAAGTGATTACAATCCGAAGAGGTCGCCTTCTGTTCGAAGAGGTTATACTCCTCTAACGCGAATAGTATGGATCAATTGAACGTATAAAAGGTCAAAATGATCTTCCGAGGACTCCTCCTGATCAAGATAAGTTCTGGGTATATCTAAAGAAGATAAGAATGAGGAAATATCTAAAGGAAAAGCTGCTACCACTGCATTTAAGGCACTATAGCAACTTCTCTGGCCGCATTTATGTGGAGAAGACCTCTGAACAGTGTATTGTCACCTACCGCCACTCACACAGAGCTAAAGAAGATGCTTGACATGACATATACTCAAGTAGACTCACGAATGAGGTACAAGTGGACGATAGAGATGAGGGGAAGGGAGGTTATATAAAGGAAAGAAGCTCCTGAGGAAGGAGGGATAGAGAAAACAAGGGAGAAGAAAACAAAAAAATTTTATTGTAACCCTAAGATCTGTATTCACCATATAATCAATAATATACCTCTTCGGACACCAATTCTTTACGTGTAAATTCATGTTGGTTTATGCTTGAGAGTTGTGATTAATTGTTGTCGATTCCATAATCAACCTAGCTCTTTCACCCATTCTCTACAAATTTATTGTTTTGGGCTTGGGCCACAAATCTTAATCCTACAATTACATTATTTAAACTTCTTTCCCTATCCATTCATTTTATAATTTATATATAATAAAAATAATGTGATTAACTAAATTTAAAGAAATATGTTAGTTTAACCTATTATCTCAACTCCTTTCTTTGTCACATCTGCTATGATAGTCCCAAATTAAAAGAAAACCATCATCCTTACTATTCAAGCACATAAAACCTGATCTTTCATTGTATTCACCAATTTTACAAACTCATTAGCTATTTCATAAACTCCACCATATACAAAGTTAAAGCGTTTCAAAAGTAAGCAAAGTACCTACTGCATTTTTTAGTACCATGCAATTTAACTGCTACTACCACACATCACATCATTTAGTAGTCTTCTTCCCAAAGTGAATTTTCAAAAATTTTAACAAAAGATTATCCAACTTCTAAGGAGCATTTGTTCCATACAACATCTTAGATAATAAAATTTTGCGCCTATAATAAGATAGAATACCAAAAAATACTCTATTTTTCTTGGATTCTTAATAAGAATTAGGAGAGCATCAAATTGGAGGTGACCTAGTGCATCTATTTATCCTCGTCAATTCTATAAATATTTTCTCCTCAAAATAACAATGTGGGAATCCACTCTCTATGATGGCAAGCCCCTCCTTAGAAATATCATTTCCTTGCTTTATAATTGTTGCCACATTGTAAATTCCAAATTGAAAATTTTCAATTTGTGCTTCAAGCATTTGAGATTGTTTCTTTGGCCTTTTTGATGATGTTTCACATGAATACAAGTAAGGGAGCATTGAAGAATATGATCCAACATTTGGCATGTTCAATGTATCAAATCCATCAATATTTTCTTGATAGTTAGCACTATCCTCTGTTTTCCATTGGCAGACTTTTTCCTTTACACTTATTTGGCGTTTGGTTCGGGGTAATGTTTTAGGATTCCCAAAAATGTTTAAAGATCCCCATATATTTGATTGCAAATCACATTAGGGAATCAAATGCCAGGGGAATCTGGATTTCCCCTTTAACCCTTATTATGTAGGAATATAGCTTCCCTTTAAAACAGGTGAGTATCCACATTCCCAAGCTTAAAGGAAAATGTATTTTTTTTTTTTTTATTGACAATGTTCCCTTTTTCCTTATCATTTAAAGAATTGAGATAAAATATATAATAAATCATCAATATCTTTTCTTTTCTTTTTATCTCTTCCCACCAAAACAACATAAACATAACAGACAACTCTGTTGATATATTCATTAACAAAGTTCTATTTAGGTTTCACGTGTTGAAAGGGAAAAAAAAGTATGAAGAAACTAATGGACATATGGCCCCCATTGCATCTTGCTTCAAAATTGAGTCAAAGGAAGCTGAGAGATGAATGTAAGTATTCAATGAGCTATTGAAAATCAAAGGACTTTCTATATCAGAAGGACTCAAAGCTAGAGAATTGCTTATGGCTGATACACGTAAATGTGATTATTTTTACTCATTACCTAGGGACGTTAGGTATGCCTATGTTATTCAAGTGCTCACAGATGCAGGGGTGAATACATTAAATATGTAATAGATCGCATTTGTTTCATTGTTGATGAACTACTTTTATTCATATTGCTACTTCTATGGTCTTATAGACCTAAACTTCGTCAAGTGGTTTTGTTATTAATCTCTTTTAAAAACTATTATTAAGAATAAAGCATTTGAGAATTTAAATTGTTATTTTTGTATTGTACTTGTCATTTTGAAATGTTAGACTATAGTTTTAATGAATTTGTCATAATTTATAGTTTATTTTTTGTTTTTCATTATTTATTTAGAGGAAATTTTTTTTAAAAAAAAAATACTTATATTGGATTTACAAATCTAAGGATAGAATTGGAAAAATAAATAATTCAGTTAAGATTCCTAGGATTAAACTAAACATTATAATCTCACATTCCTAGGAATCTAATAAGATTCTCAATTAAATTAAACATAGGATTAGTTACATTCCTAGGTATCTAGATTGCAAGGCATCACATTCCTAGTAATCTAAATGCCGGAAGTCATGTGGATTTCCCTGTACCAAACGCCAACATATGGTATCTTCACCAGTTGCCCTATCCATACCAAATGTTGGTTTATTTTAATAAAATTAAATAAATAAATAATTGTATTTATAATTTTGTTGTTATAAAATTTATTATGAAATAATATTATATCATTTTAACTCAAATTGTTGTTACAAATAAATTAATATCACAGTAACCCCCATCATCTTTGTAACTTATTTTTCCATTATGTTGATGTTAAATTCTAATTATAACTCATATATATTCTATGTCTGTATAAAGTAGTATTACCACTCTTGAGATGTGTATCTAAAATGACTTATGAGTGCATATACACAAACATGATATATGAGATATATGTGTATAGAGTGGATACCTTTTTAGATTGTTTTGCGGGTAAAGAAGAGCGTTTCTTTGGTGGAGCTTTTGCTCTATGATGTAGTGCAAACTGATGGAGCTTACAATGTATGTAGCTAGATTGTTGTATCATGGGCTGGTGTGTTAGTGAACTCATTGTATAGATTGAGAAATATGTAACATATTCTCCTACAGTGCTGTGAAATGATTAAAATTGTTGGTTCCATGGTTTAGAAAAAATAAAATATTTCAAAATTTTCAAAATTAATAAGCAAGCTTACAATAAATCATTTGATTCTATCTTATTATTTTTTATGAAATTTAATTTGCATTAAATGATTAAAATAATTAGTGAAAATTAGATGATTTGTTGTGAGTTTGCTAATTAATTTTGAATTGTTGATTTTTTTTTTTCCTTCCCTAAACCGTAGAACCAACACCAAATAAATCAAACAGCTTGTTGTAGTATTAATCTAAAGTATATATGTGTGTAAAATTCTCTCTTAAAGACTTGAACCTCAACCCTTACCTCTCATACTCCACAAACACTTATACTTGTAAAGTAATCACCACGCCAAAGGTGCGCAGTGTTATTGTAGTGTATCTTTATTTTGTTGTTGTTAGGTTTACCTATAAGTATACAATACATACTATATATGCGATTTTCCCTTCTAACCCTCACTTTCTCCCCATTTCGGGGAGAGGAGGTTTGGCTGGACTAGAGTGGGAAATGGGGGATTCTAGCCTTTTACCCTTATTTTTTAAAATATTTGACAATATGCTCCTATTTCCAAACTATTTAGGTCCATGTCCCTGTTTTGAAACTCAATTTTCTCAAAATCGAGTTTCAATGAAAAATTCGATTGGTTTAAAATCAAGTTATGCCCGATCAAACTTTAAAAAAAGAAAAAGAAATTGCATGTAACTCGAGTTCGTGGAGCTCGAGTTCCATTTAAAATGCCGCTATAAGTCTTCCTGAACGCAACTATAGGTTTAGGGTGATCAAACTTAAAAATAAAAAATTTTAAAAAAAAATTGCATAAAACTCGAGTTCATGGAGCTCAAGTCCCATTTAAAACACCCCTATAAGTCTTCTTAAACGCAGCTATAGGTTTGGGGTGATCAAACTTAAAAATAAAAAATAAAACAAAATAAAATAAAAAATTGCATGGAACTTGAGTTCCATTTAAAATGCCACTATAAGTCTTCCTGAACGCAGCTATAGGTTTAGAGTGATCAAACTAAAAAAAAATTTGCATAGAACTCGAGTTCATGGAGCTCGAGTTCCATTTAAAACGCCGCTATAAGTCTTCCTGAACGCAGCTATAGGTTTGGGGTGATCAAACTTAAAAATAAAAATAAATTTAAAAAAAAAATTGCATGGAACTTACTCAAGTTCCATGCAATTTTTTTTTTTTTTTTTAGTTTGATCGACCCATACTCAATTTTGTACCAATCGAGTTTCGAAATAGAGATACAGACCTAAATAGTTTCAAAACATGAGCATATTGCCAAATATTTTAAAAATATGGGTAAAAGGCTAGAATCCCCATGGGAAATGCTTAAAACCTACCTTTACTACCCATTTTCTTTTGCAAGCCAAACCAAGGCAAAAATCTCTTATTCCTTTCATTTTTCTCTCACTCACTTTCTATTCACCCACTTTTCACCCCCAACAAAGTATAAAAGCTTTAGTGAAGTGGCAGATAGATGCATCTTCATAGCTAAATCCTTAACTAGGAGACTTGTCCAATAGATTCATGCATCACCAAAATTAGAACGTGGTCCCAGTTTTAGCATACTCAACCCCTAACAACTGACCACCTTCAAAGTTGGCACTTGGAAAACCACAGTAAACTGTAGTTTTACAGATCGTGTGAAATCATGGAAATAAGACTCATAGAGAGACCAATTTCTCTGATTGTTTAACCCTGCTCTGGAAACTCCAGGTAGAACATGGCAACAATTGCTAATAAACGAAATGATCAAGACAATATATATGCATTAAAATGATCAAATATCTCCAGTGTTCCATACCATATCTCTGTTCTAATAAATTTGAGCCATTAGGAAACAAATTAGCACAAGCTCGGAAGTGGAAAATGGCAGCCGCAAATTTTGTTCCAAAATATCTATAGACAACCGTCCCAAACATCCAAATGCAGGAATCAAAATGGAACAATGATTTCCAAACGCAAATCTAAGCATATGTGAAAAAAATGGAAATAAGTGCTTGTGTAACTTTTATAAATATAAATATATATATACACACACACACATTAAAAGGAAAGGAAACATGCATAAAATTTGACATTCAACATTAAGGTTCAGAATATCTTCAAATCTGAAGTAACAATATAACTCTTGATACATTTTTTGAAAAGATGACAACAGATCAAGACATATCTGAGTAACTAAAACTGAAGTCTGAAACACTACTTATGCCGGGTATCGACATTTGATTAGGATAACAAAGACAAATGCTATGAGACTACCCATCTGGCCACTGCATGTCTCTTCTTGGGACAAAATGTGGGAAAACATTTCCCGTAAGAAGAGCATCCTCAGGTGAAGTTGACCATTTTTTTTTTGTCTGAATTTAGCACTTGTTTCCACATATCACCACTCCCCAAATAACAACCACAAATAATAAAATACCTATTAGGATATTTACAAAATACGCCCAGGGTGGACTAGATGCATGGCCTAGAAGCGATGTCTCTAGGAAATTGAGATAACCCTTCCGATCACTGCCAGCTGACCCATCTCTTGTTGATTTCAGGATTTCCTTTGCATTGGTGCCTTTAGCCATTTTCTGCTCTTTGTTAGACTCAGTAACATTTTTTTCCTTGGGAAGATCAACAGTAACATTGTGCCTTGAAGCATCTTTGTCCTGCAAAAGGAAATCATATAGAGTCAAAATATAATAGCAAACATACAAGTAACATGAAACAAATTTTTCTTCCATGTAAGAATGTCTCAGTAGAGACAGTCATCTATTCATCATATGCTGCAGCTTGATTAATTCTCTCACCTTGTATTGGGTCACTATTTTAAGTGAACTGTTACTCTTCAATTGGGATCTTCTCCGAGCAGCTGTTTGTCCTACAACGTGGTGGGATCTTCGGTGATGTTGAGGTTTGGAGATTCTTATCTTTGGAGGAGATTCTGGACTAGATTCTGAACAGACTCTTGAAATGCAACATAGGAATTTAGGTTCAGGTGCTGGTAGACAGTCAAAAGGAGCATCAAGTCCCAGGAAATCTTCTCTGTGTTGGCTATCGTCAGAAAACGATACAGTTCCAAATTCGATCATAGCACACTGTAACGTATAGAATTCAGTGGACGAGTTAATTTTCCAAGTTTCCTAAACAGCCAGTTTCAAAAACAGAAGTTCTGAAAGCCTACAGTGCCAGTAATGCAGCAAAGACCAGTGCAAAACATCAAAGACCTCAAAATCTTCATTCGACATGAAGATTTTTTAAATATTTATAAGAAATTATCACATAAACATTGTAATAATATGAGATTCATATTATTACAACGTTCCTGTTAATATTCTGCTATGGAGATTTACAGTTTACTAGCTATTGGAGATTCTCCAATAGCTGTCGGAGAATATATGTTTACCTCTACCTCTGCTTGGGCTGTGTCAGCGTCTGTGTGACTCAAGTGCAGTATTTCTTCATGGGGGTGCTCATCCTGGTTAACAAAAAGTGAATCAACAAACTTTCTTTGATCCTCTTCATGTTCATTATCATCAGACTGAAATTGCAGTCCATTACAGCCATTGGTAAATGTGGAATCCACAAAAGAGGGTTCCTGCTGATTGTATAATGGAAGCTGTGAGGAAGAGGCGTCATAATCCTGCAGCTGATGCAGCAGCTGAAGGGCTGATTCCAAGTCTTCTTCTGTCTGATCATGTACCTGAATTAAGAATTGTAAACAAACAGGCATCAGTTTCAAATATGCTTCTCATGGTCTATATAAGAAGTTGATATGGGAAATATCCATATGGCATGCTCCTTTTTACCTCTGGAATTGTATCCTCTGGCATTGGATTTTCAAAATCAGAAGCAATGTAGCTGCTTTCTTCACCTTCATCACGGGCTGTCACATTAGTCTTCTCATCTGTTTTTTTTTTTAAGCGACAGAGAACAAAGGCCTTCTGCACAAGTGAATGACCCACTATTACTTTGTGGTAGTAGATAACAAAAGTTTCAGAAAAAAAAAAACAAAAAAACAAAACAAAAAAAAAAAAAAAAAAAAAAAAAAAAAAAAAAAAAACAAAACAAAACAAAATTCAAACATCAAACATCAAAATCAGAAGCATATACCTAAACTTTTCTACTCACATCAGTCACAGTCTAGGATGACATTAAGCATCCATCAAGTAGTAATACACTTTCTGTTTAGAAATGTTAGTTTTTACTTTTTAGAGATACAAACAATGAAGTTCAGAATCTCTTGTTGTAAACAATAATTATAAAACAAAGAAATTTTGTGGCAATTTGAAAACATTTAAGAACCTCAAGGGTTGACTATATGGTTCCCAAGGCCGCACAAGATCCTGGGTTCAAAATCTATTGTCAATATCTTGGGGTCAACCCTAAGAGATTCCTCCCTGTAATAACCCGGTGTGTGTGAGACGGGAGAACTATACACGTCCATCAGATTCTCAAAGAAGTTTGGATACCCTCATTTCTATAAAATAAAATGAATTAAATTAAAATTTTAAAAAAAAAATTCTCAAGCAAAAGGGCCTTGAAGTTTAAGGTAATGCGTAACAATTATCCAAAACCAAGTCTATGAATGTGATTATTACTTATACCCAATGTGAAAAATTACAAATTCACCAATTAACTTTTAATGGAATTTAAATGGGCAAAACCACATTTGGCCCTTAAATTTTATCCATTTTTTTTAATTTGGTCTCCAAAGTCCAAAGTTTCAAAAGTATTAATCAAATAGGTCCTCTATTTTAAATTTGACGATGAATGTTCTTTAGCCACATGCCCAAAAAATTATCATGTATTATATATAACTAGTGTGTAGTTTTGTGCATATGCACAAGTACAATGAAAAACAATTACAATTATATGGTTCAAATTATATAAATATTTATAAAAGAGATTCAAATTATACATGGTATTAGCTTAAATTTTCTTTAAACCATACATTTCTAAAATATGTAATGGTTTCTCATTTATATATATATATATATATATGATTTAGAATTTAATTAGTTTTAGACTCTTCGGCTTTTGTATCCAATAATTCATTTGCCACAAAAATTAAAAACTTAAATGAATACATGGCGAAAAATTAGACTCCATTTGAAATCCAATTTAGAATTTAATTGAATTTGGACTTTTCGATTTTTACATTCAATAATTCACTTGGCACAATATTAAAAATTAAATGGGAAACATGACGCAAAATTGAGCATTCAATCAAAATCTAATTGGATTTTCTCTAAGTTTTGGTTATTAATATATATATATATAATGAATTTGAGTGGGGCGTTTATAAGCTTGTATAACATATTTATAATTTTATAATTTTGTAATGATATATTACTATCTTTTCTAAACTTCTTTTAGTGTCTTAAAAAAAAGGACTAGTTTATTTTTTGGGGGGCCAATTTTACATATTTTTATGGGGCTAAACTCCTAAAAAAAATTAATTTTCATAAATAATAAATATAAGTTATTTAACACAATTAAAGGTTTTTGAGGAGAAGGGGGATAGGCCCTTCATCCCAGCATAGTGTTGTCCCTACCAATTGGTCACTTTTTATCCATTCGTGCTGTTCACGTATATTTTTTTAGACAGCTATATATATAATCAATTTTTTTTTTTTTTTGAGAAGAATATATATATAATCATAAACATGCTCTTTAGTGCAACTAGTAGTTTGCACTGTGCCAAATTGAATCATTTTCAAGGATTTGATTAATACTTTTAAAACTCAAAAACAATCGAATTAGAAAGTGGGCAAACTTTTTAGACCAAATATTTTTTTGATCCACTTATAACAGAAACCATCAACTCGCAACAAGAAAACTATGTTAACAATTATCTTAAATGCATAGAGTGATCTTCTAATTGCTTACATAATGTAGAAATTGTGATGGAGAAAAAAATAAAAGAGGAGAGTAAACATGAGAGTTTTAAGTGGTTTGGCCTAATAGTCTACCTTCATGAGACAAGAGTCTAAAGAGAACTAATTTAAAATAGGATTTACATACAAAAGTAAAAAATAATTTAAATTGCATATTGATTGCCTCAATTCTATGAATTTCTCTACCGATCAATCCTATGAATTTCTCTACCAATCAATCCCATAATGGTCTATTTTGAAATCAATTTCTTGATTTCGTCTTCCACTTTCATGGAAAGTAAATTATACCTACCAAGAAACAATAAAACGCGTAAACCAAGGAAATTTATGCCTACCACAATCCAAATAAAAATGCATAATTTAACATCATCTTCATGTGTACCAAATTAAGAGCATTAACATGAAGAACACCAACCTGGTGAGGAAGAGTGACATTTGGGTGATACTCGTGCATAACCCAGTTGGTCCTGACTCCACCACGAACACGACCTCTATAGAAAACTAAAGTCTTCATTGTACCAATCGCTTTGTTGGTGCCTCTAGCTTTGACCTTCCTATCTTTACAAGTGACTTTCCAGTACCCGGATTTGGTAGCCCTGTTCGTTCTGTTGCTGTTGGAGTTCTTGAAATTCCGGGGACTAAAGAAGAACCATTCTGGGTCATCTGACTTGATCACTGAGAACTCTGCACAACCATAAAACATCCAAGTCCCTTCGTTACCAAAAAAATAAAAATCCCAACTTTTATTTTTATTTATAATACAATTGTTGGGACGAGAGGCCTCGATATCTTCATTGGAAATATGGGAAATGCCAGTTGAGCTATCAAACCTTTAAAAAATCCCAACTTTAATGAATGGTTACTAAGGATTGAATAAAAAAAATTGAAAACTAAATAGACACTGCAAAACTAGTACATTGAGCATGAAGTTTTTTTGAGAAACAAAAAAATCCCAACTTTAATGAATGGTTACTAAGAATTATAAAAAAAAAAAAAAAAAAAAAAAAAAATGAAAACTAAATAGACACAGCACTTGTACCATTGAGCATGAATTTTTTTTTTTTTTTTAAATCCCAACTTTAATGAATGGTTACTAAGAATTGAATAAAAAAAAATTGAAAACTATATAGACACTGCACTAGCTAGTACTATTGAGCATGAGCAAGAACAAAATAGATTACAAAATACAAACCAATCAATTCTTGAAATTGAAGTAATAGTAAAGTGTTAAAAAAGATTAAATTTTTTAATCTTTGACACTTTGGTCAGTAATACATACTAGGTAAATCGCAAGGCTCCCACTTGCACACGTTAACTTCAGGGATGACATCGACTAGTGAGTCATTGCCTTCCATTTTGAGCCTGAGATAGTGACTCACAAGCTCTTCATCGGTTGGGTGGAATCTGAATCCCACTCGCATTGATTCCTTTCCTTTAATGCTTGTTGTCATTTTTCAATAACTTCAACTTTCATAGGAAAAGGAAATTTACAAAAACAAACACAGATTTAAATAAGAGGAAGAAGAGGGTGAGGGCTGAGGAGCGAGAACATTCTAGTATATGTATTGCATTGACTTGAAACTTTCCCTTCAATTATCAAAAAATAAAAAGAAAACCTTTCCATATGTAGGTGGCGTTTGGGTATTGCGTTTCTTGCTTTGCGTTTTCTGCATTTCTTCTTCTTTTCCTTTTTTTCTTTTTTTTTCTGGACGCGCATCTGGTACTGTTCATGTCCATGTACTGTGATTTTGGGTGAGTTTGATTCGGCTTTTTGTAAAAGTGCATAATGAAAAAGTGGAGTTTTAAAAAAGTGCATAATAAAAAAGTGTATTTTCAAAAAACTGAGTGTTTGGTAAAAACTGTTAAAAAGTGCTTTTTGAAAAAGCTGAGTGTTTGGCTAGAACTTGTAAAAGTAACGTTTTGAGTTGTAAATTACCAAAAAGGACAATGTATAAATAAGAGTATCTCTAGCAAGTTAGGCAAATTTTTGTACCGTTTGGATAATCAACAGTGACATTTATCTTTTCTCTATCCACTTTTTTAATCTTTATTTTTTAATTAAATTTATTCTTTTTTAATCTTTATTTATTCTTTTTCTATTCATTCTCAACAATTATATTTTTCAACTTACATTCACAATATTTTTTGCAATACTTTCACAAGAATCATAACAAAATTTTATATGGAAAATTGTTTCTAGTTCTAATTTGAACTCATTACTGAAATTATATTTTTACTCACCAATATTAGCTAATTACTTAAAATTTACTGTGAAAATATTATGGTATTATTATTAAATGATAATTTCTTATTCTTTGCCTTTTCGTTCATCCAGACGTTTCCCTTTTTTTTTCTTTTTTTTTTTCTCTTGCATTTTGTCAACCACACACGTATACCCATATTAGTACATCCTCTCCTTTTTATTTTTATCTTTGCTTCCACTTGATTCCAGAAGCTCCTCACTCTTTCTTTCTCCAACTCTCTGAGGTCTTTCTACTCTTTTTTTTTTTTCTTCTATTGGCTTCTTTTTTCTTTTTTTTTTTCTATCGACTCCTCACTCTTTTTTTTTTCTTCTATCAGCTTCTATTTTTTTTTTTTTTTTCCAGAAGCTCCTCACTCTTTTTATTTTTTTCACTCTTTCTTTCTCCAACTCTCTTTTCTTCTATCGGCTTCTACCAGGGGTCATATTGGCTTCTTTTTTTTTTTTTTTTCCTTGTTCTTGATTAGTTGTTGTTTCTGATTTTAAATTTGTCAGATCGGCTTCTATTTTTTTTCTTGATCATTTATTATTGTTGTTCTAATTTTTTTTTTTTTCTGTTCTTGATCTGCCGTTGTTGTTGTTTTGATTTTAGATTTGTTGTTTAAATTTTATCAGTTTTATGAGAGCAAGATTTTTTTTTGCTTTTATTGTTGTGGTTATTGCGTGAGTGAGCTTCAGGCAAAGGGAGAGCAGAGAGATGAGATGAGAACAGATGTGTGAGAGTGAGCTTCGGCGTGAGAATTGAGGGCTTTTATCAAGGGTAATTTGGTAATTGAAGGAAGAGCCAACGGATAGTTACAAACGCGCATTGGACTTTTTGTTTATGGAACTCCTTAGCTCCATAATCCTTGCGCGTTCCCAGAGCGTTATTTGCCTTGGTCCAAAACGCAATTTTTTTCAAAATGTTGCATTTTGGGCTGAGCCAAACGCAAAAAGCTGTGTCAGCATTTTGCAAATGCGCATAACATGTAAAAGTGGACTCTAAAAGCCCAACCAAACGGGCACTTTAGGCTTAGGAACCATGCCAAACGCGTGAACAGTAACTTTTTTATTATTATTTTATTATTTTTTTCAGTTTTCAGCCAAATAAACAATATCAAAACGATAATATGCTTTTGCTTTGTTTGGCTTGTGCGTCCGTGTTTTAACTTTTTTTTTTTAACCAATGCCTATTGCACTGTTTATGGGACATGAACAGTGCAAATAAGCATGAGAACAATAATTTTAAAAGTGAACAATAACCGAAAAATGATTTTTTATAATTTTCAGTTTTTAATAAAATAAGCAGTATCTAAACTACCCTGAGCTCTGATAGAGAGACTGGGTTTCTGATTGGCCATGAGGCCCATGACACGTAGTCAAGTATTATACTCAAAAAGTTTTTTTTTTTTTTTTTTTTTTTGGAGCATTATACTCAAAAGGTAAAATTTGCTAAATAATATATTTTTAATATTTATCATTTAAATTCACTCTATTTTGAAACTATTTGAAAATCTAGTTTTTTTTTTTTTTTAATTATAAGGCCTATTTGTTAATATTGTTTAAACAATATTTAAACAACATTACATGTATTTTTATACACTTTTTTACCCACACGTATTTTCAAAAAATACAAATAACGTTACTAGAAATCACTTACCAAACAAACCCTATGTTTTCAAAAGCGTCATTTATTTTAGCACTTGAAAACATTGAAATCCAAAACTAGAATTTATAAATAAATAAAAATTGTATAAAGAAAACAATTATTTATTTTACATTACCACTTTCAAAATACATAATACATCTCATACTTTATTATCTTACCTCTCTATTTAAATATTCTTTTGGGTAAATATGGTTAATACTCCTGAGGTTTGGGTTAATGTCTGACCAACATGGTTCCTAAATACTAGTTACTACTCTTCTTCTTTTTTTTTTTTTTTCTCCTTCTCACAATTATTAGGATTCAAGTTGGTCAGTTTTGAAAAGTCTTGAACTTAGTTAGCATTAAACCAAACTTTAAGGGTATTGATGTTGCGAAAGCCTGAAAAAAACACACACAATACTCTTTTTGATAGAATAGAAATTAAACTGTTATTTTTAAGTAATAAACCTCAAATTCACGAGTGGTTCTCTAAATCCATAAGATGATAAGTCTAGAATCCACCAGAGAAAACAATAGACAAAAGTCTTAATTTTATTAATAATAATCTCTTCCAAAAACATTTACAGACTTATGGGCTATTTAAGGGTTTCGTAAAACTTGACAAACAAAAAAAAAATTCTAAAATAAGTCCTGTGGGGGGTAAAAACCCAGAGCTACTTAATGGGCCTAGGGCACCATGTTGAGGAATATCATATTTCCGAAGAGTAATAATTGGGTGGGGACAGTCCATCTAAAGGCAAGAAGCCCAGAAGTAGAGGGGGAGTACCATCCGAAGAGGTCACTACTGGTCCGAAGATGTCTTACTCCTCGGTCACAAATAGCCTTGATCAATCAAACGTATAGAAGGTCCGAATGATCTTCCTAGCAATCCCAATGATAATGATAAGTTCTGAGTAGGTCTAGAGATGATCAGAACGAAGAAATATCTAAAGGAAAAGTTGCTACCACCGTATTTAATGCACTGCAACAGTTTTTCTGATCGCATTTATGTGGAGAAGACCCCTGAACAGTGTAACCTCAGCTACCGCCACTCACAAAGAACTAAAGTAAACACATGACGTGACATGTACTCAAGTAGATACGCAGATGAAGAACAGGTGGACGATGGAGATGATGGGAAAGGGTGCCATATAAAGAAGAAGGGTCCCTGATAAGAGGGGGGAGGAGAGAGAAGAAAGAAAAGTTTTACTGTAGCTCTGAATGTTGTAATTACTATTCACTTAATAAAACATCTCTTCGGACATTCATTCATGGAGTTGTTCAAGCATTATTTCATGTTATCATCACTGCAAGCACCCTAGCCAACCATTGTTTAATTCATAACCAGTCCAGCTCTCTCGCCCACTCTCTACAAATTCATTGTCCTGGGTTCGTTGGGCCTTTAACCCATACCTTTTGAGCTTGGGCTACAAAAACTGACCCTACAAGTCCCAATTAATTCTTAACCATAACAAGAACCAAATTTGACCTAAAAACATTAAAAGCACCTAAAAACAACAAAATAAATGCCCCAAACCTAAAATAACAAAAATTAAATAAAAAAATTACCAAAAATAACAAATTACATAAACTAATTTGAAGATTTTGTCCTACATCAGACCCCTCCACTTGAAAAAAAAACTCGTCATCAAGTTAATATTCAAAATCTGAAATCTTTTGATCCAAATAAACAAATACTTCAAATGCTTTAACAACTCAATCCGGTTCTGAAACTTGAATCCTTCATAAAATGTAGCATAAAATTTCTTCTCATATACCTTCAATTTATTTGTAACATCAATTAACAAAGGGTTGATAATAAAATTAAAAATTTCTACTCCAAGAAAATTAACATATCATGCAGTCATCTTCAACAAATTAACTGAAACATGGGGATTGTGAGTTGTGAATTCATTATCATATTTGACCTCAATTGTATCTTTAACAATATTCTCAATAATTACCATCTCTTGATTTTTGTCATTATCCATAATCAACTCAACCTTCTTTTCTTTGACCTTTTCATCAAATTTTTGACAAGTGGTATCTTCAAGTTTCAATTCAACAACTTGTTGCAAGTCTTGATATTTTTCAATCACTTCAAAATTTTCTTTAGAAATTGGCTGCATCTTGTTAACCCTCAAACACTTTTCTTTTCTTGATACATGGACTTAGCTATGATAGTTTTGGTTTTGTGGTTGACCTTTCATGTTTTGAACATATTGCTTTTTATATGAATATACAGATTTATAATCAACACTAGTATAATCTAGTATACCATAATAATCATTAGGAAACCATAAATCAATTAATACCCTTTTCATTCTTTGCCAAGAGTGAATTGTATACTTACCTTGACACTTTTTGTCGATTTGAACATCTTCACACCATTCCTCTACTTCATCGTCCAATTTATTAGATACAAACCGTGCTTTTTCTTCATCACAAATCTTGCAAAAATTAAAATACTCTTCCAAATCAAGACGCCAATTAATAAAATCCAACTTACACATATCTCCACCAAAGAATGGGATTTTCTTATAGTTAGGAGTGCGTCTATGAATATATTGATCATTGTTGTTGTGAGATGATTCCCTAGCAAGAAAAGTAACAATCCCTTGCAGGATTTTGCCCACAATTTGTTGTCTCTCTTCATGAAATTGGTGGAATTAGCCCTAATGTGAACTACATTTTCAACTTCATTGTTGTAGTTGTAGTGGTTACCATCACGTCGATTAGCCATTAGACCAGGGTAAATCAAGGCTCTGATATAACTGATACCGCGAAAGCCTGAAGAAAACACACACAATACTCTCTTTGATGGAATAGAAACTAAATTGTTAGTTTTTAGTAGTAAACCTTGAATCCACGAGGGGTTCCTTGAATCCACATGGTGATAGATCTAGAATCAACAAGAGAAAACAATAGACAAAAGTATGAATTTTATTAATAATAATCTCTTCCAAAAATGTTTACAGACTTAGAGGCATATTTAAGAGCTCTGTAAACTTGATAGAAAATATTTTCTAAAATAACTCCTAATTAATACCTAACCATAATAAGAACCAAATTTGACCTAAAAGCATTAAAAGCACCTAAAAACAAGAAAATAAATGCCCTAAACCTAAAATAACAAAAATTGCATAAAAATACAAAAAATAACCAATTACATTAATTAATTTGAAGATTCTGTGTAGGTATTAACTGTATTTTACCTTATTCATTTTTATTTTATTTTACATTACCACTTTAACTATACACTCTACATCATTTCATACTCAATTCTTTTTGTAAAACTAAAATAATTTAGGCTCCGCTTGGGAGTTCATAAGGGAATAGAATGGAATGGAATGGAATGAGATGATCATAAGGCAATGAAAATGAATAGAATGGAATGAAATTAAGTAACCTTGATTGGATGTTTTAAAATAAAGGAATGGAAAGGAATGAAAATGAATGGAATGTAAGTAATCCTGTTTGGGAGCAACATGGAGAGAATGGAATGGAATCATTTTATGAAAATATTACTATTAGACCCCTATTTTAAAATAAAGAGTTGAATATATAAGGGTATTTTGGGAGTTTTAAGAAAAAAATCATTAAATCTAATTTCATTCCCTCTCATTTCTCCCAATTTCGAGGGGAATGAAAATTTGAAGTTTTGAGGGAATAGAGAGGAATGAGTATTCTCTCCTACTCATTCCATTCCCTCCCACTTAAAATCCCAAACAAGGGAATGAACTTTCCATTCCCTCCATTAAAACTCCCAAACAAGGGAATGAAAGAATATTCTAAAATTATTCTTTTTATTCCTTTCCATTCTATTCCATTCCTTCCTCCCAAGCGGAGCCTTAGGGGTGGAATAAAAGAATAGTATTTAATATATAGATCTTGTTACAGTAAACATCTATATTTAGATGTTCTATGGCAAAATGCAAGAATCTCAACCATGTTAAAGCACTAGGTGTAAGGTGTTTTTTTTTTAAGCAATTGCTGTTATAGCAAAATGCAAAATAACTAAAAACGAGTTTTAGAGAATCAAATGGGAATGCTCTAAAATCTTGTTTACAAAACATGATTCTAAAAAACATGCTATATCCCCAAATAATTATCAAAATAATATCAATTTATAGAATTTTTATTAAAACAATATTAAACTCTGTTATAATATAAATATAAGAATAAAAATCATCTAATAAAATAGGTGCTCTAATTAAATTCAAACACATAATTACATTGACTAATGAAACACAAACAATATCATTTTTTAAGGAAAATTGTTCAATGTAAATATATGTTTGGATTTGATTGAAGAACATGATGTTATACAATGAGTGATTTGGAAAAATATTGTTTATATATGAGTTTTTTTAATCATTTTATGACAAGTATGAAGTTATTTATGGGGTTGACATTTGACCAGCGAGGATTGTTTCCCCAAATTGATTGCCAAACTTGGACTTTTTCGGCACTATCTATAAGCCAAATTTGTGGGATTTTTTTTTTGTCTTTTGCTCTTTCTGCAAAATAAGTTGTTCAAAATTAATTAGATAAAATCGTACTTAAAATTGATTATGTCACGAAAAGATTAGGTAGATTAATCATGTTATCATTTGAAAAGTAGATATTAGGAAAACCTAAATATAAAACTTTTATAATACATTTTAAATATAAAAAAATATCCCATTTAAAATTTTTCTCTTAAACCAATGATATATTGAGCCACTTTTGACATTAGGTGCTCAAAGATTCATTTGATGTAATCTCTTTTAATTGTATTCCAGTTTTTTTTTTCTTTAGACAAATTGTATTCTAGTTAAGTTTAACAAAAGCAGAACTTGTACTTGAAAAACTTTTTTTTTTTTTTTTTTGGGGTGAAAGTACTTGCAAAACTTGGCAAACAATGGAGAGGAGAAGGGAGATGGGTGGTCTTTTCTTCTTCTTCCTCTTTTTTTGTTTTGTTTTGGTTTTCGTTTTTGTTTTTGTTTTTTTTTTTTTAGAGTTTCAACTAATGACGTTCACTTCTGATGATAACTCTTTATCATCAAACCAAGATACCAATCTGTTTTTTGTGTAAGCAGTAATTAAATTTCAGATATTTTCTTCATTCTTATGTTGCCTCAATGTAAAGAGTTTTATTTTTGTTTTTTTTTTATGAACAGTGTATAGGGTTTTATATTAATACAATTTCTATATTGTTCATTGAAAAAAAAAAAAGTGTAATTGATTTTTTTTTTATGAAAGTTTATTGATTTATAACTCTTTCTTTAGCCCTAAAATAATTATTTGGTTAAACTCCTATATATTGAGATGTAATTTCCCTTGAATTTTTCTTGGAAGTATTTCCGTTTCGTAAGACTTGAAGTTGCTACCCATATAATATGAGTATATTAGTATATGAGAAATGATATGTTCACAATATTTTCACAATATTTTTACAACAAATCCTAAGTGACAAGTTATTACTGGTTATTATTGTTGGGGCAAAAAATTAATCTTAGTGTTAGATTCAAATTTGAACGTATAACAACTAACCACCTGTAATTTGTTGTGAAAATATTGTGGATGTTGCATCTCTCATTAGTATATTACCCCAAAAAATATCCTTGCTGCCTAAGTTTTCTCCGACCGTAGCATCTCATATAAATATTCCCTCGTAAATAATATGGTTATTAACTTTTTCGCATTATCGCTTAATATGATTATTAACATTTTGGCATTTTCGCTTTGTGGTTTGTTATGTTCCCCACTTATTACATATGTTCCCTTTAAAAGATATGTCAAAACGACAAAGCCAGTGACCTTGATGAATTTGCAGGGAATCCTAGATAAGATTATAATTAGAGCCTTCCCCACCACTTGATGGAGTTGGCCTATACCTACTGCCAGAACTAAGTCCCAACTTAATAGGGTCTTTTCCTTATTTTGGCAAGTACTTTATCAACCCTTTAATAGTGGGTCGGAGCTATTAGAAATCAACTACTCACCCCATAAATGTCCATCAGGAGTCAGGGGATTCACTTCAAGGACCAATTTGATCATTTAACAAAGAAATGCTCGGAGCGAATTAAGTGGGAAAAATGCGGTGCTCACATAACATTATGTTAGGTGATTTGACCTCAATGAGTAGAATTTTTTACCGTTATTGATAATAGATTTTAGGTAAAATTCACGCATTATATATATATATATATATTAAACTACTTCTATATTTGGGATGAACAGGTATAAGCACATATCTCCAAGGTGACAAATTATTTTTTCCGTGCACAAAATCCGACTTCCTACAGGGCAGCCCTTTCTTTTTTTTAATAGACTTTGGTTTGGTATTAATGGAACTACACATCTCAATTAATAGGTAGTGACCCTGAATTGATAGTATTTATTTGTTTGGTCATACCCGTAACAGTCTGAAAATCTCACTGGAAAAGCAGAAAGTGTCCCAGCAGTAAGCAAGCTTGACCCCAAACCTGTAGAAGTTTGTAATCCAAATTAACTCATTCTTTGTACAAATGCTCCTCTTATAAAATTCATCATTCTCCTAATCTATCAAGTGTCAGTTGTAATCACCTAGCAAAACAGCATTTAGGAATTAAGTTGCCTCATCCCCCATGAGCCCTCATTAGTTTGCTACTTTGCACCAAAGTTGTTTCATCATTAAGTAAAAATTTAAAATGCTTCTTATTTTCACAGGTTATTTATGTGTTCAGGGCATATAATAAATCAAATCAAATCTTGATCTTCCTCAAGAAATGTATAGGAGAAGACAAATTGACAGATGAAATGAAGAGCATCATCCCAACGACACTAAACTTCAAATAATTGATTTTCCCTCCCACAAGGAAAACTTTAGGACCCGTTTGATAGAGGAATTTGAGTAATATTATTTGTAATTTTTTGAAATACGTGTGAATAAAATAGTACGTGAAAATGTGTGTAATGTTCTTTAAAAACTAAAAATGAGTTGTTTAACGACTCTACTAAACCGGGCCTTAATTTTCTACTGGTTCTGGACAATAAATAAAAGAGTAATTAGTTGATCTCTGTCCTAGACACCTTCAACTGAAACATCTCAACTAACACATCCGTTGTTCTCATAATTGTTAGATCATATGCCATCATGTCGTCCATATAGAACATACCAATGAAAGAAGCTAAAAGAAGAAATCATTAGGCAAACACAAATAATTGGCAGCTCCTGCATCCAGAATATCCAACATTCAATTTGAATGGGCCACCGAACCGAAGAGGTCTAACATTTCTTCAAATGTGTCAAACGGCACCAAGAAGAAACAATGGATGAAATTGAATGCCCTTATCACTATTCCTATGATAAGGGCATTCAACAATTCCCGGAATTTTACATGCAAGCCTATTCTGGATTCTATTCTCTTACCTTACTATACAGGTTTTGATGCTCTAGTGTCAACAACCTTTTCAGGCAAGTGTGCATCTTGTGCGTGTAGGAATGAGATGTTGATTATCTTAGTGCCCTAGAGGGGGTGGTCACTGACCGCATTTTCAGTTTTGGGTGCTCGCTGTTGAAGGATTATCAGCAGATTGTGGAAAGAAAACAGGTACTACTATTAGACTGTGCCTGGAAAGCATAGCTTGGATCTTGACAGCGCCGGACTGTGTTTTATCTGGCAACAAACTCCACCCACAAGGTCAATGTTGAGAGTTGCTGCTTTTGGAGGTATTTGTTTTGATTTGCCTTCATGTACTCAAAAGGGCATGCACTCTGATAACAAAATGACATTCAGTGTGGAAAAACTGAGCCAAGTATCATTTGCATTACAGAGAAGATAGAAAATTAAAATGATCAGAAGAGACAAATTTCTAGAAATTAGAGATTATAATGATAAGACGAAACAACAATGTAAATGTGAGAAGGAGGAAAAAATGGACCTATCAAATACAAAATTTTCCAAAAGGATCATGAAAATGTATCAAACATCAGAATATATTAAACCTATAAATCATATTACACCAGAATATTGAGGGTGACACTTGAGATAAATTTTAACATCTTGTCTCAAAGTACCAACTCCCTTCACCAGAAAATGCTTCTACTCCATGAAAAAGGAACATGAAAGCAATACTCCCAAGAGCGTCACAAGAAAAACCTCCTTCTGCTCGTGTCCATTTCCGGCTAAAAATCAAATGGGGAACAAAGCAAGTGTCAGAGAGATTGAGGAGATTTTTTTTTTTTTTTTTTCCTTTGAAAAATGTAAGGATTGTATATAAGATCTAAACAGTGGCCTGATTTGGTTGGTAAGTTGACTACCTTGTGAACCCACTCAAATTCCCCGCCTTTGCTATCAAATGTTCCATGCTGCAAACTGGTCAACTTCAGTGTAAAACGAGGGCCACATTCCTGCATGTTTAAAATAGAAATATTGTATTGGCATACAGTCACAGCCCATACAGACTTCCAACAAGATAAATTAAAGCAAAATATAACTGATGCTATGACCTAAAATGAAGTCGTTGGAATGATTAATAAAATTGCATGGTCTAAGGTATCAACAAGGGGCCATAGCAAAGTACAAACTCTATGCACAAGGCTCCTGCTTTTGCGGAGTCTAGAAAAGTCAGTTGATATGTAGCCTTAAAGCCAATTTTGGAGATGCAGATTCTCATACTCAAACCACATATCACTTGGGCTTAGGGAACTTGCTTGCCACTAACAAGTGTCCATAGCAGTGTACCGCAATTTCAATTTATTTTAGCAAACTATTTTGTTCATCACATGATCCTGAAGCCAATTACTCACGTTTGAGTTGAACATCTATGTCTTCTTAGAGATGAACAATTTTATGTGTCGCAACTTGTCTACTTATCAAAAAAACTTGTCACTCAGAGTTACCAAATTTTCTTCTATCAATACTCACAGTAACCATATTTTCACTAGATCAAATTAAGAATAATGCAAAATGCAGCAATGAAAGCATCTGCATATGCATTTTGCTTCCCTTGTTTGCCATTAATAAAAAGCAACTGATATCTTATGTCATATCAAGTTTTAGTATAAACAGGGAACCATGAAAATCCAACTTAAGACTGTAGAATCACTTCTAATCAACAGATATTTGTTCTTTTGTGTTTGCACTGTTTGTAGTATCTTGGGTCATGACAGAGAATAATTCAGATGCTCAAATGTTGGCAAGGAAGATTTCATCACCGTAGGAGTGCAAAAATCCAGAAGGCAGTTCCTTTGTGTGTCTGATGTTTACAATTTGGTGAGAGAAGAAAGGTAGAACATTTGACAGTGTATAACATCCTAATCATGTTATAAACTGTTTTTGAGATCTTTGTATGATTGGATGTTTGCTTTGGGTAGCATCCCTTCTTTGTCTTTTCTTGAACTTTTAGAATATATATATATATATATTTTTTTTTTAATAATTTGAGGTTGTACCATTGTAATTCTTTGGGAGTGGTTTGCTACACATTCTGTGTTATGCGAACTATCTTTTCTTTGAACATATAATTATTTTTTGTTAAGTCTCTTGGAATAAAATTATTTTTACACATGCATATAAAATAAAATAAAATAAAAATCTAGTTCAGCAACCTAAATAAGGTCTATATACAATCTATTGTATCCCGTTCCAAAGGAAGTGGCATATTACATTCCCATATGTCATTTCCATTTACTGCAACCACACTCTAGGTAAAAATGGGACACAGTAGCGTGATTTGTACTGGTGGAGTGTGGTTTGGGGCTCAAATATTATATGTTAACCAAGAGGAGGGACAGTGAGGGGCCTTACTGAGCAATTAATGGAGGGCACAATATCAAAATCTCAAAATACAAATGCAATTGACGCTGACCTGAAGACGGGCTATTACTCTCTCTTGAGAAGCTTTCTCACCCTTGGCATCCTTGGCCTCTTTACCTTTTGAGTCAGTCTGTTTACTTTCTTTTCTGTCAAAAATGTACCTGCAAACATGATAACAGGATGTATTTGTCAGAAAACCATAACTTATAGAATAGTATAAAATTGTCGACTGTGATAACTTATAAATGCTACAGAAACACACCGATGATGCCGGAAGAATATAAAATCGCGCTGATTGTGGAATGTGACAACTCGCCGACCACGAAAATTTGGATCTTGTGGGAAAAGTGACTGTATTAATCTAGAGGTGGGGAAAAGAACTTTTAGGGAAAGAGATTTGACAATTATAAACACCATCATTATTCATCAGCATCTATAAGATATGAAAATTTAGGTGCATGCAATTCAATAAAGACTACATACATGAAGAGTGTTGAAATTTTAAGTAGCAGTCACATTTCATATTACTTTGAACAGATATTACCAACATGTATGTATTCAATCATTAAAATAAGATAAAAATGCACCTTCCAATACGATGACCCAGGCGTGTGGTGAAGTTATTCAGAACGAGCTCGGGTTTATGATTGGTTGGATTTCCATGATTCTGCAAGCAATATGGAAGGACGAGAAAAAAGAGGCCAATGAATACAAGAGAAACATATTTCCTTAAAAAAATATCCATTTAATACTAGTAACATGAAAAATCAGGCATCAACCTACATTTATTTTTGGGAAAACAGTACTCATCCAGACAGATTACAGTAATGTAGGGCAGTGTCCCTGAATTGGAACATGATGGAGAACAGGTAAAATTTTGAGGCTACCTCATAATTACATATTTTCTGGGCGTAATTGAGCCCTCGCACACATTAATTTCCTAAGTAAGAAGTAAGAACCCACTAGATAGTCCAAACATCACATATTATCTGAGGATTGGCCTCTCCAAAAAAATGGAGGTAAGGCTGCCTAACAATCACTTATTTCAAACCCCGCAAAATGTGGGAGCTTTGTGCACTAGGGACGACCATTTTTTTTTTCCTTTGAGTTAATCTAGTGCTAGTGTCCATGAAGCAATAACAGTCAATGTAACACAACAAATAGCAGTGTTGTCAGTAAACACATGCTTGACTGGTTGAAAAGTAATGATTTAGAATGACTTCTTTCATATATCACATTTAGGAGCAACTTGAAAAGTGCTGATTAATCAGTTATTCCTACTTAATAAAGCAAAAAAAGAAAAAAGAAAAATCAGAATCACATGATCTTAAACAAGTAATTTTAAGAGTGGTTTTGATTTCATAAATTCCCATTATCCATTCCATGTTTCATTACAAAGTGCCATTTTTGTCAATCTTCCTCTGAAGTCAAAATGATGCTAGTATCTGTTAAGCAATTACGATGATTGCAACAAAACAAAAATATAATTGAGATTGCCAGAAGTTATAGCCTCATATCTAAGAACTGCATGGTCCACTTAACAATTAATAATGGAAGCAACAGAACATTATGAATGAGTCACCATCAATGCCTGATGAATTGCAACTCTTGGCATGCTATACCTTATAATCTATTTTTAATATTAGTCAACATAGCAGCTCACATGATCACATAAAATCAAAGGGCTTGTATTCATATTAAAACATCAGCAACAAACCTTAATATCCTTCCGCAAAACAAGCTTTGAAAGCTTGAAATGAGCAGTAGGCCCCTCCGGTAAGCCAATGATTAGGAGAGCGTCTACAAGACAGCCAAAAAAGCTGACAGTCAAAAACAATAACAAAGGGAAATGGAAAAAAAAAAAATAATAATTATAAAAAACTTTTTTATTAAAATTGTAAAAGTTAAAGGAATGGAAAATAAAGACTGAGAATATATTCACATCATAGCTTCCATAGCACCTTGAGCATGAAGCATCACTAACCTGGTTCCCTACGATTGGTGTGAACAACTATAAGAGAAGTGAAATCCTTGTTATTTGCATATTCTACAATCTGAAAACAAAAAATGGGGGGTTAATTCAAAAGAAACTGTCAAATGGATTTAGATTCATGCTTGTCTTCTCATAGAATCAGAGAGAGGGGGGGGGGGGGGGGGGGGGAATAGAAAGCACCTTTTTCAAGTCATAGGTTCCTCTCTTGTAGTAATGTGCATTTGGGATCACAGAAAGCAGCTCTGATATAAAAGCAGGTCCCCTCTATAAACCAAAGATAAAATAATATTAAATATATGTATATTCATGCTGAGCTTCATGGGTGGCATAAGACAATTAAAAATGGCAACGAGGAAGACCTACACTAGAATTGAAACGGCAAGTGGTGATTAGAACTTTTGGAGTACGATCACGCTTTAGAATTGCACCGAATTCGTCGGCATCATTTCCAGCAAACAGCTGCAAAAGTCAAAGATGAAATTACATTATATCAACGCATGAGATTACATGATTCTAACAGAACTGATCAAATTCCGATAAAAAATTTAAACATCTCAACCCCCAAAGCCAAAGTCATATATCCTACAACCCACCCTCCCACCACCACACAATGCAAATGAAAGAAACCCATAAATCAATTTCGGAACTGAATTTCTTTTTGAATTTCGCTTAATTCCAGAACATGTACTTAATACGTAAGCAGCTCAATTAAATTCCATGAACTTGGAAGCCAACACGGCTAGTTTTTTAGCTTAACTCAAAATAAAGAAAAACATCAAATTTTACCTCTTCATCATCGGGCTTACACACGGTCTCATCGAATTCTCGGGTGTTCTCAATGGTACGAGGAACCATCTTCGGCGGCGGCTGCAATAATTAACAAAACCAAACCAAAAAAAAAAAAAAAACAACTATTTGATTAAGAAGTCTGTAATTGTTGAAGATTATTATAAGAAAGAGAGTAAAATCGAAAAGGCTATACCTCCTCGCCGAGCTCGAGAGCTCGCTTCTCGGCGGCATCGCGAGCCTTAGCCTTCTTACGCTTCTCGAGCTTCTTCTGGTGCTTGAGCTTGGCGTGCACTTCCGACCTCTTCTCCTTGTTCTTTATCGTCGAAGGCAGTATCTCCTTCTCCTCCTTCTGCATCATCGGCTTCTTCCGATCATTCTCGATTTCTGGTTCTAATTCGCTTTCGCTCTTCTTTCTCTTATACCCCATTCTATAAATTCACTTTGTATTCAGCGTAATGATCCAAAAAAGAAAATAATTTAAAGGACGATGATGATGAATGATTACCTGAGATTTCACGGCTCTTGCTGTAAAAGACTTGAAGAAGAAGAAGAGGAAGCTTTAGGATTCTCTTGCTGTTAGGGTTTTTGAACGGAACCCAGGGTTTTTTGCGATTTCATCCCCGGAACGACGTCGCTTCTTTTTTTATATACTGGCCACTCACCACCTGCCACGTAGATAAAATCTTTTTTAAAAAATAATTGGATTATTGCCTTCTCTTCACCTCTAGTTAAGAGGCTTGAATATTACTAGTTAACATCTTTTTCTATGTTCTTGATATACATGATCTAAGTCCCCTCCCTATTTTCCAACATAAAAGTTAGGGTTGTTCACAAGTCGTTCCAGGTTGAATTTGTACCTAACCCGAAACTGACCTGATGGGATTGGGCGGCAAAAAATCCCACCCGCCGTCGACTACCGGAGTAGATAGGTTGGGCGGATCAGATCTTCAACAAGTGGCAAACGGGTCAATCAACATCATACATCTGAGAACAATGTGAGAAACGGCAAGGAAACTGCGAGAAAACAGTGAGAAAAACTCAGATCCGATGAAAATCTCATTGGAATCTATGAGATTTTGCCAGATCCGATAGAAATCTCACCGAATTCGATGAGATTTCGCTAAATCTGATCAAAATCTCACCAGATATACTTGAAATATCGCCAAAATTTGGGTTTTTTCACCAAGAACTGGAAAATTTTTGTCGGAATCTGGAAATTTTCACTAGAATTTGGGATTTTCACCAGACGGTTCAGGTTTTTCCAATTTTAAGGGGGAGGGAAACCGAAACCGACCCGCCAGAGTTGGTTTCTGGTGGAGAAGACCCGCTGCCAACCGCCGGAGTAGTCGGGTTGACCGGTGTCGGATCGAATCTGGTTGGTTTCTGTGAGAGACCGCGCCCCTGGCCCGTTTTTTATTGAATGTTGGGCCAAACCCACGTGAATGGGTAGAGTCGTGTTATTGCCTCTCAAAATGGAGGTTCGACTAGTTATATTTTCTCCTTTAGATTAAGGGTTTTACAATGGAGTCGCCACTTATTTAATTATTGGAAAAATAAGAAAACCATAATTAAAAAAATTCCTCATTTTATTAATTTGAAATTGAATTTACATTGAACATAGGAAATTACATGGCTTTGGTCCTAGATACAATCTAAGATAAAGTACATGACTTTGTTTCCTAGTTACAATCTAGAAATTGAAAATTACAAGGATAAGCATTTGATCTACTAACCCTTGATCTAAGTTCGGAGGCTATGTTACAAAGTGGGAAGGTGTTAGGCACCCACCTTGTCCGGTGAAACCGGTCTTCTAGACTATGGTGGCCAACAATCATGTCACATCATCTAATATGTTATCAATCAATTTGCATGTTGAATTTGATGTATGTGTGTGTGTGTGTGATAAACCCTAATTCAATTTATTGAGCATTACATTTAGATTGAAAAATAAATTCTAGTGAATGTGTGTGGATGGTGATAACCTAGATTCAAGAATTTGAAAGAATTATTAAACAAACATGTTTTTCATATTTTTGATGTGGATTTAAGATTAAAACTAGTGATATGCATGAACATGTGATGAACAACCAAGAATATGTGAAGAACATATAAGAACAATTAAGAACATTCAAACATATTCGAGGGAATTTAAATAGTCACTATCATGCTTTAATCCTAAATTCTCATCATGGCAACACAATAAACAAATTAGGGAAAGAGATTATACCTTCATGCAAGATCCATGTGGTGGAGAAGGAGACTCTTGAAGGAAGTCTTAGGGTGGAGGAAAAGAAGAGTTAAGAGAGGAAGAGTGAGTCTCACTCAATACCTTGAGTCTCAGGAAGACCAAGATATGACAAGACTACTCAACTTCACTAGAACTCAAAAGAGGAGAAGAGATGGGGTTTTTTATGGTCCCTTGGAATGAAGGAGGGGGAGGGTTTATATAGTGGTAGTGGAGGGAATGTGAATGGAAGGCCATTTAATAAGGGTTGACAAGGATTATGAACCTAGACCTCATTTTAGCCTTGGGGAAAATCTGGTGCATTAAATGGAGAGATTGGTGGGAGTGGGGAGCAAGCCAAAATTCGGTTTTCCTGTAGCTGCTGTAACAGCTTGTAGAACTAACTTCGAAAAATCATATCTAACCCAATTCTGATCGGAATTGTCTCGTTCTTGTGCTCAAATTGAAGCCCCGGATGTCTAGTTTTTGGGAAAATTAACCTCATTCATAGATTCAAAATATTCTGAGAGATATTGATGAAATAGTGAGCAGAGGTCATTTGTTAGAAAATGGTTTCAGCACAATTAACATTAATAGGTCCCAAATTAGCTCCCAATTAACATTAAATGGCTCCAATCACTCCCATTTTAGAATTAATTGGTTCTCAATTTACTCTAATTAAAAGATAATTACACAAATTACTCATTGAATAATTAATGTTTAATTATCTAATTAATTAGGTATGTGCAACCTCACCATAAAATGTAGTCCTAACCAATTAAATTATGACACATCATTGTTCTCAAATTGATTACACCTATAACCAATTGAAATCAATTGTTCATAATCACATATAGTCGGACTCAATTTGTGATAGTACATCTTAGCCATTAAAACTTGATTTGATGATAACTTTCAATCTAATGGTCCGATTAGGGCTTATGACTAGTCGATTTGATCGTTACAACATCAAGATCATTTTGGTGAAATGAGTCCAATGATCTAATGGCTAGAATCAAGATGCATATTTTTAAAGTGAAAGTACCATTTTACCCTCCATGTGAGGTTAAATGCGGGTTGCAAAATGGGGTGTTAACAGAATGCCCCTCATTGGCAGAGCTTGAAAAGCGAATGTCAATGTATGAAAGAGACACCTAACTTTGCAATCAGCATTTAACCGTGGTGAATGTATGATGCATGTAGATAAAAATCTAGATGGTCATGTTACGGATCAAAATGTGGACCGAATCTCAAGGGAGATTGCCTATGTACCTCTTGGTGAGAGGATCAGGTCCAAACGTAGTTCATACATGCAATTTTTTTTTTTTTTTTGGTGTAAAAAATGAGTGCAAGACATGCTTACCAGTGGTTATGACGAAATGAGGATTTTGGACATGCTTCCTTCGATGGATTTGAAGTTTGGACGTGCTTCTCAAAGGTCCGTGGATTGAGATTTGGACGTGCTTCCTAGAGGTCCGATGGAATTGGATTTTGGACATGCTTCCCAAAGGTCCGATGGATTGATGTTTAGACGTGCTTCCCAGAGGTCCATTGAAATTGAATTTGGACGTGCTTCCCAGAGGTCCGTGGATTGAAGTTTGGACGTGCTTCCCAGAGGTCCAATGGAATTGAATTTTGGACGTGCTTCCCAGAGGTCCGTGGATTTGAATTTGGACATGCTTCCCAGAGGTCCGATGGTTTGAAGTTTGGATGTGCTTCCCAGAGGTCTGATGGAATTGAATTTTGGACGTGCTTCCCAGAGGTCCGATGGTTTGAAGTTTGGACGTGCTTCCCAGAGGTCCGAGGATTTAAAATTTGGACGTGCTTCCTAGAGGTCCGATGGATTTGAATTTGGACGTGCTTCCCAGAGGTCCGATGGTTTGACTTTGGACGTGCTTCCCAGAGGTCCATTGAAATTGAATTTGGACGTGCTTCCAGAGGTCCGATGGAATTGGATTTGGACGTGCTTCCTAGAGGTCCGATGAATTGAAGTTTGGACGTGCTTCCCAGAGGTCCGATGGTATTGGATTTTGGACGTGCTTCCCAGAGGTCCGAAGAATTGGAGTTTGGACATGCTTCCCAGAGGTCCGATGGTTTGAAGTTTGGATGTGCTTCCCAGAGGTCCGAGGATTTGATTTTGGACGGCATTATTCATGCCGATGTGTATGGGCCTTTTACCCTAGTACCTGCAAAATAAATACTTTCAATTAGTAACAGAGGTATTTATTGAAAAGACTTTGGCATACCTGGCGAATGCCCCTAGTTTAGGACATATTTCATGCTTCGATGAATGCTGAGGGTGGATAGCTAACTTGCTATTATGACCACTGGAGAATATGGAAGGAGATTGCAATCTGCCATTTGTTTTGGAGATCTTTCATTTGAAGCTATGCTCAAGAGATTTATCCTTTGAAGCTTTGACTTTGGAGATTTTTCCATTGAAGTTTTCAAAATTTTTAATGAAGATTTGTTCATTGGAGATTTTTCCTATGAAGATTTATTCATTGGAGATTTTTCCTTGGAATATGGTTTTGGAGATTTTTCCTTTGAAAAATGGAGATTTTTCCTTGAAGATTTATTCTTGAGATTTTTCCATTGAATTTTTGAAACTTTTCAAGAAGATTTGTTCATGGAGATTTTTCCTTTGAAAAATGGAGATTTTTCCTTTGAAAATGGAGATTTGTTTATGATAAAAAAGTGAAGAAGATGAAGATGGACTAGAAATGATGAAGATTTATTCATGATATTTTTTTTTTTTTTTTGAAAAACCTATCATTTGAATGAGAACAACTTTGGCTGGAAGTTGATGTGGATTGCTGGATAAGTCCTTGCTTAATTCCTGCAAAAAGATAATTTCAATTAGCAATGGATTTATTCATTGACATGAATTGAAAGTGCTTACCCAATGCCCCCAGTTTGAGGCATATTCCATGCTTAGATTGAAGCTGAATTCATTTGATGTTGTGACCATTGGGGAACATGAAAGAAGATCATGGTTCGCCATCCTTAGTTCCTACAAAAAGGCTTCATTCTCTAGCTCGTTAGAAACCAGTTGTTGTGAAAACTTGCACACAATATAAATAGGCCAATGCTCCAAGTTTAAACATGCTTAATGCAAACAAATGAGCTTAACCTAACATGCACCCAAACAATTTTGTCACATTGTTTTGACTTTGTTTTCAAAGGTTGTTTAGGTGAACGGGACCGGGCCTCTGCAAGGCTGCCTACGTACCTCTCTCATAGAGGATTAGGTCAAAACGTAGTTCAAGAGAACTGGATTCTGAAAAAGAATGATTTTTTTTTTTTGAACAAGAGGTGATCCTTTGAACAACAATTTTAGCAAATCAAAGTGTCTAAGAATCAAACAAATCTCTTTGATTGGGAAGGATCAAGATCATTAAACTCATGTAATCAAAATTTGCTTCTTTCTTTTGAACATTGTCAGATTATGTTTTCAAAGGCAATCAAGAAATAAAATGTGATAATATTTAGGAATCATATTATTGGGTGCAAACAAGGAAAGTGCTCCAAGTTTGAAAGTTCTTTTAAGCCACTTGGGGATTTGAAAATTTGAGAAGTTTTGTCCTCGGACATATCATCCTGTAGGGTTTGACAATTTTAAGCATTTTTCCTTTTTAATTCAAGAGACAATAATATTAGAGCTTAAGATGTGCCTACAATTAGCAAGACTTCAAGGAGGTCTTATTCATGGGTTGTAATTTAGGCCAGGTTTAGGTTATGAAATGAAGGATATAAAAGGGCTCAAAATTCCCTATGATGTTCCCCCAAGTATGCATTACTCAAAAATCAAGTATTAGAGGAGTTTTCCCATTTCTTCTTTGCCATCTTCTCACCAGTCTTCATTGATCACTTGTATCAACATTTGTTTTTGTGCTCATTCCATTGAATCATACCTCCAGACTTTCATCTTGTAAAATCCTTTTCTTTTTAGGTTACATCTTCAAGTTTTCAATTTGCTAGGATTTTCCTTTTTTCCATTTTTTTTTTTTTGGCCCTAACTTTTGCCTAGGCTGCCCTTTTGGGTTTTCAGCCTAGCAGGCTTCCCTTTTTTTTTTTTTTTTTTTTGGCCCTAGCTTTTACCTAGACTACCCTTTTGGGTTTTCAGCCTAACAGGCCTTTTTTTTTTTTTTTTTTTTTTTGGTATCTTTTATCTCTTGATTGAATGAACTTTTTGGGGGTCTTTTGCCACCCATTTTGTTTCTCAACTTAAGTCATTTTGATGCATTCTCTGTACATCTTTCTTGCCTCGATGCACTTGCAGATTTCTATACTTGATGAATCTTTCTTTTTTTGATGAAATCTCTTTTGGATGAATCTTGGATTCCTCTTGGCATGATGACTTTTAGGCTCTTCAATCTTAATGCACATTTTTTCTCTCACATTGATGGAATTTCATTTCTCTTTTCTTGATTGAGTGAAAGCTCATTTTTCTTTGATGATCTCTTATCTTTAGCCTAATAAATTCTCTTCTTGTCTTTCATGTCCTCTAGGAGAGCTTTATCAATTAGCTTCAAAGCTCAAGGTCTACTCCTCCTTAACATGAGATTTAAGCATACATACTTTGAATCTTCCCACCCTAGGTTTAGATTTTAGTGGGTTCATGCAAAAAAAAGGCTAAGTGTTTAAAGGCTCAAATGGGCTAGCAATGGATAATGATCATTCTAGGTAATAGGAAATAATTTGGTTTAACCAAAGATGGCCTCCTATCCCTAGTAATGCTTGCTTGTAGGCATAGTGACTTGAGCTCTTTTAATAAATTCCTCTTAAAAGAAAAAGTATGAATGCTCTAATGATGTGAAACAAAAGACTTTTGAAAATTGGATCAAGTGCATGGATTCTTGGGATTTTCCGATGGATGGATTCTTTTTGATTGCCTTTTAAGACCATTTCTTCTTATATTCTAAGTCAAGTAGCAAAAGTCTTTACATGAATCAAATGAAATTAATCATCCCTTGGTACAAGTTGATTGCTCAAGCCTTTAAACATCAAGATTTAGAAAAAGTTTTGTCCAAGAAATCTTCATGTGCCCTTTTGAAAAAAAAAAGACTTTAAAAAATCTTAAAATCTTTGAAAGAAAAAAAAAATGGATTTTTTTGAAAAAACCACTAGCAAGTCCAATGCCCCTAGTTCAAAGAGTTTTTTTTTTTTTTTTTTTTTAAATGACTTAAGGGCTCAATGCCCCTAGTCCAAGGATTGTTTTCATTTGAAAATTTTTCTCTTTTTTTGGGAAAGATTTGGAAATCTTGAAAAAAAAAATTTTGAAATTTTTTTTAATTTTTTTTTTTGTTTTTTTCTTCTTAATATATATACATGAACAAAGCTCATTAAATGCTACATGAAAATTTTGAATTCAAAAAAACATAGAAACATGGAATAAACAAACAAATTTTAAGCTTAACCATGATGTTGCAAACCAAATGTGGAGTGAGACAAAGTTGAGTCACTTGCTTCTTCTTGGTCCATTTAGGATGCTTGAGGCTTGGTGTACTTGAACCTTGATTATGATGAAATGGCTTAGGCTTGCACTTGAAAGGCTTGAACCTTGATTATGATCTTTTGATATTTGTTTGAAATGGCTTGGGCTTGCACTTGGAAGGCTCGCATCTTGTGAGCTTTTGGCTTTTGATGTTGATCATGCGTATACACCTTTGATGGGCTCAAGTATTGGGCTTAGAATGATTCAAGAAAAATTTTCGGTTTCCATACCAAGTAGAGTTCAATCACAAGTCTTTGGGCTTGAGCTCATTCATAGCATACAAGATTCAAACAATTATGATGGGATCAAGCGTTGGACTTGAGTCATCATGGTTCAAACAACGGCCAAACAAATGCATAATGAAATTCAATTTACATGGACCGACCTAAAGGTAGGTTCTATGGGTCATTACAACATAGGTAGAAGGTAGGTTAAAGGTCCCCACAAGCTAGAACGTCGTACCTCCCAACTTGTGACGCCAGGAGCGCCGCGTTGGTCCTAACGGTACAATTTGTCCTTATGAACCACCATGGCATAACCATGATGATCCTTGTCATGGTGGGTGGTAGGTTCACCGTTGGGTATGTGAGTCTCAGGAAGACCACAATCCACGGCTAATACTACCGGGCTTCTGGGCTAGCACACAAATAAAATAAATTTCATTCAAGCAAATGATGCATGACATGCAAAATAATGACATATTAGACATGTTATATACAAAAAAGTAACAAACAAACAATGACATGGTTGGCCACTATAACCTAATTGAAGCTTAGCCCTCAATATCCCCAGTGGAGTCGCCATTGTGAGAGACCGCGCCCCTGGCCCGTTTTTTATTGAATGTTGGGCCAAACCCAAGTGAATGGGTGGAGTCGTGTTATTGCCTCTCAAAATGAAGGTTCGACTAGTTATATTTTCCCCTTTAGATTAAGGGTTTTACAATGGAGTCGCCACTTATTTAATTATTGGAAAAATAAGGAAACCAAAATTAAAAAAATTCCTCATTTTATTAATTTGAAATTGAATTTACATTGAACATAGGAAATTACATGGCTTTGGTCCTAGATACAATCTAAGATAAAGTACATGGCTTTGTTTCCTAGTTACAATCTAGAAATTGAAAATTACAAGGATAAGCATTTGATCTACTAACCCTTGATTTAAGTTCGGAGGCTATGTTACAAGGTGGGAAGGTGTTAGGCACCCACCTTGCCCGGTGAAACCGGTTTTCTAGACTATGGTGGCCAACAATCATGTCACACCATCCAATATGTTATCAATCAATTTGCATGTTGAATTTGATGTGTGTGTGTGTGTGTGATAAACCCTAATTCAATTTATTGAGCATTACATTTAGATTGAAAAATAAATTCTAGTGAATGTGTGTGGATGGTGATAACCTAGATTCAAGGATTTGAAAGAATTATTAAACAAACATGTTTTTCATATTTTTGATGTGGATTTAAGATTAAAACTAGTGATATGCATGAACATGTGATGAACAACCAAGAATATGTGAAGAACATATAAGAACAATTAAGAATATTCAAACATATTCGAGGGAATTTAAATAGTCATTATCATACTTTAATCCTAAATTCTCATCATGGCAACATAATAAACAAGTTAGGGAAAGAGATTATACCTTCATGCAAGATCCATATGGTGGAGGAGGAGACTCTTGAAGGAAGTTTTAGGGTGGAGGAAAAGAAGAGTTAAGAGAGGAAGAGTGAGTCTCACTCAATACCTTGAGTCTCAGGAAGACCAAGATATGACAAGACTACTCAACTTCACTAGAACTCAAAAGAGGAGAAGAGATGGGGTTTTTTATGGTCCCTTGGAATGAAGGATGGGGAGGGTTTATATAGTGGTAGTGGAGGGAATGTGAATGGAAGGCCATTTAATAAGGGTTGACAAGGATTATGAACCTAGACCTCATTTTAGCCTTGGGGAAAATCTGGTGCATTAAATGGAGAGATTGGTGGGAGTGGGGAGCAAGCCAAAATTCGGTTTTCCCGTAGCTGCTGTAACAGCTTGTAGAACTAACTTCGAAAAATCATATCTGACCCAATTCTGATCGGAATTGTCTCGTTCTTGTACTCAAATTGAAGCCCCGGATGTCTAGTTTTAGGGAAAATTAACCTCATTCACAGATTCAAAATATTCTGAGAGATATTGATGAAATAGTGAGCAGAGGTCATTTGTTAGAAAATGGTTTCAGCACAATTAACATTAATAGGTCCCAAATTAGCTCCCAATTAACATTAAATGGCTCCAATCACTCCCATTTCAGAATTAATTGATTCCCAATTTACTCTAATTAAAAGATAATTACACAAATTACTCATTGAATAATTAATGTTTAACTATCTAATTAATTAGGCATGTGCAACCTCACCATAAAATGTAGTCCTAACCAATTAAATTATGACACATCATTCTTCTCAAATTGATTACACCTATAACCAATTGAAATCAATTGTTCATAATCACGTATAGTCGGACTCAATTTGTGATAGTACATTTTAGTCATTAAAACTTGATTTGATGATAACTTTCAATCTAATGGTCCGATTAGGGCTTATGACCAGTCAATTTGATCGTTACAATATCAAGATCATTTTGGTGAAATGAGTCCAATGATCTAATGGCTAGAATCAAGATGCATATTTTTAAAGTGAAAGTACCATTTTACCCTCCATGTGAGGTTAAATGCGGGTTGCAAAATGGGGTGTCAACTACGGGTGGGTCAAATCTTCAGATGGGTTTGGACATCCCTAATTAAAGCTAATAAAAATAAAATTTATTTTTAAAAATAAAATGTTGGTTGAATTATAAAACTTCTTGCTTCCTTCTAATATTAATAACACGGTTGAAGTCAAAATCTCATTGAAATCAAATCTATATATATATATATATATATATTAATAGACAAAATTTAGAGAAAATTCAATTAAATTCTACAATTGAAGTCCACTTTTGCATCATGTATCCTAAATTATTTATTTTTGAAGAGAGTTTTATTTCATTATTTTTAAGTCAAAGGTGGGACTATATTATAAATATTCATCCAAGTGAGTTATTGTGTACAAAAACTATAGATTCTAGAATTAATGAATAGAAAAAAATAATAAAAAATAGACAATTTACATTTTCTACCTAATAATATTCTCACAAGACTTTTTAAAGAGTTAAAAAATATATAAGAATGACTATCAATAATATTTAAACTATATATGTAAACTATGTATCTTAATGTATATCAATGCATCTTTTAAATATATATATATATAGGTAAACTTGAGAGAAAATCCAACTAAGTTTCAA
This sequence comes from Quercus variabilis, assembly GCA_030445155.1. Taxonomy (NCBI): domain Eukaryota; kingdom Viridiplantae; phylum Streptophyta; class Magnoliopsida; order Fagales; family Fagaceae; genus Quercus; species Quercus variabilis. The sequence goes on along the minus strand of CP129446.1, from coordinate 52,498,374 downwards.
ATTTGAATTCAATTAGAGTTTAATTTTGCGCCACATGTCCCATCTAATTTAAATTTTAAATTTTTGTGCCAAGTGAGTTAATTCAGTGTAAAAATTGGATTTCAATTAGAATTTAATTTTGCGCCATGTATTCCATCTAATCTAAGTTTTTATTTATTTATTTATTTATTTATTTAAATTTTTGTATCAAATGAGTTAATTTAGTGTAGAGAACAAGGAGTTCAATCTAAATAAACCATAAAAAAATTAAAAAAAAAAAAAACCTAATCATGTAACTAAAAAAAATTCAAATCTATAAGTCATCTATATACTGAGTGTAAAAATCAAAGAGTTCAAATCTAATCCATCTAAGTTTTTTATTTTTTTAGCAAATGAATTATTAGGTGCAAAAATCGAAGAGTTTTGAACCAATTAAATTTTAAATCTCTCACACACACACACACACACATAATGAGAAGCCATTTCATATTTTAGAAATGTATAATTTAAAAAAAAAATGCAAAATAATACCATGTATAATTTAAACATCTTCTAAAAATTTTTATTGTATCGTTGCATATACATAGGGTTACACACTAGTTCATACAGCATACCATGACTATGTGCGGTTCATATATATATAAACCAAAGTTTAGAAAAAAATTCAATTAGAATCAAAATTAGATTTTGCTTTTGTTAATTTTTCATACAAATTAAATTGTTTATATTTTTGCTGTTATTTTTTCTCTAAACTAATGAGCATATTTTTTATACAGTTTATATTCAGATATTTTGTAAGCGAAGATATTAAACGTAACAAACTGTAATTGAACTAACCAATCTCATGCACCTATCCCCATTCAATTTAGGAGACACTATTTGATCAATTTATTATTTTATTTTGTGTGGTATTTAGTAGAATTTTACATACAATAATTGTGAATTAATATTGTATATGTAGTATCCAATAGTGATTTTTAAAATTATATATGTAATAGCAATGTAATGAGAAACTTGGCATAACCAACATCATGAAAATTGCAAGGAAAAACTATTTTAGTACCTCTAAATGTCCTTCCAAATTTCCTAGTCAAACTATATCATATATGTTTAATAACTCAAACTAAAATTAATAGCTCCATTACAATTCATCAATCCTGTGCATAAGCATGGATTACATACTAGTAGTATGTAATATATAAAAACAACATTTGAGAGTAAGTTCAATTAAGAATCTAAATTAGATCTTAATTTTTTGATATATATATTTTTAAAATTAGATTCTAATTACATTCTAATTTGTGGTGCCAAAGTGTTATTTTAATTATTATATTATTTGATATCAAGTATTTCTATATATTAAATACACTCCTTTTTCATTCTAAGTATCCTCCAAATTATATTTTAATAGTTAAAATTTTGTGCACTGCATTAGAAGAAGAAAGTTCAACATAATATGATTTTTTTTTTCTCTTCTCGTTATGAGGTCTTCGAGATGTGACCATGTTTCCTTTGTTGGTTTGGGCTAGCTAAGTTTTTATAAAGTTGAGCGATTTTGAAATTCACAAATGGGTAAAATAGTAAGTTTGAAATAACCCAGGAGTAAAAATGTCGTTTGAATCATTCAAGGGACATAAGAGTATAGTAGTGGAATTAAAAATTTAGATATTTGGCACTACAAAAAGTTACTTTATCTATTTTACCTACACACATGTTGCAACAGTAGATCTAATTTAGCTTTCAATATAATAAAATAATATAAACATCATAATAAAATAAGATATCTACTACAATAAAATAATATATCCACTATAATAAAATATTCACTACACACAACCACATCAGACAACCATCACAGCCACACACACAACCACAACCACAACCACCACCACCACCACCACCACAGCCCACAACAAAGAAAAAAAATCAATCAAGCCCACACCCACCAAACCCACCAGGCAACACCCACACCTACCACCATAAAACCCACCCAATCCACCACCACGAACACATAAATCTACCCATAAATCCACCCACACAGACACCGTATTGAACCCAGCGACCCACTCATGAACCACACTGACCCAGCACAACACACCAATGCTAATGAACCCAACCAACGCTGACTATTCAACCACACCACAGCCCATAACCCACCGATGCCGACAAACCCAACCATCTGTCGACGAACTTAGCCACCCACTGACCCTGATTAGTGGCTTGGGACAACTGGTGGGTCAGTGACATTGAGGATGAGTCGAGCCACTACCGCCGGGTGAAACAGAGAGGTGAGAAAACACTGTAAACAAAATACCCCCGAAAATTTCATCAACAAAGAAAGAAAATGCGAGATAGTAGAGAGAGGGTGGAGCTTGGAGGTTCGGCCTTTAAGGTGGAGATCTAGAGAGAGAAAATGTGAGATAGAGTGGTCGGCGCTGGGCAAAGGCTTGGTCGGTGGCAACGGGCTTGGTTGGCACTAGGCAGGGGCTGGGTAGAGGCTTGGTCGGTGCTGGGCAGGGACTTGGTCAACGGCAACGGGCAGAAACGAAGAGGGTGAGGATTGAGTAGAGAGGAGCAACAGGCAGGAATGGAAAAGAGGAGAGAAGGAAAGAAAAAGAAAAAAATAATATTAAAATATTATGATCAGTGTGAATACAACATAAAATAATATATATATATATATATATATATATATTTTACCTTTGAGCTACTGTGCACATCTATCTTTAGATGTGCACTGTAGCTAAGAAGCTAAAATTTTTAGCTTTAGCTCCACTGCTGTAACCTTCTTTTTTGTGTTTTGATGTAGCTAAAATAGGTATATAGCTATTTAGCTACACTGCTGCAAATGCTCTATGTATCACACCAAAACATCATGCTCAAAACAACATGAAGAACATAAAGATTGAACCACCTAATTAAAAAATCAAGCCACATTAAGAATTTACGGCTAGCATATTAATGCATGAGCCAAGTAATTATGAAGGATTAAATTTCATTGGTCCTAAATTGGATTAGTTAGAACTAATTTCATGTCAAAGTTTAATTTGTTTATTTTTATGAAAACAAAGTAATTTAGATTAATTATAAAATTAAGAAATAAAGCCTTAGATTTGGTTTTTTTTAACTAACCCACCCAGGCTCAGCCCTAGGCCTAGGCCATTTAGGCCATGGCTTAAGGCCTCCCTAACATAGAAAGGCCTCTAAATTAATATGGGGCAGTAACTTTTTTTTTTCTTTTTCTTTTTATAATTAAAAAAAGAGTGAGTTATTTGCCTTTTTTTTTTTTTTAATCAAATAGGTCTTATAAATTAATATGTCACCATCACAACAAGTAATAAGTAATTTAATACTCATTTTATTATTTTATTGAAATGTCACTTCAATTTGTAAGTTTTTTATAGTAAAATTTGTAGTAACTTTAGTATTTTCTCCATGCACAAAATATTATGAATGAATAGAAATACAATACAATTACCAATTCACTATTAAGTGAACGAAAGATGCTAAAACTAATACAAATTTTATGACAAAAAACTTACGAACTAATGTGGCAGGAATATGATTGGTGCCACTCAAACAATATAATAAATGAATGTTTTGAACAACTTATTTTTATTGGTGGCACGTCAGTTTATAAAACCTACATAGTAAGTATCACTAGCTTCCTTTGGGTGAATTAGTCTTATTAATTAGTAGGAAATAATAATAGATTTGAAATAAAAAATTTACAATATAAAAAATAAAATAAATATTATTTAAGTGATATTTAGATATAAAAATACCTTTTTAATATTTCGCCTTAGGCCTCAAACTATCTTGGGTTGAGCCAGAACCCACCTTGTCAAAACTTGTCAATATTCAAATATCCATGACCATGGCATCATTGACTCACACTCACATTGTCCTCCTAATCCAACTCTTCATCTTATCAATAGCAACAATCTCATAAGTGAAGGCCAAGCTTTTCAAGACCCATCCCTCCCCTCCTTAGAAATTGCGATCATCTTCTCTATCCCAGCCACTAATACAACAACCCATAAGCCCAACTATGACCAACCAAACCTATTCTGTCACCCATATCAAAATGCGTCCATCCACAGTAACATACCATTTCCAAACGCCTCCTCCTCCCCCTCATATAACTTTAGCTCCATCCACAGGGTCATCTTAAGCATTGTAATGGGTCTCCTAAGTGGCGTTGTTTGTGGAACCCTTATTGGCTTTACCATGTTCCTCGTCTCTCTTTGCTCATAACTTCTTCTCTGATGATTAGCTTAACCCTTGGAAGCTTGGCTATGTCTAGAATCCCACCACCACCATTAAGATTAGATGGCAAGTTAGCACCAAGCTTGTTTTACTTGATCCTCGAATACTACTAAATTATAAAAGCATTAGCATTAGCCTAATGCATTTTTAGCCAAAATTGATCCCTAAAACTCCACTTTTTGTTACTTTAGCTATTTTACTATTCACAAACCACTACATCAGGCTCAATACTTTATCATTATTCTATTTAAATATTTTTTTTTTCACTCTCTAAATAATTTGTTTTCACCGTTTTTCCCTAATTCAACGTATCTTCCAACATCAACAAATCCAAACAAATAAAACACAGCCATGGCTAATGCCTACAACCTAATCAAACAATCAGTGTCATCCCTCAAACCTAGATTAAAAAAAAAAAGCAAACTAAAAAAACAAAACATAGATCAAATAGACCCACATTAGCAAAAAAAGAAAAAAGAAAAAAGAAAAAAAAGGACCCACAACAATGACCTAAGACAGCAATGCACCACCATGATGGCAACCCATAACAACTGTCATCCATTACCCATTGCAAGTTCGGGAACTAGCCATCGTCCTCTACCGCTGAATCAACCTAGATCGTGACCTTAGGGGTGTGCCTCCAACTCACTAAAACTGACTTGATCTAACTCAACCCGCAGGGTTAGGTCAGTTTTTAGGGGTTGGTGTGTTGAGTTGGGTTGTGAAGTTTATTTTTAGAGTGAGTTGGGTTGGGTTGGGTTCGAGTTATAAGATTTATAAATCCGCATAACCCGACCTGACCCACCTATATTTAATATATATTAAAATTTTAAAAATATATGTAAAAATATATTATAAAATTTTGTTATTTACTTTTTTTTTACCCCTCTTCCTAAATAGAACTCAAACCTTAAGTTATGCTCACATAGTTTGTGTTGGTTTGATGTTATGCTCAAGATTATTTGGATATAAATTTGCTCTTATTTGTGGTAGTGTTGTTCTAATTCTTGATGTAATATTAATAATAGTAATTATAAAACTGTTCAACTCATGGGTCTAACCTTGTCCACATGGGTTAGGATGAACCCTTGTGATGGGTTGGATTCTTTTTAACCCACCATGGTGGGTTAGGTTGAAAAAACCTCTCAATCCAATCCATGCACATTCCTACGTGACCCAACCAGCTTAACTATCTAGCATCAACTGCTAAATCGACCAACACACACTTAAATGGCCAAATTGATAAACCCAAGATAGTTTTACCTATTTTGTTGGAATCAAGTTTGAGAGAGAGAGAGCAACCTGTTAATGGCGTGGAGAAAGAATGAAGAAAGAGAGAGAGAAAGAGAGAGAGAGAGAGAGTAAAAAAAAGAATTAAAATGGTTTATTGAACTACAATAGCCTTTGCTTCGTCTATCTAGATTCTAGACACTGTTTAGTGTTTTGAGAAAAAAATGGGTAAATTTTGGCTAGGCAGCTCTTTGATGAGGCTGTTGCAAATCCTCTTATAGGACTAAATAAGAAGGGTAAACACATATTTTCCTCTGACAAAAAAAATAAAAAAATATAAATATAAGTGCTATAGTGCCCCAAATATTAAAAATGGATATATTGGAGTCCTTGGGGCCAAGGATTAGATGGCAACACAAATATTATAGGAAGGTAGAAATTTACAAATACCACAAAAGTTACAGTTGACGCAAAAGGAGACCAAGCACAAAGCAAAAGCCAAAAGCCAAAAGCCAAAAGACGCAAAGAAGACCAAGAAGATAGTTCATCGAAACCCATGGCCATGGCCTCACTGATTCATCGTGTCATCCTGGTCCAACTTCTGATCCTATCGGTGGCAACAATCTCAGCGACGGCCAGACCTTGCAAGACCCTCTTCATCTCCTCCTACTCTTTCTCCTTCAAACCCGTTAACCAACAAAACCCTTCTTCTTCATCCTCGGGATTCGTCACCGTCTTCACCGAGATCAGCCACTTCAACCCAAAACCCCAAACGAAAGAACAACCCTTCCCCACCACCACCGAGATCTTCCTCTTCCGCGACCCGATCCACCGCAACGACATACCGTTGGGGTACAGGAAACCCCAACAACCCCTCGCTTCCTACGACTTCAGCTCCCTCCGTGACCGCACCAAGGACATCTTGAGTGTCGTCGTCGCTCTCCTCTTCGGCGTTGGCTGCGGGGCCCTCACCGCCGCCACCATGTACCTCGCTTGGTCTCTCTTCTCCCACCGCTTCTCCTCCTCCGACTACTCCGCTTTCCCCTCTTCTTTCTCCGACGATGACAACGACAATGATGACGATGATGTCAATCCCAAGAAGTTCGGCTATATTAAGATTCCCGCTGCCACCGATTCTCTGCCTGCTCCGGCTCCGGCTCCGGCTCCGGCTAAGTGAACGGTATGAAAGTATATGATAATCGCTATTATGTTATATGGTATTTTAGTCAATTTGGAGCTATTGAAGCTTGTCTCTCTTTTTAGCGTGGATTGTGGACTAATTGTTTATAATAAACAAAAGAGAGAACAAGTGTGCTACTTTTCTGGTCTGTATTATTCAATTAACGACTTTATTGTCTTATATTCTAATACTTTAAATGTGATCATGTACTTTGTTTATGTTATTTATGATTCTTGTTGGGTTTCGTTATTTTGTTGTGATTCAACTGTGAATATCATATCTGACTGAGTTCGAAATTGGGTTTAATTTTGTAGTTCTGATTGTGTTCTACGTTAGACTACAGCCATATGGCTTTTCTGTTTTCGTATTTTGCCCGAGTATGGAGCTGCTTTTGCGTAATTGACTAACTGTTCATATTTTCAATTGGGATTGCCTAAAATGAACAAGTTCTTGTGCATAATTGTGCATCTTGCCTGCGGTACAATGTTAATTCTGTTGTTGGTACTTTTGTTGCAGTCTTCTCTTTTTCCAAAATTATGCACCCCAAAAAAAAAAATAAAAATTTTGACCTTTTGAAACGCAAGCTGTTTTGAAAGCCATGCCATTAGGTACAATTTTCGTCCAAATTTTATGAAGCATGTCAGATTCTTTGGATGGTACCTATAGTGGCTTTTATTTATTTATTTATTTATTTATTGATAATTCAATAGTTCATGAGGAGGGGGGATTTAAACCCTGGTTGTCTTTGTTGGAAACACCAGGAGGTGCCAAAAAATTGAGCTACGAGCTCTTGGCAAATGGAATTGGCAATGTTGTGGGCCAAATCTTCTAAAGTTTAAAGCCTACACTGGCTAGCTCAATTGCATGGCCTCCCATGGTGTCTCTAGTTCAAGTCTTGGGATTATCTGATACCCAGTTCCTGTGAACAGGGCATCCGGGGTTTACTTGACAGGGGTGGGTACATGAAGTGGCCTTGCCTTGAAGAGTTTCCTTGTCATAAAAAAAAGTTCTAAATTAGATTGATTGATACGCAAAGCCATGTCTTTTGATGAGGCATGGAGCAAACAGTGGTTTTGGCATATCATTACATGGTCCCCATTATAATCCATTGATGTGATAGTCTGATAGATGGCATTTCTTTCTCTTTACGTTGACAAATCACTTAGTTAACTTTATAGTTAAGAGTATTGCTTTCTTTTTTTTGATAAGTAAGAAGAGAATATTATTGATAAAAGAATAGCAAGAGAAACACAAAGAGTTCACGGTAGTGAACAAAGGAAAAGAAGAAACAAAAAGCAGAAGCATCCCCTAATCTATTCTAATAGATGAAAGAAAATCCAAAAGGGTAAAACAATCCGAATAACCCCAACATTGAGACCAATCAAAGAGGGTCCCTTGGCAATGCTCTAATAACTGAACCATAGTTTTTCCCTCATCCTTAAAAGACCGCCTATTCCGTTCATTCCAAATAGTCCACATTAAACATTCTAGAACCAAATCCCAAATATCAGAGCTATGCTTCCCAAGTCAATGACTCTCTCCCTTTGTTCATTAATTCTCTGCTCTATACTTAGTTCTTTTGTTGGCTTATGTTTGTTTTGTTGTCTTTTCTTGTTGTTTGTTTCCTTCTCTATACTCCTTGCTCTACCTTTTGTTTTTCATGAGGTAGCTCTTTGAATATACATCTTTTTACATATCAAAAAAATGATACTAGCAAAATAATCCACAATTGAACTTGGCATGACCCATTCAATCCCAAACAACCGAATCATATACATCCACAAAGAATGAGCTATCGGACAGAAAAGTAACAAGTGATCCACAAATTCCGCATTGTTACAGCACAAACAACAACAATTTGCCAAAGGGCGACCATGAAGCATAAGATTATCCAAAGTTAGAATCTGACCATGGGCTACTGTCCACATAAAAAAAGCCACCCTTTCATTCAGCAAGTATCTTGTTGTTAGTTCGAATATAATAGTAGGTAGAACTGTTGAAGTAACAAGTACTTTGAAATGTTTTCTGAATTCAACACTATAAATCATATGGCCCTTTCATTGTGTAGATAGAACACAGTAGAATTTGAACATTATTGAAAATGCATGTTGATTTCTGATTTGCTTTGCCAACTTGAAACAGGGCATGGCATAGCTAAAATGTAGGCGATGGGGCTCGATGTTATTCATACATGAATTAATAGATAAGTATGGGATGTACTTATCAAAAAAAAAAAGAAGATAAGTATGGGATGCATAAATGAGATACATATATACTTGCATATGCCTGCATTTATATGATTAGTTTGTGTTTCAAGATTAGCAATTATTTATGGGTTATATTTGTTGAATAATTGCATTATATAATTACTTATTATAGTAAATCCCTCAAGAATCAAAGTGGATTCATGCATGCATCCACGGTAGTTAATGAATTTACCAACTCAAAAGGGTTTGTGGGACTTAATGGGACGTAATTGGCAGCCCCCTTGAAAGACTTATAAAGTGTGACAGAAAGCTGGTTGTAATGCTCAAGCATTAATTTGGGATGTTTTGGATGATGGAGAGCTCTTTGGGGGACCTTGCTTAGTCAGTCTAAAGTTGAATTGAGTCTTATGTTATTGTTTGTTTCTGTTTATTTGCTGCTGGATCAGTTTTAATTAAGTTTTACTAGAATGAGGGCAATTTGGTAATTTCCAAATTCCTCAAATGGTCTGACCTTGGTTGTACTGAAGCCCATTAATCTTATTTTGTGTTTTGAATCCTTTTCTCTATTTGGTTTAGAAGTTCTTAAGTACTTTTTTTTCTTTGTTATTAGTAATCCTAATCATTCTAGTAATAGGTTATTTAGAATTCCTAGTCTTTCTAAGAAAGGATTTAGAAATAGCCTATATAATGGCTTTATTGTAGTCGATAATATTGATAGATTTTAATAATAATTATTTATCAAAAAAAAAAAAGATTTTAATAACATTCCAACTTTTTTCAAGCTTGAGGTGTGATTGCTTTCTCCTACCTAAGTGTGATTGCTTAGGAAAGCCTAGGTGTGATTGCCCAGTGTTTTTTCTTTCTTTATTTGATGTATTGTTTTAATACCAAACAACCATCAACACATTCAATATCTCATCAAGAATCTAGTTTAGTGCTGAAATTCCTAAAAATCCTACATCATATTTGGTATTAAAGCCCGTTGAAGCTTCTGTCTTGTGTCAGATTAGCAATCATTTGTGGATTATGTTTGTTGACTAAGTACATCAAATTATTATTATTATAATCTATTACATTTGGGTTGAATAGGGAACTTAGTGGCCTTTTAGGGTCACCCAATCCTTTCCTAATAGGTTGGGTTAGGGAGCATTAAGATTTTTGGTGGTTTTGGGATTGGAAAAAGTAAATCCTTTGAAAAGCCAACTGTTTTCAGGTGTTGGTGCTGTATGCTTCTAGGGTGCTTCTGATGGATCTGAGGTTTTTTTTTTTTTATTATTATTTTGTTTTGGTGGTTTGGCCTCCTATCCTTATTTCCGAAGGGTATTGGTGGAGATATTGATTTCTCTGTGTCAGTAATTAATTTTTGTTGGTATAAAGGTTTAGGCTTTTGAATGGGAATTGATATATAATTTAATTAATGGAAAAGAATGGAATATGAATTGCTGTTCTTATTTTGTGTGAATGATGTAGAATGAGCTTCGATACTAAAATTTGATGCAGATAGAAAATTGCAATAAAGAAACAATGATGAAAAATGATAAATAGTTAAAAACCTAGGAGTCAGTGATGGGAACGTAACTGGCAGTTTCCTTTAAAGGGTTTTTAAATTTGGGATGTTTCACATGATGAAGTGTTCTCTTGGGACCTTCCTTAGTCAGTCTAAAGTTGAATTGACTCTTATTTGATTTCAGTTTCCTTTAAAGACTTTTTAATTTGGGATGTTTCAGATGATGAAGAGTTTTCTTGGGATCTTCCTTGGTCAATCTAAAGTTGAATTGACTCTTATTTGATTTTTTTTTTTTTTCCTTGTTGAATTGGTTTTAATTGAGTTCTCCCAGAATAAACACAATTTTGTAAATTCCAGGTCTTCTGGAATGGGCTGACCTTGGCTGCACCAAAGGCCTTGTCGCCTCACACCTCAGGGCCTCAGGCGATATAAGGCCTTGGCACCTTAAGGTTGCCTTTCACCTTTAACTACCTTGACCCTAATTCTAGTTGACTTAGGAAAGCCAACTATTGATTTTCAAAAATACGCTTGATTCGAAGAAATTAAATGAATTACTAATAACCTAATTTACGACCAAGACTTGACCGATAAAAATATAATTGACTTCTAATATTAACAAAATATTTAATTTGTAGGTTTCATAAATTTTATGTACATAATCGACTTTGCAGTTCTTGAATTCTGTCTAGGGTAAAAGAAAATTTGATTTCTTTTTGTAAGGCTTGTGGCTTTTATAGAAAAATGCTAGATAATCTTTTTTTTTTTCTTCTTGCAAAATTTTAAGAATTCTTTTTTCAGTTCTGTCTCGTTTGTATCTTTATCAAGTGAGGTGGGTCTGGTATCAGTGGTTAAGTGCGTTGAAACCCAACTTATCTTTGGATTGGGCTTGAAATGGGATATTTTAGTTGGATTTGGGTTTTTGGGTGACCTTTTTGGGATTCACCTAACCAATTGCCATCTATATGTCTAGGGTACTTCAAATTTTTTGTAATAGAATAGTCTGTTGGTGTGGAGTTGCAACCAGAGAGTTTGTTTGGTAGAGAGGATAAAAAAGTGAGAGGAAAGAAAATGTAAAAAGGCTGAACATAAAAAGGAAAGAAGAGATTAATATTTTTATTATTAGTATTTGATTGAAGGGATAGAAAAGGGTAGAGAATAAGTATTTTGTATTACATTCCTATTATATTCTTGTGTTGAATTTTTTTTAATAGACTTTATCTATGTAAGACACTTTCTCTTATTTTCCTCCCATTTTGGAAGATTAAAATGGAGGCCTGGATATAAAATGTCCATCACTCCCTTATTCCTTCAGTTTTCCCAATTCTACTGAACTAGAGAAATTATCAATCCATCTCTCTTCTGTTCTCTCAACCCTCTTCCATCCTACCATGTTTCCTCCCATCCAAATGCACTCAAAAAGTCTTTTTATTGTTAAATGGATGGATTCATTTGGTATTTAAGTCCCAAACCCCATTGTTAGGGTTGAACTTGAGATGGGATAATTTTATCTTATTCTAGCTTTGGAGGATCTTCCCAACCTTCAACCAACCCATTGCCATCCCTAGGTCTAAGTTTTTTGTTTTCTTTTGGCTTGGGGGGTGGGGCAAGGATGATGTAATTCACAGAATTTAGTTGGTATAAAAGCTTCTTTCTGTTTGTGAAATCATCCTTACATTTCTAATTCTCTAGTGAATTCTCTTTTCCTAATAGCGATTTTAAATCTAATGCATTATACAATAATAGCCACGCCATGCAATTTTAATTTTTGAAGCTTCCTGTTGTAGTTAGATGGAAACCTAGGAGGCTTGGCTTAGATATGGCTACATGTGTGTCCATGGAGTGTCTGGTTAAAAAAAAAAAAAAAAAAAAAAAAAAAACCTGGTTGTGACATGCTCTCGATATGGCTTAAAAAAATTTAAAAAAAGAAAAAGAAAAAATACCGATTTGCATCCCTACCGTAATAAGGACCATCAATCAACAGAACAAATGCTTCAAACAAATTTCTTTCTTTCTCATTCTAGAATAACTTTTCTCATCTCTCTCATACCCTCTATATGTTGCGCCATCAGTGATCCTCAGCTTTCTCATTGTAAACCTTGTCAGCCATCCTCACTGTCAGATTGGCGACCTCTCATCGCCATTACACCATCTGATTTATCAATGCTCTATCGCTGATCACTCCTCATTCTTAGTTCTACATCTGTCTCGCCTACTTTCCCCTGTTTTGTTATCTATGTTTTTTTATTTTATTTTTCTCATTTTTGTTTTTAGAGAGTTCTATTCTCTTGTATCTATCAAAACAAGGGGTTTTATTTATTTATAATTGTTATAAAGTATAATAGTTTTGGTTAAGTGCTTAAGATTGTTGTATACCAATAAATTATGGTCCTGTTAAATTTTTCACTTTTATTTTTTTACATGAATAGTTTTACAAGTATAAAGTTATTGTTAAAACTATTATTTATTAACATATTACGGTCTTTTGAAGATAATGAGAGATCCATGCCAGATCTCAAGTTATTTTTCTTTAGAACTTTATTGGATTGGTTGTTAGCTTTGCGAAACCAATCATTTTCTTCTTTTCTTGATTTTCTTGATCTATGTAATTTTTGTACTTGATTTGTTGACCCCTGTACACTTCCAGTGTACTAGGGTGTCTATTTTTTGATACCAATAAATCTTGTTACTTATAAAAAAAATATATATGTTATTGTTAAAAATGATCCTTTTATTTGCACTGTTTTATTTATTTATTTTTGAAGTTGATTTATTTGTAGTAAATAAACAATAAAAATTTGATTGCTACTAATAAATTATGCCCTAAAGTATACCTAAACTAATTATTAATTAATAATCAAATAATGAATGACCGTGTTCTTGTTTTTCAAGAATTATCGTGTCTCGTTCTCATGTCTGGGCTTGCTAACATCCTGAAATGTTCCTAGTATAATAGTATTTAGATTCAGTTTAAGGTTTTGAGGCATTTATATTTGGAGAAGCAGTTGCAAGCTAAATGATTCTAATATTTTATGATTTTAGAAAATTAGTTGAAATGTAAGTCTCTATTCATTTCAAGGTCCATAGTCAACCATAAGTTTGGCTTGTTTTATGTGTTTCAGGGGCCAAAGAAGCTATACTTTTGAGTATATTTTTGTGAAAACTGAAACTTTCATTTTATAAATGAACACCATGTAGAGTTTGTAGATCGAAGCCATTTTGAGCCTGTCGGGGTCAATTTGTAAATTTCATGTAGCAGTGGTTTGGAGAGGGAAACTTCCTGGCTGAGAAGGATACTTTTTGTCAGGTTTGGTCAAACCTTTAACTTATATGAAAGAAAAAGATCAGAAGACTCACCAAGTTATATATTTACATGAATGCTTGCAGTAGTAAGGGCAAATTTGGTGCATTTTTAATCCCTGGGAGGGCTATGTATCAGAATTTGTAGCATACTATGGGTTTTCAAGGGTGCAGCAGTATGTAAATAGGGTTGGGGAAAAAAAAGAGTTGTGTTGCCATCATTCTTTTTTGTAGAATTTGCAACATTTGGAGATTAATGGCCTCTTGGATTTAACTTTTTATCTGATCCCCCAAATTTAGTGAGAAAAGGGAGAGGCTAAGGAGGAGATGGGGATCATGTGTTGAATGACGAACTGTGATCTTAGTTTTCAGTTGCTTGTTGGTGTAAACCATGCCTTCCTGTTGTTGACATGGGTGTGAAGTATGACTTATCAAAAAGACAGGTGTAAAGTATGAACTTTTATGAGCAAAATTTATGAATGCCCTCTCTCTCTCTCTAATGGCAAAGGAAGTGGAATTATTCTGCCTATTTTTGGCTGAAGTGAGGTGCATAGATAACTTCATGTTTCACCTTATGAAATAGGAATTACAGAAGTGAAGTTTTGAGAGTTAATTCTGTTTATCAGTAAGTTTCTGATATTCTTGATTATTGCAATTATTTACGTGGTTCCATGTAAGGAGACAATGAATTCCCATTGAGAACTGAATAGGAGATGAAATTGAAGTTTTGAAAGAGAACTTCTTATTGGTAAGATTTTGAGAAATGTTGGTCATTGCAGTATTTATGTGGTTGCAGATGAACCTGTAAGAATTAGACATTTGATAGGTTAGTCATTGTTTTTTACATGTGGCCTATTATTTTGCATCTCGAGTGTTGCTAGAGTGTTGGTATAAGCTTAAATTGTGGTTTAATGGCAGTTATTCAGAAACAGTTTCATTTCAGACAATACTTGTGGTGGGTTTCATCTGTCTCATTTTTCTTTTGATAGATCATCTGTGTATCATTGGGGTGACAGTCACTAGTGGTGCTAATAGAAGTGTCAAGTATTTACTGTGGCTCACGCACGCTCTGAAATGAGAGCGATTTGTGACATGCAGCAACTGCTATGGCTTCAGGCCTGCGCGATATCGGAATAGGATATATAATCATTCTATTCAAAGCTACGATGATTTGAGTCCATTTAAGCCACGTCCACATATTTTTATTAATTCATAATTAAACTATTTTATTTTTTTCCCCCTTTTCTTTTATTCTGTTTCCCTCGTTTCAGTTACTTTCCTCTTAACACACACACACACACACACACACACACTCTCTCTCTCTCTCTCTCCAATTATTACTTCCATTCAACTCCCAATCAATCAAAAGACATCATAGTTAGGGCAACTTGGAGAAACTCTCGAAGCAGTGAACAGAGATGAGTATCAGTGGGCTTCTGGTGGTGCAGTGAACGAAGGTGAGTATTAGTGGGCTTCTGGTGGTGATGCGGCTCACACAAAGACGCGGTAATTGACGGCAACAAACAGGGACTAGGAAGGTGGATTCAATGGTGAGTATGGGATAGCCATCTGTCCTTCGTGTTTTTAAAATCCCCTGGCTTTCATTGCCCACATGCAGGGTGACAACATTTAACCAAACCCGTTAACCCACTTATAAGCCACCTAAATAAGTTTTTACTCAACTCAATTAAAGATTTGGTTAAATGGGTAAGGGCTCAAATGGTTAACCAATTATATGAGTATTAATGGGCAAACCGGTTGGGTATCTAATGGGTACCAAGTTTTTTCCCCCCAAATTTCAACTATTCTAACACCAAAACCCTTAATTCTTAAGTCCTTGACCCCTCTTTTCATGTTATTTATTTTCTTGAGCTTTCTCTCTCTTTTTCTCACAATTTTAAATTGTAAATCCTTCTAACCCTCTCTCACACTGAGGCCTCTATAGCCAAAGATTTGAGCTCCTCTCATCAGTTGCCACCACTAGCCATTGTTATGATGATTTTTAAACTCTTGAAGCCCTCTTCTCTATCTCATTTTCTATCTCTTCTCACAACTCCTCCATGGCTGAAATAAGGAAGAAGCATCTTCTCTGCTGCCCTTAGTCACTGTTGTTAGCCACTGTCGCTGATGGAGCTACTCCCTCTTTGGTTCGATTAGACCCAAACAAACACCCATTCTCTCTCTCACATCGAAAAAATTGTTTGAATTGATTTCCAAATCTTGCCGAGATCGATTGAGTTTGAGGAACCAAATCTAGGTGATTTGCCTTTTCTGTAAAAAGTTTATTTTGAAACTTTCCGTTATCTTTTGTTGAAGCCTTCTTGCTTGGTTGCCGAGAAAGCTTAGGCTTAGGAAAAGAAAATAGAAGAACTGGTATGGGGGAAATGTTCTTCACCTTCAGTAGTTTTCATTTTAATTTTGTTTTTTTGTTTTTTGTTTTTTTAGCAATGATGATTACAATGATTGTTTCTCTCAAACTCACCGTCTAATGTATAATTGTGTTAGACTTTGATTATTTTGTTTTTAGTATGAGAATGAGAAATTTTCAAGTATTGATTTTCATTAAGGTCTGCTTGGATGCAAGAAACTAAAGAGAGATAGCAGGAAATTTCAAATCTTTGATTTTTTTTTTTGAGAACGAAGTCTTTGATTTTAATAGGTTAAATGAATGGGTTTAGTATTAAATGGGTTAGGTGGATTATGAGTATTTAATATATATCTAAATGGGTAAATAGATAATTACGTACCCGTCTCATTTATGACATAATCTAAAACCCAACAAATGTCACCCAGTTGTCACTACTACGAGTTGAGAGAGAGGAAGAGAGATGGTGTTTTTTTTTTTTTGGTTTTTGGGGGGGGGGGGGGGTGGGGTTGGGAGTATGGGCACAATTTTTGAATTTAACGAAAATATTAAAGGGAGGAGTAATTTGCC
Source organism: Quercus variabilis (assembly GCA_030445155.1). Lineage (NCBI taxonomy): Eukaryota > Viridiplantae > Streptophyta > Magnoliopsida > Fagales > Fagaceae > Quercus > Quercus variabilis. The sequence continues at coordinate 52,481,770 of CP129446.1, read as the reverse complement.
AATTACCATTCAATGATAGGGAAATATTGTTCAGTTTTATAATTTAGAGGAAAAATGCAATTAACCCTTTTTTGATGATTGAAGAATTTATTCTTGATATTATTCGTAATAGTTTTCTGAAGAGCAGTAAGTGCATTTCATATATTTATGTAATGTGAGAAGTCCTAATTTTATACTAGGATCCTTTGTAGCCTTATTGTCTCTTTTTTTTCCTACTTAATTATGGACTTGCATTTACAATGATGTTTCACAACAAAGTCATATGCAAATTGGAATGAAGAAAAAAAGAAAAAAGAAAAAAGAAAATCCATTCCTTAAGTAACAGTGAAAATTGCCACTACATGTCAATATATCTAGGAAAAAAAAATAATCGTTGTTAAATCTTATACCTATTGCAGCGGCTAGTATTGCTAAAAGAACCATAATAGTGTGAAAAAAAATCTCTACTACAAGAGGTGCATCTCTTATGCATTAGGAATATGCAATATCTCTATTATATTGTGTGAAGCCTACGGTTGGCTAGAGTTTACACAATGTAAGAAAAATGTTGCATATAACTGATACATAAAGATACTTTTTTCCCACTACAGGTGATGAACAAATTTATTTTTGATTTCGTGAAGAAAACACCTGTGGGGAGTGGAAAGATACTTGTCCAGATTAAAGCCCAAAATTGAAATGGGCCACGAGAACGAGATTAGGCCAAGTTTGGCTGTAAGGGGGAAGTCCAAGAAGGGAATAGGCTGTAAGAAAAAGGAAGTTAAACCTCCTTGCAGTATAGTGATTCCTGTGAAGAGAATGGAAGGCTAACCATGTGTTCAGTTAGTTGCACGGATGATCCATATGTTGCCACCAGATGGTGCTAGGAATCGCGGGAAACTTCCAAAACACACAAGAGGATTGATGATTTTTATCTTTGCCTCAATTTGAGAGTCCTCACCTAACCTCAGCTGCATTAAATGCATATAAAACAACATGAATAGTAAAAATATCTCACTGAAGGCAGAGTTTAGGGATAAGGAAGGGGAAGAAAACCAATAAAGTAAGAAAAATATGTCCAGAGACTAGGCCGGCAGTATAACAACTATAAAAGCAGGAACAGCAAAGAGGCTTATAAATAAGAGGAAAGTCCAGTGGAGAAAGGGGAGGATTTTCTTTTTGGGAGAAGAAGAAAAATCTATCTAGGGAGAGTAATAGAAGTAGAAAGAGAGAGAAATACTAAGGGTGTCACCACGGGAACAAGAAAGTTTCCTATAGTAACGTCTGTAATTGTAATTGTAACACCACTGGTCAAAGAAATCCACTGCTTGTGTTTCCATTGTGGAATGTTTATTTCTTGATGTTTATTTGTATTTAAGTCGTGTGAATCGTTATAGTAGAATTCCGAGGTGAGTACCTCGGGGGCCAAATTCTATGTCCCTACAACACCTTTTGCGAGCCTATATATATATATATATATATATTGCTTGCTTTCTTTTACGAGGAAATTTATGGTTCAAATTCTTCATTCTCTTTGTTATTGTAACAATTGAATGATTAAAAAGGAAAAAAGAATTCATTTTGTTTTAGCTCCCCACTCAGCATCAAGCTCAAATAGAGAACTCCAAGATAATCAAGGTCTTATGTGGGTTACTTAATTAAACATAACTGGTCCGTGGTCCTGTTGCCATCTAAGTTTAAAAACATAGTAGTATATATAAGGAGTATTACCTAAAGTACCAAGTTTACAATGGAAGCTGAATCAGTTTACACTTCAATTTTTGTAATACCCTATCCCGAGCAATTGAAAGCACTAACATCTATCAACTTTCATGGTCTTGTTCCCTTTAAAGTTTAGTAACATAGTACATTGCATTATGGAACGATTTTATAATGGATGCTGAATCGGAGTCCACTTTAATTTTTGTAGCACCTTTGTTCCAAGCATTTGAAAATTGAAAGGCATTTGAAAGCACTAACATCTAACAACTTTCATGGTCTTGTTCCCTTTAAAGTTTAGTAACATAGTACATTGCATTATGGACCGATTTTATAATGGATGCTGAATCGGAGTCCACTTTAATTTTTTAACACCTTTGTTCCAAGCATTTGAAAATTGAAAGGCATTTGAAAGCACTACTATCTAACTAGTAATAGCATCCTGTGCAAACTAGGGCCTGTTTGGCCAAAAAAATGTTTAGTTTTTTGTTTATTGTCTCAGTTTATCTTGTTTTGTTTTGTTTTGTTTTTTTTTTTCCCTTAAAAAATAAAATAGGCCCTCAAGCAAAATCAGGAACAATAAAAAAATTTTATGCCAAACAAATTTTGAACTAAAATCTTTAAAAAAAAAATCTTATGCCAGCCAAATCCAAACGTATAGCTTTCAGCCCAAAAAAAAAAAAAAAAAAATTGTAAAACCTTATGATTCTACAGAACAAATTTGTATGGCTCAAGCTTCCTATCCTCCGATCTAATCTAAATCATCGGACTGCCTGGCTGCTGGCTCAAGCTTTCTTTCCTTTGCCGACTTCCTTTTTTTTTTTTTTTTTCCTTCTTCGCTGCTGTCGTCAGTGTTGTGCTGCGTTTTGATTCTGGCTAGGATGCTGGGTAATGGGTTTTGTCGTTTTGACTTTTGAGCTTCACTACTTCAGGCATAAGTGTATAACTAATAGGCTTATAAGGCTTGACTTGCTTTCTATTCTACTTTATATTTGTTAAGAGGGCTGGGCCGTGCCCGTGCTACCTTTTTTTTTTTTTTTGGTTATACATGTAAATGTAATAGGATATTAGGATTTGTTTTATGTTTTCTGTGGTGAGTGGGTCTTGGCAGGTTCTTGGCTGGGCTAGGCTTTTTTTGTTGATTAATTTTTTTTCTTTTTAATCTTGGGTTTTTATATATATATATATATATTTTAGTGATCGGTAATATAATGAATAAATCTTTATTTATACAGATTGAGATTGTTAAAAACTTGGTATTATTTGGTGAAATTACAACAATACTTTTTATATAAATTAAGTTCTATTTCTTATTTGCTCTGCACTTTAATATTTTATTTATTTATTTTAGTCTTTATAAATATATTTTTTGATTAGAAATGTTTACTAGAAAATATGCATCTGGATATGAAAAACCTAAAAAAAGAAAAAAAAAAAGAAAAATTAATTGAGTCTCAAAACATGATGTTTATGATGATATTGATGGTTTAGATTTATTTTCGGCCGGTATTTACCGAAATGACCCGAAACACCCAAAATAGACTAAAATGACCTGAAATTTTTTCAAAGTAGAATAGGAACACCCTGGATAAAATTTCTGGAGTCGTCACTGGCCATAAGAGAAGCCTATTTTCTAGGATTGTGTGCAAGTCAAACTGGCCAAACTGAGGGGAAATTTTTTAACCAATTCATCATTGGTGGGTTTGAAAAATTCCAAACTGCCACCAACCCGTCAAGTTAAAAAAATGGCAGATTAGTTGAAAATTTGGAAGGTTTTAACAGATTAATTTTAGTTATGTGTTATATATTGAACATAAAAATTAATTTTACCATTTATAGATAAATTTAGATTGTATTTTCTCTAAAACCTATAAATTATTGAAGGAAATCACATAAAGTAATCAACTTTCCCATAGATTAAAGTACACACATTTTAAGCTATGAGTGTTTTCTATTTTTTTTCTTAAAAAAAGAAAAAGAAAAGTTATGAGTACCATATTCATGTTACTATATATGCTTACAAATATGTTGGGAACGTATTATTCATTTTCATGTTAACATATGTAAATCATGGAGTTAACAAAAATTAAAACAAAAACTTATATATATATATATATATATATATTGGATCAAGTCTTGGCGATTTTAAAAAAACTCAACCTATCACCTAATTTGACCCACCATTTTAGTAGTTGAACCAGCACAACTCACTTGAAAATCAATGTCATATCTAGATGGTGCGGAGTGGAAATTGGAAACTGGAGATGATTAGTTAGTTTGGATGGGTTAACGGGTCATTGCATAGGCCTACTATTTACCATTCTTAACCATTACACTCAAGAATTAGGTCCTTTAAAATTTTAAATAATATGATATTAAATGCAATTTCAAATTTATTAAATTCATTCCAAACAATAAAATGAATCAAACTGTAACGGAGAGCCGCAGAAACCTAGTGCAGCTTGGCCTCAATTACTTCTTTTTTTCCTCTTTTGTTTTGCATTATATATATATATATATATATATATATATATTTCTTTTCACTAAAGAATGACAAGCTAGGATAGAAAGGGCGTGAGAGAGATTCAAACAAGCCAATGATCTTGGCTTCATGTTGTTGAGTTAGTTTGAAAGGCAATATTCTTACATATCAGACACTCGCATAGGAGGTGGGCTCCATGGTGGGTACCACGTGTAGGGCCTAACCGGAGCACTGCTTTGAGATTTTATTTTTATATATATGAGATCTTGATATATTCTTCCCCCATGCCTAAACTTTACCCGTATGCATTTGTAATCGAATTCAAAGCCTAGATACGTATCATAGAGAGAGTGACATGCTCAATATCCTATAAACAAAGACAATAAGTTAAGTTATAATAAAAAGATAATATAGAAAAGGTCCCAAAACAAGTTGCAAACCATAAAACCCACTTGGTAATATTCTAAAAACTTTGATACGAATTCGGTTCACTATAAAAGCAATTCAAGGATTAGTTTCATTACCACATAGTTTTATAAGTTGTCCAACATTTGGTTTTGGTGGCTGCTTAAGTAATGGCTGACAGTTCGATTGCCAGGCTCGAGGCACAGGTGGAGATAAAGGCAGATGTAGAAAAGTACTATGGCTTCTTTAGGAACAATTTGCATCGTTTGGTTCAAATGTTCCCCAAAAACATTAGGAGCTTTCAAATACAAGAAGGAGATGAGGTCAGGGCTGGCTGTCTGACCCATTGGAAATATGACCTCAGTAAATTACAATTATTTATACCTTTCTATTAATTATTTTTAATTGAAATTTGGCTAGATATGGCAATATACAGTAGTGTCAACAATCAAGTCTATTCTCAAATTTTTGGGGTTTTGCTATAACTTATCATATTAGTGAGAGTAAATCACACACTTTGTCGTCACAGCTTTGTCATAACTTTGATATGGTAGGATGTGGGTGGTGGAGAATAAAATGGTGGGTCTATATGAAAGGGACATGCAGCTAGTCATAGTCTACCACATATAATAGTTGTGGAAAATGATGCGGTAAAAGGCGTGATCCTAAAATTACTTGTTCTTTTTTTGCTATTCTATATTAAATCTAAAGTCATATTTTCAATTATTTTCTTAATTTAGCTGTCATGTTTTTACTATTTTTCTACAAAGTTCTCTACTAATGTTATTTTGGGTCTTTCATTACCTATTTTTTGTTACCTCAACTTGAATAGGCACACTCTTTCTTATTGGTGCATTAACCATTCTCCTCTGAGCATAACCAAACTATCTTAAGTAGCTTTTCATTATCTTTTCATCAATAGGAGACATTCTAATTATGATCTCATCTTTAAGTGAATTTTCTAGTTTTGAATCTTATCTTTTCGTGTACTTACATTTATTCATCTTAATATTTTTATTTCAGTTAAACTCATTTTATAAGTATGTTGCTTCTTAATAGCCTAACATTCTGTACTGTAAAGCATAACGGGTATCATGTCTTATAAAATTTCTCTCTAAGTTAATAAGTAATCTACTATCACATAATATTCTTGTTGTACTTCTCTTCACTCTTTCGTTCCTTATTTGTTATGAGAAAATTGGTTTGATGAAAACTGATTTGCTCATCTCATTCATTGAATCAAAATGCTATACATATATATACAAAAGAAAAGACCCAATTCAATTATGTAACTAACTTAATAGATTGATGCACGTGTGAATAGAGACTAATAAACATAACAAGCTCTTACATGTGCTTGACTTCTAAACTAACTATATTTACATACAAAGCTACACATCGTTTACTGTACAAACATCAGCTAAACTACACTGTCGTTTAGACAGACTTGTACATTCCTTGAGCTGCTTCAACTCTGTAGCACGAGACATGATCCCTTGATGATTATCTAATCCTTCAATCTTTGTATCATCTGCTCCTATAGCTATTACATTATGTGATTGTCTGGCCTGCTCTGGTGCTTGTCTAGCCTGCTTTGGTGCACTAGCTACTGCATTATGTGGCAATCTAAGCTGCTCTGGTGTGGCAGTTGTTGTTGCATTATGTGGAAGTCTGAGTTGCTTTGGTGTGGTAGTTGATGCTGCACCATCATGCCTTTGATACTCCCCCTCAAGATGGACGGAGGAAGAGTATGTATTGATTAGTCCCATCTTGGACACCAATTCAGAAAATTGCTTGTAACCCAAAGCTTTAGTTAATAAGTCTGCTAATTGACAATGGGTTCTCACATGATTCAACTTAATCACTTTAGCTAACACTTTGTCCCTCACAATGTGACAATCAATCTTTATATGCTTGGTCCTTTCATGAAATACAAGATTGGATCCTATGTGCCAAGCTGATAGGCTGTCACAAAACAACAATGCTTTTTTGTCATGCCTAATCTGCAAGTCCTTTAACAAATAAAGAATCCACACAATCTCACAAGTTGACACAGCCATGGCCCTATATTCGGCCTCAAATGAAGACCTTGGTACAGTGGCCTGCTTCTTTGATTTCCAAGAGATTAATGAGTCTCCAATAAAGATGCAATACCCTGTTACAGACCTCCTTGTACCTGGACAAGATCCCTAATCTGCATCACTCCTTTTGACATGGAGTTATGAACTTGTAGAGAAGAAGACTCTTTTCTTGTTCATTCTTAAGATAATGCAAGACCTTAAGAGCAGCTTCATAATGAGGCTTTCTTGGCTTTGCCATAAATTGACTTAGCCTGTGGACTACAAGGGTGATATCACGCCTGGTGATGGTCAAGTACAACAGTCTCCCTTTCAGCCTTTTGTATTGACTTGGATTATCAAGCAACTCACCCTTATACTTGCAATGTATGATCCATAGGAACTTTGTAGGGTTTGCATCCTAGTAAACCAACATCCTCCAATATCTCTAGAGCATATTTCCTTTGACACAAGGAAATTCCTTTTTTTGGTTCTAGCCACCTCCAAACCAAGAATATCTCAATTCCCTTAAATCCTTCTACTTAAACTTTTGGTCTAACAAGACCTTAAACTCCTCAACCCCTTTTTGATCATTGTTGGCAATTAGGACATCATCAACATAAACTAACAACACAATGAAAGACTCATATTGTTGTCTACTGAATAAGGAGTAATCTGCCTTAGACTGAACAAAGCCAAAATCAATTAGGGCAGCAAAAAATTTGGAGAACCACATTCTAGATGCCTGTTTAAGACCATAAAGTGATTTATTGAGCTTACAAACCATTTGTGACTGCTCCCCCTTGCTGTGAAAGCCTAGTGGAAAAGACATACAAACTTCCTCATGCAAATCTCCATGAAGAAATGCATTGTTTACTTCAAGCTGACTGAGAAACCAGCCTTTCACAGAAGCAATAGCAAGACACATTTGACAAACACCATCTTAGCAATAGGAGGGAAAGTGTCAATGTAATCTAGCCCCTCCTTTTGGGTGAAACCCTTAGCAACCAATTTGGCCTTATACCTTTCAATTGAGCCATTTGACTTGTACTTTACTCTAGACACCCACTTACAACCTATGGGCTTCTTACTAGGTGGCAATGAAGTAAGTGTCCAAGTGTTGTTAACTTCCAATACCTTAATCTCAGCATCCATGGCTTCTTGCCACTTGGGTATGCTACTGCTTGATGACAGAAATTAGGTTCTGTGATTGAAGAAATGGCACAACATATTGATTTGTAGGTAGAAGAAAGGTTAGCAAAAGACAAATAAGAATGAAGGGGATAAGAGGTACCTGAAGTGGAATTGGAGGAAATTGGAATGGGAGTTGATGTGACTTGGTTACAATGATAAACCTCAAATAGGGGTGTCAATGTTTGACCCAACCTGCGAACACGACATGAACCCGACACAGGTTTTTGCATGTTAGGGTTAGGCCTTAATGGGTTTGGGTCATAAATGGGTCAATCTGAAAGTGACATAATAAGAAACGTGTCATAAATGGGTCAACCTGCGTAACTCGTAATAGACACGTTTGACATGCCAATTTATTTGCGTCAACCTGAAATGACCCATTTACACAATCTGTTTAACTTGTTTAACAAATAAATATTCATTTTATTTTAAATTTGTCAAATACCTTCTATATCCAACATATATTTTAAATTTAAAAAGAAATGTGAGTAATTACAAAAACTTACAAGGGATATAATTGGAAATTGAAACTTTACAAATCTTAGATCTCTAAGCCCTTCAAACCTTAAATCTCTAAACCATCTTATAAATATATATATATATATATATATATATATATATATATATTTTAGTCGTAATACTCACTCTACTATCTTATAGTCTCATGCCCAATTCTCAAACTCAAATTCTCAAATTGGTTATTGCTCTCTCTCTCTCTCTCTCTCTCTCTCTCATGTGTTTAGTGAGTTTTAGAATTAAATAAAACCATTTTCTTGGTGTTTCAAAATTCTACAACAATTTTTTTTTACATAATGTTTTTGTTATGTAGACTTAGACTACTATTTGCTCCAATTCTTTCAATACTGACACTTAGCATTTGGTGAGTTCTAAGGATATTATACTTTTATTGAACTTATGTTATTTTATTTTTGTTAAACTATGTTATTTTGAATTTAGGTTGAAGTGTATGCACTTCTTTTGGAGTATAAAGAACTTATTTCTAGATGAATGTTGTATTTTTGTTGAACTATATTATTTTGAATGTGAGCTGAAGACTTGAAGTATATGAACTGCTTTTGGGATGTAAAAAAAAATATTTCTAGATAGATATTATATTTAATATTATGTAGATTGAAATGGGTTGTGCTACATTCGTGTCAACCCAACACAACTCGTTTATTAAGCATGTCAAATGGGTTGGGTTAGGTCAACCCGCCTTTTTAACGGGTCGGGTTAGGGTTGAAGGATCATGACACAATTATTAAATGGGTTGGGTTAGGGTTGAGCCATTTAGTCGAATATCCTTACCTTGACACGACACGAACCCAACATGCTAACCCGAATTGGCACCCCTAGCCTTAAGGTAGGAAGGTGGCCTAGTAGGTCTTGTTAATCTCCTAAGAGCAATAAATGGTTGATCAGATGCATCATGTGCATCAGGAAAGTCCTGAATATCCTCATCAAAATCATGATGAATTTGGACAATAGTGTCATTAGAAAGAGGCAAAGAAGAGGAAGGAGGAGTAGAGAAAGGAAAATCAAGAAAATTAGAAGAAGGGGTAGTAGGAAGGACATGTAAAGGTTTGAGATTAGTACACTCAGGAGATGTACCTGAGGAAAAAGGGAAGACTGATTCATAAAACACTACATCCTTGGAAAGAAAAACAATATGAGAATCAAGGTCAAAAAGTTTATAACCTTTGACATTGAAGGGATAGCCTAGAAAAATACATTTTCATGCTCTAGGAGTGAATTTGTGCTTATGAGGAGTGATATTGGTGGTATAACACAAGCAGCCAAAGGTTCTAAGATGTGAGTAGGAAGGAGGTTTATGAAAAAGAAGTTAAAAGGGTGTCTTGTGATTAAGAAGTGGAGAGGGAAGCCTATTGATCAAATAGACTGTAGTGAGAACACAATCTCTCCAAAAGGATAAAGCCCAAAAGGATAAAAGAACATTAGATTGTATCTGCAATGCCCTAGCAGTAGCTAATATGTTGATGTTTCCTTTCCACTATTGAATTTTGTTGTAGAGTGTAAACACAACTTAATTGATGAACAATTCCATTGGAACTGTAAAATTCAGGAATGCTAAACTCTAAGGCATTATCAGATCTAATGGACTTAATTTGGTTCCAAATTGGCTAGGAATCATGTTATAGGAAGACGATTAGAGATCTAACATTAGATTTAGCTTTTAACAAGAAAACCCAAGTTGCTCTAGAAGCATCATCAACTATAGTAAGAAAGTATTTGTGACCATTAGATGTTAAAACAAAAAAATGGACCCCAAACATCCATATGAACAAGATCAAAAGGATGAGAACACTTATTATTATTGAAAGGAAAAAGAATCCTCTTTTGTTTTACCAAAGGACAGACAGTACAAGTCTTATTACAACAATTCTTAAGGAAAAGGTAAAACATGGCTCAAAGACTGAACCTTTACATCAGAAGGGTGCCCAAGCCTTGAATGCCAAAGTGAAAATAGATTGTTGGAAAGGGAGGAAGAACAAGCAGCAGTGAAAGTCTTGAAATTTTGCTTGGGAAGGAAATTAGTAAGAGAGGCAATAGCTTGAGATAAGCTTGAATCTTGTAACAAGTATAAGCCATCATGCATTTGGCCCATTCCAGTTGTGCTCCAACACGTAAGGTCCTATGTAAAACATAATTTTGACAAGAAAACAAGGCATATAGGTTGAGATTTAGTTCAAGCACTGACTAACAGGAGATTGAAAGTGAAAGAAGGTACACAAAGGACATTGGTAAGAGTGATGTGAGAGGAGAGTTGTATGGTTCCAATATGTGTAACAACAGCAGCTTCCCCATTAGGCAGTTCAACCATAATATGTGACATTTCAGAAACAGAAGTCAACAATTGCATTGAACACACTATATGACCACTAGCACCATTATCAATAACCCATGTATTAAGACCATAAGCTCTCCTATTAACTATTTTAGCAGAAAATATTGAATGCTTAAAGTTAATAGGATTACCTACAACTACATTAGATGGACAAGCTACAGTATTGGCCACATGGGATGCTTGACCTTTTGTGGATTGCTAAGTAGAGCAAGAACCAATTAAGGTCTGAAGCTGTTGGTATTGATCATGAGTGAAAGCTGGAGCTTGAGATGCAGGCATAGCTAAGGCAAAATCAGTGACTCCAGTAGATGCATTGCCTTGAATCAATTCAAGATTGGAAGAAACCTGATGAGCAGTTGCATTTTTGTTGTTCTTGAACTTTGTGTGAGTGCCTTTTTTTCTTTAGCACATAGGCCCAAGGATCCTAGGCTGAATAATTGTGGTTTGGTGGACTGGGCTTGGTTCATTGCAGCTAAGGGGCTGTTTAAGAACCAAGTGGTGCATAGGGCAAGTTTCCTACAACATAAATAAACTAACAAGTGAGAATATTTGTATTGAATGACAGCAAAAATAGCAAAGAAATGCAAAGTAATCAAGAAATACAAAAAATAGTGGTTAGGGATCCTTGGATTAATGAGAGGTACTTTATTAATTTTCTTTAATCATAGTTACAATATGCTCACTAAGACGTGATACAAGGTTCAAAAAAGCTCAAAAATTACAGACTTTGATGGCTATCTAAGCCTCTAAGACTTGCAAAGTTTGAATCCTTTTGAATCCAAGTATGTGCTATAGTGGCTGTTTCTGGGATATCGGGAGATGTTTCTCTATTTTCCTTGAATTTGATAGAGTTCTCTCCACAATTTTTCCTTGCTTATTCACTACTGCTTCCGCCCTTTTTATAGTGTCATTCTAGGGTCCCGGGAGACTATTGATTGCCCTCTCTTGTTTCCTTGGGAACCAGAGCCCGTTTTGTGCTTATCACTTAGAAGGCCGAGCCTTTCCTTGTTTCTCATAATCTCCTCCTTTAGGTATTGTTTCTTTGAAAGCCCATGGCGGACTTTCCATTCCAGGGTGTGCTTAGAGAGCTGTTCTCAATTTCACGTTCTTCAAAACTTCTTACCTTTTCAAAATCAACTTTTGGCCGTCCTCCCTTTTGTCATTTTTCCCAAGTGAGCGGAATCCATTTCTGCTAGGTCGAAAATCTTTCCTGCTACTCCCTTTTATAGCTCCTCATTCTGGATTCCTCAGGGTACCATTCCTTTGTTCATAAATGGTTGCTTTATACCTTTTGATTCCTTACTGTATCACTGGGCGCTTGAGAGGGACCCATCTGTCCTTCATTCTTTGTGCTCTTTGATACTTTCTTTTGAGCCGTTTCAATCATATTTAGGCTGTGTTGTGCATCCCAGGGATCTCGGGCCCCTGGTAGTCTCTGGGATCCCAACCTAGTTCTTCTTATTGGGCTTCTTTTGGCTTACTGATCTTGGCTGGTTAGGCCTTTCCTTTACTTCATGGGTTTTAAAGCCTGTTCCTCGATGGGTCTTTGGATCCCAACTCTTTGGGCCCCTCATCTTTTTTTTTTTTTTTCTTTTTTTTTTTCTCTTCATTACGTAAGCCCAACTCTTTTAATTCTTTAGTTTTATTTCTCATGGGGTTAGCCCAATGTGTTATTTCTTTGGGTCTTGGGCTGTGATTTTTTTGAACCTCAACAAACTTGAAACCTAGTGGGAAACCATGCAACTTATAACACTTGTCCACAGTGTGGCCCAACTTTCCACAATGAGTACAAAAATGTCTTTCTTTCCTTTTAAAATTGTTTCCTGAACTCTTGGTAGCCAAGACAGTAGATTCAACTTTAACAGCAATAGTGACAAACCTTTGCATTTCTTCTTGAATGAACAAAGAGTGAGCCTTATTGACAGAAGGCAATGGCTCCATTAACAGTATTTGTGTTCTCAGTTGAGAAAATGAATCATTCACTCCCATAAGAAACTTCATTGTGAACTTTTTAGCTTGAAGATTCTTTAACCTCTAATTAATGCTATACATACATTTTCCACAAGTGCATTGGGGAAATGGACTAAGATTCTAAAGCTAATCCCACAAGACCTTGAGCTGAGTAAAGTAATTAGTGAATGATTGTTCTCCCTGATGAATCTTAGCAATTTGCTTCCGAATATTGAAGACCTTAGTTCCTTTCCCTTGGCTAAATGTGTCTTTGAGATCAATCCAAATCTCAAGTGTTGTATCTCTGTATATGATACTTGCTTAGAGTTTTGGTGAAACAGAATTGATGATCCAAGTGCCAACCATGTTGTTAGCACGAATCCATGCTTGAGCAGCTGTTGGTGAATTCACCAATGGAGAAGAAATGGTTAAAGAACCATCTATGAACCCAAGCTTGTTCTTGGTAATCAAGGATTTTCTCATTGATCTCGCCCAAGCAGGATAATTTTGTTAGGACATATGTGTTTCACTTGTTAAGAACATATGTCATTTTTTTTATGTAATTGGCTAATCCTTTGACAAAACGCAATCAACTTGTAATTTGGTAGTTCTAGGTGTTTTTAATACTTCAAGAAATAAGGTTTCAAGATTAAGTGTTGAAGTTATCAAGTTTGTCCAAGAAACAAGCTGAAGAAGTGCACAGTCATTAAATCTCGACACCTGCTCGACACCTTCTATCTGTCGAGGTTTATAAAATTAGAATTTCTAATCTGATTTCTTGGGATTTGTGGATGTGTCTTTGGACCTTCTTTTCTTCTAACCCTAGGCATATAAAAGGATTGTTTTAAGGGCCGTCAAAGTGTACACAAGTTGCACAAGCATTAAGCAAACTCTGTTCAAGCAAATTGTGACCGAAGACAAAGTTATGCCCTAGTTCATCTCTTCTGAAGAAGTTGCTGTGTATGTGCACCTTTGATTTTGTGACCAAGCATCTTTTTGATCTTCATCGTTAAAGAACTGAAGAACTTTACAGCCAACAACTTTTTCTAGTTGGTGATTGAAATCGCGTACTGAGATCTGCACAATTGGTTAGTCATGTACTTGGGAGCCGTGCATAAAAAGGAGAAACTGTCACTATAAAACAAGTCCAATTGGGTATTGGGGTAAGAGTTCAACTGTAGGTTGGTAAGGTACTTGGGATTCCTTTACTTGTAACTTTACTTATAATTGCTTGTTGTGATAATAGTGGAATTTCAGGAGTGGTGACCTAAAATCACCCGGTGGGATTCTTGCCGTTAGATTTTCCCCATTCGTAAACAAATCATCCTGTTATTTATTTTGCATTGCATAATTAGTTTATTGGTGATTTATTTGTGCTACCACGCGTTTGCGTGTTAAATTGATTAATTAATAACTTGGCTAATTGATTAATTAATTTAATCACAAGGGGTCAATACGTTTGTGGCCTATCAAGTGGTATCAGAGCAGACACACTTTGATTAGGTTTAATCTTTGCTGTGTTGATCCATTGACCCCTGTTTGTCATGAATAGAGGACAGTCATTAATCATACCTCCTTTATTTGATTGTACTAACTATGCATACTGAAAAGTACGCATGAGAGCTTTCTTACAGTCTTTAGATGAAAAGGTGTGGCAAATTGTGGAGATTGGCTGGACCAAGCCAAAAGAAGCGCCAACTGATTAGGATAAAGCCAAGATCAAGGCGGCAAACTTTAACAGCAGAGCGTTGAATGCCTTATTTAGTGTAGTCACCAATGATGAGTTTAAAAAGATATCCTCCACAGAAATTGCAAAGGACATGAACCATCCTTCAGACAACTTATGAAGGTACAAAGGCTGTCAAGAATTCAAAGTTTCAAAGACTCATTACAAACTTTGAAGAAAAAAAGATGGAGGAGGATGAGTCGTTCGATGAGTTCTATGCCAAGGTTAAGGACATAGTGAACTCAGCCTTCAATCTTGGGGAAACCATTCCTGGACCCAAGATTGTGAGGAAAGTGCTAAGATCTCTACTTGAGAGATTCCATGCGAAGATTACTGCTATAGAGGAATTAAAGGATATTGACAGGATTCCTTTGACTGAGTTGGTTGGAAACTTGTAGACATACGAGCTAGGATTATCTAGGATTGGCAAGTCAGGTAAAGACAAGAACATGGCCTTGAAGGCAAAAAGCAGTGACACAGATGAGTCTTCCAATGATGAAGATTCCAAGATGAATTCCTACATTACAAGGCAATTCAAAAAGTTTATGAAGAATGCCAATGGGAGGAACTTCGACAAGGACTGCAGACAATCCAGCACTTCTCAGTCTAAGGGCTAAGACAAAGGGAAAAAGGATGCTAAGGATAACGGTCAGTACACTATTCCTACTGGACCAAAGTGTTTTAGGTGTCATGGATTCAGTCACATGAAGCAAGAATGCCCCACATATCTCAAGAGCATTGGGAAGAGTAAGACACTTGCTACAACCTTGAGTGACACTAAGTTTAGAGATGATTCTGACAATGAGGATGACAGAATCTTAAATGCCTTCACTACCACAGTCAATCTTACTGAAGGGATTGTTGAAGACGTGGAAGAAGAAGAAGAATTGGTGGATTCTATGTGTGAGAAGATGGATGATCAAGATGATATCCATATAGCCTATGAGAAGCTTTACAAGCTCTCTAAGCAGTATGAGAAACTGTATAGGCTGGCCACCAAAAAGTTCAGTGATATGGAACTTGATCATGAAGAGCTTTCCACAAAGTTTGATGAAACTAATCAAACGATTGGTGCACTGAGATTTGAGAACAATTTCTTGGCTGAGAATACCAAGAAGCTCGAAGCGGAGCTGTTTCAAGTTAGAGCTCAATTGGAGAGGACCTCAAGTGCAAATCTTGATGAGATGCTCAACATTCAAAAATTTGCTTCGAATCGAACAGGTTTAGGGTATGGTTTTTCTTCCTCTAATATTGCTTCTACTAGTGCTACTGTGTTTGTTTCTCCTGCTAATAATATTGAAATTGAGAACACTGATGTTAAAACTGAATTAGCTAGTGAGAACTTAAACAAGGGTAAATCTATCCTAGGAGCACCCCTTAAGTAGGATAAGAGAGATGTTAAAAACCCTAGGACTAAGAAAGCTAACTCTCAAAAGCCTAAACAGAAGAATCAGCATCTCTGTCATCATTGTGGAGCTGCCGGACATACTCGACTAAATTGCTACAAGTAGTCAGCCACTCAACAAAGTAACAGCATGATCGCATTTGGAAGCCAAAATTAGCTTCAATCCTCTCTTGTTCCTCTTGGTGATCTTCTCAAAGCCCTCATGTTTTCTTTCGAACTTGAATGGTTTCAATTCTTCCCCCTCATCGTTGGTTCAAGGGTTTAATCAAAGAAAAAGATCTTCCAAAGTGTGGAAGAAAAATGACTCTAAGTGATTTTATCATTTTTTTCTATCTTCTTGTTTTTGTTTGTTGTATTACTTGTGTGTTTTGAATTTATTTTGAGTCAATCTAGTTTTATGCTTTGCTTTGTTTAACATGTTTTTGCTTGTTTGTTTTTTAGTTTTGTTTATTTTGTTTTTCGTATAAAAATAAAAAAAAAATTGAAAAATCAGAAAAATACAAAAACAATGTGTGTTTTGTGTACATTGGTACTTATATACCTTGGATAGCCATTGAAACAAATTTTTCTAAATTTTGTATCATCTGTAGCTTAGATGAGCATCTCTATGCACAACTAAGTAAGTGAGCTTTGTGGCTCTTGTTTGTGATGAGTAAGATTAAGTTATCTCTTGAATTTAATACTCGTATCACTCTTTTTGACGAGTAAGACTAGAAAATCCTAAGAGAAAAGTATAAATAACCATCTCATCACTATTGCCTGCCAATCATAATATGACACCTGTATGCTTCAGCATAGCAAAAGTGCAGTGTCAAAGACATCCATATGTTTCAGCATAGCAAAAGTGCAATGTCAAATGCTTAACATCTTGGGTATTTCTTTTCTCTCTCTTATATGCCCATGCATGATATGCTAAATCAAAGAAAATATGCAAAGAAAATAAAAAGCAAAAAGATAAAAAAAAATGCTTTAAATATAATTGCAAGCATGTATTTTAGGAGATGTGGGAGTTATAGGATGTACCTCGAAGGTAATAGTCCCCATTAAACAGTTATGATTATATGTGAGTTAAAGTGATTTTCTCATATCTCAAATCGTCATAATATGTACACACATATGTAATATTGCGATATTTTTCGCACACAACACGCAATATTCTTTGCTACTCTTGATACATGCGCAAGTACAATGTGATTTAGCCATCCCAAAGGTTTTACATGTGCTAATATATGCTCACTAAACTGTCTTGATTTATTTTTGAAATATAAAATTGGTTAGACTTGTTTAGTGCGTGTGTGTATTTTTGAGGATTCATGTGCTTAAAATTTCTGTTGAGAGATAAATTTTGAGAGCTTAATATGTTGATTGGATCATTGGTTGAGTTGCATGTTGGATTGCATTCATGTCTGTATTTTTCTCTTCTCAAAAAATTGTTTTTAAAAGCAAGCTCGACACCTCCTTGACACCTCCTCGATACCTAGCTATTTGTCGAGATTCTCAAGCTTTTTCTTATTGCACTCTTGACACCTTCTCGACACTTGGTGGATCGATCGAGCTTCTGTTCATAATTAGGTGATTCTTGTTCCTTAATAACTTTTGACACTTGTTGATGTTCATTTTCTCGACACCTCTCGGCACCTTAGTTGTCGAGATTTACTGAGGACTCTATATAAGCTCCTTGTGCGATCTGGTTCTCATTTTTCTCAACAGACTCTTTTTTTTTCTCTCCTAAACACTCTTCTCTCACTCAAAACCTTCAACCCACGTGATTTTCAGCCTTTCTTTGCTTTAAATCACTTGGTATGCTCTCTTATCTCTTTATTCTTCATGCATTTCATGATTTGAAACCTAGATTTTGGGATTTTTTGAAAAATTTTGGGATTTTTCAAAATTGATGAGTGTTTATTGAAATTTTAGGATGGGTTTTCACTTACATGTATTTAAAATCTCATGCATTACATCACATTAGCATTATAACAGTATTTTCATGCATTTAGATGTGTGTAATCTATTTGTATACTGATAGGTTTGGATTGGGCTGAGCTCATGATGTATTTTCTTTTGCATGTCACATGTTCATGCATTCCCTATGCATACGTATTCTCTTTTCAATATATTTGATATATTTGAATTGCTTAAGACTGTTCTGATTGTCTTTCTCTCTCTCTCTCTCTCTCTCTCTCTCTCTCTCTCTCTCTGTTTATGTTAGTTGTGTCTATGGCACCTAAACGTAAGTCTGCTCCGTCCTAGAACCCTCTGCGTTCTAGGACATCTTCATCTTCTGATCCTACTCCTTCTAACATTCGGTTCTGTGATAAGGATGCTCATAAGGCTTTCTCAGAGAACTTCTCTAGACGACGTGTTCAGTCAGAATGCCAAGTCATTTTGGCGAACTTCACTGACACTGACCTTCCCTTTGTCATTCATAGTTGGGGATGGGAGTCACTGTGTGATGTCCCGGTCACTTGTCCTCTCGTGCTTATCCAGGAGTTTTACTCCAACATGCACGAGATTGATTGTTCAGTACCTCTTTTCTTCACTTGTGTTTGAGGTACGCCCTTTGCTGTCACACTGCAGTTTGTTGCGGATGTGCTTCGTGTTCCGAGGGTAGTGCATCTTAACTATTCTAGTTGTGAGCGTCTGTAGACTGTGTCCAAAGATGAGCTCATGATTGCTTTTTATGTGCGCCTTGCTGATTGGGGTGAGCGTCAGTATACACCATGCAAGCCTTTTTCTAAAGGCCATCACTTCATAAACATGGTGATGACTTTTGTACTCCATCCACTCTCTCACTACAACTCCATCACAGAGCCTCGTGCTCGATTTTTGTTATCTCTACTTGAGCATCTTACCTTAGACTTTCCTTTTCATTTCATTCTCTCTTTTATAGATGTTCATTTAGATTCAGCATCTCGTGATAAGCTTATCTTTTCTTCCGCTATCATGAGGATCTTATGCCATTTTTCTGTCCCTTTTCCTGTGTTCGACTACTTTACACACATTTGTGCCATAGATGCCGCTACCGTAAAACATAATGCAGTGCAATTTAGGTCATAACATTCGGATTCCACTCCTCTCTCCCGTCCACCTCTATCTCGTTCTACTCCATCCATATCCGCTTCCTCCACTTCCATGGGCGATGTATCACTTGGAGACATCATGGCGCAGTTACAGCGTATGGATGCTCGTTTTGATACACTCTCTACGAAATTGTATCAGGTGAACGTTCGTGTCGGTTGTATTGCACGATGGTAGGCGACTATGGGTGGCTTTGCTTCTAAGGCTTCTCCTCCTCCACCCCTTCTAGTGGCTTCTGATTCTGATGCTGAGGATGATGATGATGATGGTGATGATGATGACACTTCGGATGATGATGGAGATGCTATCTCTACCAATGAGATGTCTACTTGACATTCTTACCCTTTGTCACTTGTGACAAAAATGGGGAGTAGTTTTGGATATTGAGAGTAGTCATTCTTAGAGGGAGAGTTAGTGTGAGACATTTTGTTAGGGGGAGAGTGCTGATATGAGGGATGTAGTGAGGATATGATGTATCTTTTTTTTTTTTTTTTTTTTTTTTCTTTTCTTTTCTACCTTATTAGATACATTGTTCTTGTACATTAGGTCTTGTGACCAGTTTTTACATACATTGTACTTATTTTCTCTATATGTTGATGTATGGTTCTTTCACCTACCTTACAAGTGTTGTTTCTTTTCTTTCTTTATACACATGCTTCTTATTACTTGTATGCAATCTATTATTTCTATTTCACACTAAGATGCCTTGATGAGTTTTGTTTAAAGTATTTCAGAAATACAGGTTGTCAAAGTCTACTTGCCATAAACTCTCTTCTTGCAAAGTTTTTCAAGAGTTTGTGTTAAGATAAATTTTATTGTATTCAACAAGTGAATATGAGTTGAGTGATTTATGACTCCTTTCATATGTTCATTTGTTTGTTGTGCTTTTGTTACGGATTGCCAAACGGAGAGATTATTAGGACATATGTGTTTTACTTGTTAAGAACATATGTCATTCTTTTATGTAATTGGCTAATCTTTTGACAAAATGCAGTTAACTTGTAATTGGGTAGTTCTAGGTGTTTTTAATACTTCAAGAAACAAGATTTCAAGATCAAGTGTTGAAGTTATCAAGTCTGTTCAAGAAACAAGCTGAAGAAGTGCACAGTCATTAAATCTCGACACTTGCTTGACAGCTTCTTGACACCTTCTATCTGTCGAGATTTATAAAATCAAAATTTCTGATCTGATTTCTGGATCCGTGGATGTGTCTTTGGGCCTTCTTTTCTTCTAACCCTAGGCATATGAAATGATTGTTTTAAGGGCCGTCAAAGTGTACACAAGTTGCACAAGTATTGAGCAAACTCTGTTCAAGAAAATTGTGAATGGGGCCAAAGTTATGCCCTAGTTCATCTATTCTGAAGAAGTTGCTGTGTATGTGCACCTTTGGGTTTTGTGACCAAGCATCTTCTTGATCTTCACGTGTATGAACTGAAGAACTTTGCAGCCAACAACTCTTTCTAGTTGGTGATTGAAGTTGCGTATTGAGATCCGCGTAATTGGTTAGTCACGTACTTAAGAGCCATGCATAAAAATGGAAAACTGTCACTACAGAACAAGTCCAATTGGGTATTGGGGTAAGAGTTCAACTGTAGGTTGGTAAGGTACTTGAGATTTCTTTACTTGTAACTGCTTGTTGTGATAATAGTGGAGTTTCGGGAGTGGTGACCTGAAAATCACCTGGTGGAGTTTTTGCCGTCAAGTTTTCCCCATTCGTAAACTAATAACCGTGTTATTTATTTTCCGCTGCATAATTAGTTTATTGGTGATTTGTTTGTGCTACCACGCATTTGTATGTTAAATTGATTAATTAATAACTTGACTGATTGATTAAGGAATTTAATCACAAGGGGTCAATATGTTTGTGGCCTATCAAATTTTCTCCCTTAATCAATGGTTGAGAGGTGAGAAATGCTCTTGGATTCTCTCTAGGATGTAAAAACAGAAGGTCATTGAGATTGTATGAATCTTGTGAAGAAGATGAAGATTCAGTGGTGGAAGCATTAGTTGCTTTTGTGTCTGCCATTAAAGAAACTGAAAAAAGAAAAGCTTGAAAAAAGCAACAATGGTGGATGAGAAATTGAAAAATTCCCAAATTTGATCTGATAAACCCTAGAAATAGAAGCGTCTAGAAGTTTGCTTTAATACCATATGAGAAAATTGGTTTGATGAAAACTGATTTGCTCATCTCATTCATTGAATCAAATGCTGTACATATATATACAAAAGAAAAGACCCAAATTAACTCTGTAACTAACTTAATAGATTGATGCACATGTGAACAAAGACTAACAAACGTAACAAACTCTTACACGTGCTTGACTACTAAGCTAACTATAGTTACATACAAAGCTACACATCGTTTTCTGTACAAACATCAGCTAAACTACACTGTCGTTTAGACAGACTTGTACATTCCTTGAGTTGCTTCAACTCTGTAGCACAAGACATGATCCCTTGATGATTATCTAATCCTTCAATCTTTGTATCATCTGCTCCTATACTAGCTATTACATTATGTGATTGTCTGGGCTACTCTGGTGCACTAGCTGTTGTATTATGTGGCAATCTAAGCTGCTCTGGTTTGGGAGCTGATGCTGCACCATCATGCCTTTGATATTTGTCATTAATCTAAGATATTGAAAGCAGTTAGATGGGGATTATAAATTTATACATAGTAAAAAGGGGAACGCTCCATCTGTTATGTTGCTAAGAATTTGGGACTAATACATGAAGGGAAATATTTTATTTTGATCCCTTCATAATTAATTATGGAACTTTCTAGTATAGGAAGTGAAGGGATGAGGTGAATCTGTTCAATACTTCAGGAGATTTACTTATCCCCTCATGATTAATGCATCCTGCAAAGTTCCTATATATTCTAGACACCACAAGTCGAAAGAATCAATTTTATGTAAGTGAAAAGGAAATTCCTAAAGGATTATGGAATAAATTCTCCACTTTTGATACTTTAGTTTTATCACGAGGAGTCGAGGACTATAAAATGGTAGTGTGATGCTTGTTGAAGTTCATTCCACTTCATAAAAAATAGAAATTGTACTAGCCTGTAGACACAAAAGAATTTAGGCACTCACCACACCCTCTCTCTACTAAATGATTGTAAAATTTATTTATGAATAAATCTTATGTGAAATGCATAGTTTTTTTTTCCCCTCACTTTTCTCTTTACTGTTACTGTCTAGAATAATGAATTGAAGACAAACAAATGCTTCAAATTGGAAAGATTTCCTAAATTTGAATGATTTGACAAAATTAAAAACCTTAGAACCTAATATGAAATAAGCTGTAAACCCTAGACTTTTTAAGTTATTTCCCAAAGAAATAAGTATTTCCTCACCCAAATTTCTGTGTCTATATCTGCTATTAATTAAGTCCTTTTTTTTTTGGTGGTGAATTTGTATCAGGGACTCCTATGACAGCAAAAATAAAAATCGAAGACATTGATGATGGAGATATGTCAATAACTTTTAATGTCATTCAAGGGGATGTGTTGAGGATTTACAAGAGTTTTAAGGCAAAAATTCAGGTTCTCAAAGTGCATAAGGGTGCTGGCTCTGTGGAGTGGACTTTAGAATTTGAGAAGGCTAATGTTAATGCCCCTGATCCAGAAGAATATGTGGACTTTGCAGTTAAGATGTCCAAAGGACTGGATGCTTACCTTTGCAAAAACTGATATTAGTCCTTGCACGTAATAATTTCAGCATATGCTGATCCTAGCTACTATTTACGACTTTGCATGATTAAGTACTAGCAGAAATTGCAATGAATGGTGTATCTTATTATCTGATGAAGCATCTAGCTATCTATATATTGTACATCTATCTGATGAAGCATCTGTTGAGGTTATCAAATCTGTCCAAGAAAACAAGCTAATAGTGCAAATTCATTAAAGCTTGACAATTGGCTTGACAGCTGCATCTATCGAGCTTAAGAAAGCTATCTCAAGCCCGTAAGCTCGACACCTGCTCGACACCTCTTGATATGATTTCTTGGGATCCGTGAATGTGTCTTTGGGCCTTATTTTCTCTTAACCCTAGACATATAAAAGGATTGTTTTAAAGGCCGTCAAACAATTCAAAAGTTGCACAAGCATTGAGAAAACTCTATTGAAGCAAATTGTGACTAGAGACGAAGTTCTTGTCCTAGTTCATCTCTTCTGAAGAAGTTGCTGTGTATTTGCATTATTTGTGCCTAGGTTTTGTGCAAACACACGATAGCATTCATCATAGGTTCCATTGTTTGGTGTTAGTCCATAATTGAAAAACTAATTTAATATACTTATCATTACATAAGTGTTTGACAAAAGGCCTCCAATAGGTACTTTGATTTCTTATTTTTCATATGATTTGTCTTCTTTTGTATTTATACAAAAAAATCTCCAATGGAAGAGCTTAATGCTCTAAAACATTGAAAGATAATTTCAAGTAGTATATGCAGTAGGTGATTGATGGAAGATGTGATTTGCAAATTGTCCACCATCTACATCTGTGAATAGATTAGAGTATAGACCATAAACAATCAATTAGCCATTAAAACACAAGACCAAGCAAATTAACGCAGAAACATTAAAATATATATATATATATATATCTAAAAAATATTTCAAATAAATCGACTAAATTATCCACAAGCAAGAAACTTAATGACATTTGTCTATCTAAGACAATAAAAGATGTACTGCAGAGTGCAGATGTCCTAATGAAATGGAGAGAGAAACTAATACTGCTAGCTAGCTAAAGATCTACCAATCTACACTAGTTGGTGCTACCAATCATTGAAATGAATGGTCATCATTTGAAAGCTTTTGACGCTTATTTGGGTCATTACAGAAAAAAGGCATCGATGGTGACACTTGATGAGAAGGCATCGATGTCGACACTTGATGAGAAGGCATCGATGTCGACACTTGATTATTCAGAATCAGAAGCATATTTGGGTCATAACCGGGAGAAGGAATCGATGTTGACACTTGATTATTCAGCGATGCCTGCTGATAAACACAGTAATTGTAGTAATCAGATTGCATTGCAGAGATGTTCTTGAAAGGATTTGTAGTGTACGACCAATCTTGATATCTACATGGCAAATTTAGGGTCTCTACAGAATTCGCTAAAGGAGGAAAACAGAAACTTTGTTGATTGCTCTGGACAGGAGTCTCAAAAATATTACCGCCCATTGCTTGAAATGGATCATGGAACCCAGGCATGTCAATGAGAGTAGTAGCGTTACTGTTTTGAGGAACTTCCAATAATGCACTAGGTGCATTTTGATCAGATTGAAGCATGTAGTCATGGTCATATATCATTTGTGCCATAGGATCCTTGAATTCGAAATACTCCATCGGCTCATTTTGAGGCAAAGATGTGGAATTTGGAACCTCCTGATCTTGAGTATGGGCTTGGGTTGATTTCTTATTCGATTTTGATTCCTTTTCAGTTTTCTGATAAATCCTGCACAAAACTGAGTCATCCAACTGGATAATTCAATGATAGTCAGTTTGAGAATGAGAGAATTTAAGAATAAATAAATTACTACAATTATATTTGAAACGTATGCACAAAAACTCTAGAGAAGATTCAAATAGCATTTTAATGAGTCATATAAAAGCTAAAATGAAAGGATATATAAAATTTGCATACCTTCATGTCACCTGGACTCCTTTTATCTCGAGGAGGAGTGTCGACTCTAAATTCGTGCATAATCCAATTAGTCTTCGTACCATTTGGAGCTTTTCCTCGATAGAAAACTAGTGCCTTCCTATACCCAATTAGGGCTTTGTCGAATATAATATGCTTGTCAGCTCCAGTAGCTTTCCAATATCCGTCACCAGCTGCTCGGTTTGGACGGTTTCCATTTAAATACTTTCGATCTCTCGGAGTAAAAAAGTACAATTCATTTTCTCCACATTTCTTGTTGTTTGCTGTTGATCATTGAGATACGTTAAAATATATATAAAATAATATGAAATGAAAGTATTTGATGCCATATCTGTTTCACAAGGATACACTTCGTACATGTAGGTGTGATTGTGTTATTAGTGCTTAGTGCTCACCCGTCATGTTGACTTATTTATCTATATAATAATTTGAAGCCTATAAACCGTTTGGTCACGTTAATTACGTATTCTAACTTTGAAAGAGAGTTCAAGAATTAACTTAATAGATAGGCTATAAATATATATACCCTTTCAAAGTTATAAATATCAATATGCAGAGATACAAAGATTACACTATATAATTAAAGGCTTAAAGCAAATATCAAAGAAATTAAATTCTATAACGATGTGGTGAAACTTGAGTTTTACACTCTCCAATCTCAACATGTCAAATCATCATATTACATATTAAAGATATGCACAACCACACTCAATCAATTGTAATATTCATTTGAAAATCCAACTCAATTGGGTGTTTATTGAGATATTATAAGATGTGGTAAGATGTATAGAGTTTTAAGTAAAAAACTGATGATGTGGCAATTTTTTATTAGATGATGTAAAACATAAGTTTTACACCCTATTCTTACCAATTACAAACTCAATATCAAAACCATGAAACTCACTCACCCTTAATATACTACCAATTACGGCTAAAAATTACAACCCACAAAAAAAAAAAAATGTTGTAGACTTTCATATTAAATATTGTTTAGCATATTAGTTCCATGCAAAATTATGAATATGACCTTCAATGCATTGGAAAACATCAAGTTCCATTCAACTCAAGACATGAATAATTAATTTTTTATTTAAAAAAAAAAAAAAAAAAAAACAACAACAACAACAAAAAAACAAAGGGATATTTGAAGATTAACCTGCAAGAAATTCGGGGTTGTGGTGGTATAAGTTAGTCTCCACGATCTGGTTGGGAGGGAGGGGCTCGTTGGAAACCTTCTTATTCAAGTAAAACCTGACAAGCTCATCGTCAGTGGGACAGAACCTATATCCAGGTGGGAATGTATCAAAAGGGAATGTATCAAAAAGTAAATCAAGAAGAGCTTCTTCTAGTTCCATCCCCTTCCTGATGTTTATCAAGGTTGATTTCCTATTAGATTTTGTTTTGGGATCAGTTTTCTTATAAATCCTGCACAAGACTGAGTCATCCAACTGGATAACATAAATGCAATAGTCAGTTTGAGAATGACGGAATTTGTGAACAAACAATTACTACAATGATATTTGAAAAGTAAGCACAAAAACTTAAAAGAAGATTCAAATAGCATTTTAATGAGTCATATAAAAGCTAAAATGAAAGGATAAAAATATGCATACCCTCATGTCACTTGGATTCCTTTTATCACGAGGAGGAGTGTCAACTCTAAATTCATGCATAATCCAATTAGTCTTTGTACCATTTGGAGGTTTTCCTTGACAGAAAACTAGTACCTTCTTATACCCAATTAGGGTTTCGTCGAATATGATAGGCTTGTCAACTCCAGTAGCTTTCCAATATCCATCACCAGCAGCTCGGTTTGGACGGACTCCATTTAAATACTTTCGATCCCTTGGAGTAAAAAAGTACAATTCATTTTCTCCACATTTCTTGTAGTTTGCTGCTAGTCATTGGAAATGTTAAAACGTATATAAAATAATATAAAATGAAAGTATTTGGTGTTTCTTGGTTGACTTCTTCTAACATTGTGCCATTAATTTTTATAAATAGGTAACATGGTCACATAAATTTTTGAAAGTCATTCTAATATAAATTTTATAGTTTGAATTTGAAATAGTGCTAAATCATTTTTAAAGTTTAAACCAATTAAAACTCATAAATTCTAGTTAAAGTATACGTGTTTTATTTTATTTTTTTTTCTTTCACAAGCTCTCTAATTTAACTTTTTCGAGCAATAAGGAAATACGTTAACAAAAACTTGATAAAAAAAAAAAAAAAAAAAACTCACGGAAAACTACAACATGAAATAACAAAGATCCCTACCATCATTGACTTTGATACGTGGATTTACATAAAATAGTTCTCACTATCGTTTCACAAGACTTTAAAAGTTAGAAAGGAACAACAAAACAAAAACAAAATTTTATTTTGACCTAAAAAATTTTGAGTGACTGTTGCACTTGCACCACATCTATACGTGTAGTACCATATGTCACTTCTGTTTTTACAATGATACACTGCGTACATACATGCAGTGGCGGCCCTAGGATATATTTTTAGGAGGGTTAGTAAAAAAATGTATTTTGGGTAAAAAAAAAGAAGTGAATCTTGTGATCTACATGATTTCTTTATTACAAAATTTTTCATAATACGTACTAGCAAAAGAATAAAAGATGAGAAGTGCTACATCTAAAACATTTTCACAACACTTTTTTAACAAATTTTAGGTTATAAGTTGTTATTATTTCTAATTTAAACTCACTACTGAAATTACTTTTTTTTTCCTCATTAGTAACAACTAGTAATAATTTGACAATTAGGCTTTATGATGAGCGTATTATGAACGTAGCGTTCCTCATATAAGATAAACTATAAGTTCATTGCATATTGTTTATTAATATGATGAAGATAATAATTATTGTTGCTAAGATTAAATCTTAGAAATCATCTATTGTTTTTAAATACAATCAACATATGAATTATTGTTGTTAAGTGAACTCCAAGTGAGATCTAAATACAATAAACTTTTGTGTATTAGTTTATTTCAAATTTGTTAAGATGTAAACGTTTTTTTTTTTTTTTTAAGATTTAAGATGAAAAAAATTTTACTTTCGTTGTCCCCCCCCCATATTTTATATCATATTGGTTTGTTATTGGGTTTTTTTGTGTGTGTGTTTAAAAAGACCAAGATATTGTCAAGATGATCATATTCAAATTCATTTAAGCTAGACTTAAAAAAAAATTAGGTCTAAGAGGTTCAAAATTTATTTTAGGAAGATCAAATTTAAAAAATTATATACAAATTTCTTTTTTTGGCCCAGCGCAGGGGGTTCATTTGAACCCCCTGGGCTGCACCTAGAGTCGCCCGTGCATGCATGTAGGTGATTGTGTTATAAGTGCTCAGAGTCAGTTATCTCACCTCATATCCATCTATATAATTTTTGAAAAGATATTCATCTATATAATAATTTGAAGTTTATAAACTGTTCTGTCTCGCTAATTACATATCCTAACTTTGAAAGAAAGCTCAAGAAGAATTAAAGAAACGTGATTAACTTAAAAGATAGGATATATATGTACACCCTTTCAAAGTTTTATATATGAGAGGCCACCATAATTATTGGGATTGATTTCGATGCAAAGATTACACTATACAGGCTTAAAGCAAATATCAAAACTATAAAAATAACTCACCCTTAACATACTACAAATTAAACCTAAAAATTACAACGACAAAGAAGGTTGTAGACTCTCATATTAATTAAACATTGTTTTGCATATTAGTTCCATGAAAAACTTTGTATATGACCTTTAAAGCATTGGAAAACAAGAAGTTCCATTTAATTTTAAAAAAAATAATAATAATAAAAAATAAAAAACAAGAACAAGAACAAAGGGATATTTAAAGATTAACCTGCAAGAAACTCGGGATTGTAGCCGTATAAGTTAGTCTCGACTATCTGGTTGGGAGGGAGGGGCTCATTGGAAACCTTCTTATTCAAGTAAAACCTGATGAGCTCGACGTCAGTGGGGCAGAACCTATATCCAGGAGGCAAATCATCAAAAGAGAATTCATCATTAGCAAAGTCTTCGAATTCTTTAAGAAGATCATCAATATCTGAGTCATGATCATCTTGTGAAACCACTGGTGGTGTTGTCAATGGAGTCTTGCTGTTGGTGTTGATGCAGTGTTCTATTATGTTCAGGGCTTGGGTTTGGGCTGGGGATTGTGTATGGGCATGGGGCTGTGGTGTAGTGTTAGTGGGAGTGGTAACAGAAACCATCAAACTCGGCTTGCACTTCTCATCGGACTCCATAGAAGGAGATGACTTCCCGCCTAGTTTGAAACTCTTTCTCTCTCTATTTGTTTTTGCTAAATCTCTCTCTCTCTATGATATATATATATATATATATATATATATATATATATAAAAGTTCAGAGTTTCTACTTCTGCAAGGATAGGACTCTATTTCAAAAGAAACTAGGACTAATTGAAGATAACATCTAATCTAATCTAATATCTAATACTATATATATATAATAGTAAAAGCGGAGGGAAAATTGGTTTTTTCAAGCAAAAACAGCCGCACGCTTGCAATCTAAAAAGTATAAATTAAATAACCAGTTAAAAAAAAAACCGTTAAAATAAAATAAAATAAAATAAACGTTGCAATTAAAATACCCTACCGATTTTTTTTCATCAGATTGTAGGGATGGCAATTGTTGCCCGACCCATGGGTACCTGGCCCGGCCTGACCCTAATGGGTCGGGTTTTACCCGGTCCGATTAGGAATAGGGTCGGGTATGGGTTAAAAAAAAAAAAAAATTTTGAAGCGGGTTCGGGTCGAGTCCAGGTTTTATGAAAAAAAATCTGGACCCGACCCGAGACCCAGCCCGAAACCCGCCCCGTTAAAAAACCCGGTACCCTAAATTACAAAAATACCCTCAATATATAAAAACCTAAATCTAACCCTAATCAGGTAATCCCTCATTTCTATTTTCTTCAGCCTCCCTGCTCCCTCCCTCAGTCCGATCCTCTTCACTCGCCTCCCTTGCCTCAGTCTAATCCTCCGTCGCCTCCGTCCGATCCTCCCTCGCCTCAGTTCGACCCTTACTCATTTCAGCCTCCCTTGCCTCCCTCCCTCAGTCCGATCCTCACAACTGATATTTGTGAATGTTTCTTCTGTTTTGTTTTCTTTCCTTTCCTTTTTTTTTTTTTTTTCAATTTCTATTTATAGAAATATTTGATTTTGGGGTATTGCAGGTTTGGAAATGTTTCATTCAAAATGTGGGAAATCATTATTCGGTAGATTTGTTTTTGTTACCATTATGGTGATATTGATTGATTCTTTTATCCATTTATGGACCCAATTGTATTTTTATGATTTAAATAATGCTCCTAATTTTGCAATCTCACAAACCCATTCTTCTGGTGAAGCTGTTGATGCAGTTTCCTTTCTTAAAAAAAGAAAAAGAAAAAGAGATTTATGGTAAATGGTATATCCTTTATTTTGTACCTTTTTTTGTAAGGAAGTATTGAATATTTTTGGAAATAATGGTTTGTAAACCTTCCTTTGATTTTTTTATGGCACCAATGAATTGAGTTATGGGGATTTTTATCTTTCTCCTTTTTCTCTGTTCATGTTGATAGAATTTTCTTTTTTGGGCTAAGATTCTTTTCTTCTTGTATGATGCTTGTTAGGGTCATAGAAATTTGATGCTTTGAAGAATGCATTCCTTGGATCAATTTGTGATTATTGGCTTTATATTATAGTTTCATTTCATTTTGTACTTATTTTCGTTTTGCCTGAGTTTTACTACACTAAAGCTCTTGTGTTTGTTGAAATGTCTATGATATTTATTATATATTCTTTTTCAGTTTGGTTGCTATGAAAATGAAAGTGTATTCGGAAAATAATTGAGACTTCTCTGTGATGGTTTTAGTTTGTTGATATTACTTTTGGTTGCTGGTAAAGCAAAGGAACCGAAAAGTATTTGTGTTGCTGGTAAAGCAAATAAAATTTGGGCTTCAAATTTTTTTTTTTTTTGGTTGGGCCAAGAATTGGGCCCAATCCCTTAACAGGACCCGCAGGGCAGGTCCGGGCCCCGAAAAAAAACCCAGTACCTTTAACGGACCGGGTCCAAGTATAGAAAAACTCGACCCGAATCCGACCTGTTACCATTCCTATCAGATTGCTTAACATTTTCTCTCTCTAAACAATAAAAACAAGCGATATTGTGATACAGAGAAAGGAAAGGAGGGAAAAAAAAAAAAACTTGCAATCCAGTGGACAATCGTACGCCTGGCCATCGCCATCCCTTGCCAGACTTAGACAACCAATCGATACTGTGATACAGAGAAAGGGAAGGAGAAAAAAAAAAAAAAAAAAGCTTGCAATCCAGTGGAGAATTGTGCGATCAAACGTTCGTCCCAGAGGTATATATTGAGATACGAAGATAGGGATCAGCCGTTAGGGTTGCCACCCATATGTTCTGTTTTTAGTTTTAGAAAGTGGGGTTTTTGTTAGGAGATTCATTTGGATATTATTTATGATTCAGGTATTTTGGTTTGATTGGTTATGATTTAGGTTTTTTGGTTAGAAGTAGTTTTGTTTAATTTATGTAAATAGACGGTATATCTTTGGTTTAATCTCTTACCTTATTGTCTTCTTTAGGGTTGCTGTCAATTTAGGGGTTTGAGATGCGGAGATAGAGATCATCGCAACTCCATAGCCAACATAATCGGAACTAAACACAGACTGACGAAAGGTAGGTATCAATTCTCTGAGTTCGAATTTGAATTGAAATTCGAATGTTCATTCTCTTTCTTTAGATGCTTTGTTGTGAAAATTAATTCTCACGGCATGGACAAGAATGGCAGAACCCTAGAATTGTGAATTGTATTCTTTCATTATTTACTGCCTTCTTCTAAATAGAAATTTAGAAATAATACTAAACAAAAGTGCACAATGTCATCAGGGACAACCTAAGCCATTAGATGACTTTTCAAGCCCTTTGAATTGCTGCCTCTCCTCTCTCTTTACTGTTTTGTCTCAACAAAAAATGAAAAACCCATTTGTTCAATAATGGTTGATTGCTCAATGTTGCTGCTCTGCGCATCTATTACCTGAAACTAAAAAGTGTAAAACCTTTTTAATGTTTGTGCTAAAAAATCATGTTCCCTATTTGACTGTATATTTGTTTAAAGGAATGTATATTTGTTTTAAAGAATCAATGATTTTTTTTTTTTACAGTAAATTATGTTTTTTTTTCCCCTTATTGAATTTGATTAAATAGCCAACATATTGCTTAAAATTATGTCGTTGAATATTTAGGGATTAACTGCTACTATTTGTCTGTTTTGAACAGAATTTCAATAACTGTTACATTCAACTCTGTTCTTCACTTCCCACTTGATCATTTGGACCATAGCCTCTTCAGAAGGTAGTCTTCCTTGATTAATACTAGCATTCCTCTGAAACCAAATATGATATGTAGTAGAGAAGAATGCCAATCTAGACACAATTCTCATCCTTGAGCATAATCTCATGCCTGGGACTTTTTGAAGGCTTATGGTTCACTATATATTCATCGAGAATGAATAATCACAAAACAAGTGATGCCTACTTTCAATTATTTTTTTACAAAGAACACACTGAGTATCAAGATTAGCACACCATCACTACACATTTAATCTGTTGTGGACATTTTGTTTGAACCGTTAGCCTTAGCCAGCCTATAAACACATGCTTTGGAATTACTTTGGGAAACCAGATGATGATCTTCACGATTTAAACTTGGGGAATTTCTTCCTAATACAGTTTCATGCACCTGCACAAGAATATGTCATTGTTTTCTCAGTAATCCAAATTAGCATATTTTCCCTTCCAATCTCATCTAGACCTTAAGCTTACTCTGTATGTTAAACAAGAAATCTTGGGACATAATATAAGAGAAAGTGCCTCCAGCAATACCATAGTTGTCCAGTAAAAGCTGCAAGTACCATCTAAATGCTTCAGATTTTGTGGCAATTAGAAGCTACTATAACATACAAAATTATTGTGAAAGCCTCAAGAACCCTGCAAAATGCATGGACCTTCCATCATCTGAATGAGAGTTTCTAATGTATTTATTTTTGTATTTATCTGTTTAATGATTTGTTATAATAAATAGATATAAAATGCATTGGGGCACTTATACATTTGGATTAAAAATGTAGCAAGCCCAATTTTTTTAGGCAATATAGCATTTGTCTTTGCATTTGTCCAAGATTCCAAACTAACCTAAATTAAGCCAAGTGCTTAAATAATTAGACAAATTAAATGGAATCCAGCAAAACCTGAAGGATATAAAGATGAAAAAAATAATCTATGTACTTCTATTGATCCACTAATTCACTAATTGTCTTCGATTAATGTTTTTGATTTGTCCATAGATCTTTATTATTATAGTTTGTTTGATTGCTGATTTTCTTTTTACTTATCTCATACTTTGTCTTACATTTTGTTCATTTACTCTATTTCTGTTTCAATTGGCTTTGATTTGCATGTTTTAGCCAGCTTCTATCTTTACAAATTGATTTCTTCAACCAATTCTCTCTTTTACTTATTTCACATCCTTACCACTACTTTTTGTTATTCGAATTTGAATTAAAATCAGGATGTTTATTCTCTCTCTTTCAATGTTTTGGCCTCAGATTATAATCTTTGTTTTTCCTACTATACTAACATTATAATCTTTTCCAATTTGGAATTATTATATTCTTTGATTATTTATTGCCTTCTTTGATAGGCAGTTGGTAAAAGAAAAACGACCAAATAAAACCTCTCCCTCCTTCCAATTGTTAATTTGACACCTATTCTGTTTCGCTTCTTTTTTGCAGCACCTATACACAAGGTCAGCATTTTGTTATTTGATGTGTTATACTCTTAATTTTTTTGCTTTCTTCTTGATTTATCGTAATCCTTTTTTTTTTTTTTTTTTGGGGTGGCATCATGAGGTTTAGCCCTTCAATATGTGTAGAAAAAAACATGTTCATCATTCAATAATCATTGATTTTTTAGCATTTTATTTTTTTCAATGTTTGTAGGTTTTGGTGTTTTGGGCTGCTTTGAATAAGTATATGATTCATAAAGTGTTTCATGTTCACATAATTTTTCATATGTGCATGCATCTACCCTTTGGTGTTAGTTCTTGAGTTTTTATTGAAAATTTTGCTTCGCAACCTAATGAAGAAATAAAAAGAAGGTAGTGGGCTGATTTTCTATTGATGAGTAATGGAATCTTAGGGATGTGCTTTAGCAATACAACATTTTGAATCAAAAGAAGGGGTCACATATTAGGTTTTACTTTCTCTACTAACAGAGGTTATATTTATTATACGTGTCCATTTAGGATTTAGGTTTGACTACCTTTTTCCCTAATTTCCTTTTTTTTTTCCCCCAATTTCTCGAGTTCTGTTTTGTTTAGTTTTCTTGAATGGATTATGTTGTGTCGATGGCTACATGCTAAGGGATTACTAAATCAAAGTTTTTTGTTTTTTTTGTTTTTATTTTCAATTTATCTAAAGTCTTTCACTTCTAATTTCTAACTACTTAATGCTACAAAGGGTCCTCTCATTGATAAGAGCATTTATTATACTTCAATAAGAGTTATTGAAATAATTTGTAAGGTCAAATTCTGTTTTCATTTTTACATAAGTGCCTGCAGAGTGTAGTGTGACATGATTTGGAGTAATAATAGATGAAGCTTTTCCTTTGTTGTTTTCCTTCTTGATATTTAATTTTACTATTATTCCTTTATTGATATATGTCTCTGATTTACTAGAATGCTTATTTTGTTTTTGTTTTATTTTTTTGGAGCATCTTACGCTTTCCTTTTGCGTTAATAATAATTTCTCATATATTTCAAAATTGTTCTGTTAGACTTTGTTTCATTTAATTTCTGTATTGCTCAGGCTAATAGGCTCAATTTATTTGCAGGTTTTTTTTTTCTTTAAAGTTGTTGTGGTTAGCTTTGTTTATTTTCTTAATTCATTTGTTTTTATTGTGTATGTCTTAGTGTTCTGGATAGAGTGCTTATAGATGCTTTAATTTTATTCATTTATTTTATGAATAGAAGAATACATAATAATGGGTGAAAAGCTTCATGAATTCCATAACTTGAGTGTGTGTATAATCTAATCTATCTCTGTGTAATTTTGAAGCGAATCCTAAGAAATTTGAGGATCTTCAGTGTAATTAATCTTGATTGTTGCTATCTTATTGAGTACTTATGTTTATGTGCTTTTATTTCTTTATGATTTGGCTTTTATGAAAGTGTTAAGAAAAAGTTCAAGAGGAAGGATTATTTGATTAAATGAAGAGTTTGTAATAGCCAAATCATGATCCATATGAAACTTAATTTGTCTAAACTTTCCAATTATTAACTAGCTTATAACCCACACAATGTGCGTGACACTTTTATTTATTACAAAAGACAAACCATTGTTGAAAATTTAAAAATTTCATAATTGGTTGGAGGACACTTCTTATTCCTTCAATTCCACACTATATAATACATTCAAAGATTGCATGTGCAGCAGCCTATGTGGCACCATGTGGCATGACCACAAAGCTGAAGTTGTAAAGGGGTATCAAACATTTGCAGTGTTAATTACTCTTTAATCAACATTTAGTTTTAGTATAAAACTTCATAAATTAACTGTGATTAAGATTACCAATTGAAAATCAATCTTTTAAAGAAAGATTGGCTATGTCAATGATGTATGTTACTACTTTATTAATTTGTTTTAGATATGATCGAACATACTTGTAGATTGGGACAACGTTGTTGATTCAAAATTTCTTATGTTTCATTTATATAAACCTGCCATGTTTACTGAATTTTAAATAATAATAATTAATTATATAACACACAATCACATGTTTTATAGGAACTCAGTTTGTAGCGGCTCATTTATGTTGACTCTTATTAGAAATTTTGTATTCATAATGACATTTTTTCCCCCACATATTAATTCAGATTAGACATTTTCTAACTTATAAAAAAATGGAAAATGCAAGACAAGCGCGCCTAAAAAGACAGATGCTAATGTTTGAGAGGCGATCTAGAAGAAAATGGCATGGAAGGAAAAATAGTTTACAAAATAAACTTACCCAGGCTAGGAAATCCGAGGAAATGGTCATTGATGAAAAGAGGAAAAAAAAAAAAAAAAGAGGAGGGATAGAATGACATTAACTCATGACTGCTCTGTTGCATTCACCTGGTACAAGCATGGACTTTTATGCATCAAGAGGTTTGTTTCTCTTTCTACCATTTTGTATTTATAAATTCTTTAAACATTGCTTCATAAAAATTTGAGAATAACACTTTCAATTCACATTTGATTATTAGATATTGATGTTGACATGGATCATTCCTATGAAGAAACTAGATTGAACATAAGTACAGATGATACTTCAGTACAAGATAGATTCAATTATTATGATGTACCTTAAGAAATCCATGAATCAGCAAATGAGAGTGGCAGTGAAGAATTTCCAAGTAAATGTCTTAACTTTAATGTACAAGGGGAAAAAATTGATATCCATTTTTGTTTACATCATTGCTGTTTTTCTCATATTTTAAAATTCATATAGAAAAATTTACTGAACCTTGGAATTTAGGCCTGCCTTCTTATGTATGTGTGGACTGTTTATCTAAAATTCAGACATGTCTAACTTAAAAAAGCGATACATTATATTGTTTTAGCAGGGTTACACCGTTTGACAATTTTGTGTATTTAAAAAAAAAAACCAGTTAAAATAAAATAAAAAAAGCGTTTCAACTAGAAAAAGCCTAGCAACACTGCAATATAGAGAAAGGGAAGGAGAAAAAAAGAAAACCTTGTGCCACACTGGAGATTCATACGGCCGGCCATCGCCATCCCCTGCTAGACTTAGACCATCGCAACCAGCACCCATCAAAGTTAAATACGATCAAACGTCCTTGAGGTATTGAGATATGGAGATAGAAACAGAGAAAGGGAGAGGCGATGAAAGCAGAGAAAGAAGCAAATGAAAGGGAGAGGCGATGAAAGAAGCAGAGAAAGCGCCAGAGTTCCTAAGGCTGTCCATTGTGCAATACAATCAAAAGGGAAAGAGAGCAGAGTCCGTCTAAACTATACACTGTCCGTTCCCATGTCAAATTCAGACCACCAAATCGCCGGAACTAACATCGACGACGGTATATTTTTTTCTCTATTTTGTAGGTTTGGTTATAAAACACTACTTTTAATTGAGTTTTTTTGTTGGGTAGGTTTGGATTCGATTCATTTTTGTTTTGGGTTTTTGGAATCTCTATCAAAATGATTGTTTTCTCAATTTTAGATATTTGCTATCTGGGTCATTAGAGAAGAAGGGTTATTAGATATATTATAGGGTATTTCTGTGGCATTGGAGGTTTTTTTTTTTAATCTAAACGTGGGAGTGTAGAATTGTGTCAGAAACTAGAGAGCGAATGACAAAGAGAAATTTGGCCAGAAATAGAAAGTGGAGAGTGGAAAAAACTGAGATGATAGTCACGCATCTACCTCTATTAGACTCGTACTCTCCATTGGTATGATTTCTGTTTTTTGGTTATTTAAATTTGGGGTCAAATATGATTTAGGTCTGGGTATTTTCACTTGATTGGATTGAATTCAGGTTTTGACTTAGATTCGGTTTTGAGTTAGGAATTTGGTTTATAATGATTTTTAATATCAGTTATCTATCTTAGATTTGGTTTTTTTTTTTTTTTTTTTTTTTGGGATATTTGGGTTCAATTCGTTTTGGGTGTATGTCTTTACTCTTCAGATCTTCATGGATCAATTTGGTGCTGTACCTTAACAAAAAGGTTATCATCCTCTGTTGCCATTCGTTCAACAAAAATGGGCAAAAGAAAAGGAAACTCTTCCCCTTTTCCTGCTTTGTTCATTTCATTTCTGCAACTTCATACACACAAGGTCCGCATAACATTGTTCATTTTCCTGTTTCAGATACTCATTCCGTGTTTAGTTGTTTGGTGTTGTATCTATGATGTTATTAAATTGGACCCGATTTGAATTTTTGGGTTTCTTTGACTGCAGATAAAAATTTTCTCTGTTCTACATATTTGTTTTTATTGCATTCGACATGTTTGATGAAATCCCTCTTAGACTTAATATGTGACGTTTGGATTTGATTTTCCCCACCCTATAGTGTGATAAATATAAATGATTTATTCATTTATCAACAATGAATATGAACAAAAGTTTAGAAGGATGAAGTCTAGAAGATATCAGCATGGTGGATAAAATGAATTTTGAACCAAATGTGATATAATTGGTAATATTACATAACATGTACACAGTTCTTTTTTCCATGGCTAACAGTCCTCCAAGAACTTCTCAGGCATTTTCTACCCAAACATCAACCCAACTTTATGTAATTGATGGTATTTATGTTAAAAATATTGTTCTAATGGTACTGGTAACTACATTTTAGTTACATGCCAAAACCGCATAGCTCCACACCCCAAAGTGTACTTACCCAACCCATTGTTAAAATCCTCACTCAATAAGGAATACACCAGATAAGATTATGTGGATAATAAATGCTTAAGGGAGGTTTATAGTGAGGTCAGCATATTTTTTGCAACAGGGGCTGATGTCAAGCATAGAGATCAGTCTAGAAGAAGTTATGGAATTTGAAAATACTATGGAAAACAACTCAGAAAATTTTACCTACTAAATGCAGGTTATAAGAGTTGGGATGCCAGATTAGCAAGTGAGGGAGATAGAGGAGAGTGAAGGAGAGAGAGAGAGAGAGAATAAGAAAGATAAGAAAATGCTTTAGATTACTACACCAACACTGCCCGATATATATATTTCTAAAATCTATGTGTTTTGAGTAGTTGATAGGCTAAATCTAGAAAATTAAGAGTACGTTTTATGGAATTTCTCATAGAAGCTTTATTGTTTTCTAAAATAAATTAATCAAGCCCGGCCAAGATACACATTAAATTTTGCATTAGCTCGATTCCAACTTTACATAAACAACACAACTTTGAGCAAGTCTAAACAAGACTAAACAACCTGTTTTGATCATGGTTTGTCAACAATACACATTAAAATTCTAAATACATTAAATCCTAAGTTTTTAGAACCTAACAAACTCCCTCTTTGGCAATTCGTGACAGAACACAAACTAAAAACTCAAAGTTTACAAAGAAAAGCCCTTTACAAAAAAATGCTCATTACAACAAATCCAATCCTAACAACTATCCATCAGTTGCAAGTGTAGACAATAGCAAAATTAAATCAACCTATATATTTCTTGAAACATTAAACAAAACGCATAAACGCATGTGTGAAAAAATACAAGTAAAGAAAATAAATTCTTGATTTCACACATACACAAAATAAAGACATATATCAATGAATAAGATCATGAATATAAATCAATAAGCAGTGAAACAAGAATCATAAACAATGTATCTCCCCCTAACATGAATAGTCCAAACAAAAATACATCAAGAGCCAAAAATGTAAATACAAAGTGCAGCTCCTAAATACAATCTAATCACCACAGGCTCAAAACACAATCAAAACTCCTCCTATCAATAGAAACTCTACAGGCTACACAAAATACTAATGCTACTCCCCCTTTTTGTGACAAAATGCCAAAGGGCAATCAGAATATGCCATCAAAAGGATGTGGTGAAGATGATCATCTAAAATGTGCCAACTTGACACACAAAGCACGAACCTCATCAAGCACTACTCCTACGAATCTCGTTCAAAGAACGAAGAAACAAATTAGGAAAAGAAATAGAAGCACCAGAGACAAGGGCATACAAAAACACACATCTCTCAATAGAGATGGTGTGAAGATGAGAGATAGGCCACAAAGAATGACACGCTATCTTAAAAAAAAGATAAGTAGTCTCTGGAAGCTCAAGAAACGTGATCCAAGGATCAGAACCCCATTGGATAAAAGGCACAGTGATGTATGACATGACGTCATCTAAGGGTGGAGACTCCTCATAAGGATAGACAGGCTCTTTAAGGACCGAAACCCCAAGAGCATCAGCTACTACCTTAGGGGTAATGGTGAACTCAACACCTCGTATCTAACTCCTAACAAGGGTGTTGGAATCATAGATATGACAAGAGAGGTTCGAATAGAACTCTTTAATGAGGGCGGTCGAGGGTGGATGATCTACCTCCAACAGAGACAACCAACCCTTACTCTCAAAGTTACCCCTAATGGTTGGATCTACCTCATCTAGAATAACAGAATGCTCAGTCCAAATTTTCCTCTTACTATTCAACTTACCATAAGCCTCTCTACTCTTATCAGACCTAAACTGCTCGCTCTTAGAAGGAGACTCAGAAGAAGTGGAGGGAGTCCTATGGGCTTTAGTCTTCCTAGGCATGGTGCTAAGGATAAGGACAAGGTCACAAAGCAGAACCAAAAAGAATAAAAAAGAGAAAAACCAAGGCAGACTGCAAGTTAGCACAAAACAGATATAGAGCAAAAATCTATATGATGCATGAACAAGTAAATGTTATAATGCATGCTATAATGCAGTAAACTAAGTTCAAATTCACAAAATTTGACTTGAGCACAAGTTTCTAACAAAAACCCCAAAATGTGAAAAATCACTTGTTTGTTTTGTTTTAAAAATTGACCAATTGATCATCACACAAGTTAGAAAATAGATTAGAATGAACAATTATACCAATTCAACAAGCCAATTTCATCAAATTTGACCCAATTGAACAAAATCCCCAAATCAGATTAATACAAGCCCTAGAAAATTCAATTTCTCACAAACCACAAGATTAATCAAATTAACCCATCAAGATCAAGACTATAACATCATAGCACAAAAACCCATTGATCAATTTTAGAAAATATGGCTTGATTCATCAAAATCCCCAATTAGGAATAGGTCTGAAAATTTATGCATGAAAACATGAAATAATATGCAAAAGGAGGGGTAGAATGGACTTACCAACCTTGGGAGAGGAAAACCTTGCAAAAAATTTGAAGGAAAATGACAAAAAATCAAGGTGGAGCTCAGTCCGAATCAAAGAGAGAGAGAGAGAGAGAGAGAGAGAGAGAGAGAGAGAAAGAGAGAGAGAGAAAGTTGAAAACTTTTGAAAAAGATGTTTTAAACAAGTCAAATCTAAGTTTTTTTTTTTAAAACTTGATTCACGATTTTCGATTGATTGAAACAGACAGAGGCTCACCTAAAATTTTAAGTGCAATTTCGATTGATCGAAAAATAGACTGGATCAATTGAAATTCTGGAAAAAACACAGTTTTGAAAAACTCAGCAATTTTTGTGAATACACTCTTCAAAGCATTGAATGGTAAGAATAAAATGTACGAGTATGAAATGAAATGCTTTTCAAAAACACACATTTTTAAACCCAGTTTTCCCAAAATTAAGATTTGCAAACAATCTCCTTTTAAATTCTCAAGCAATAAAACTATTTTGCATAAAAACTCAAAATATTTTCAAACTTGGTTGGTCAGATCAAAAACACACACAATAACATGTACAAAATTTAGCAAAGAGTAACTTGTGTAGTGTGTGTAACTAGCAAAAGTTTGAGATACATGTGAGGTGATATGTGAATAGAATCTAAACACAAAGTCTACAAAACTCATCACATTGAATTGAAAGAGACAATCACCTAAAAAGTTACATCATATAACTCCCACGTCTTCTAGAATAAAAGTTTACAATCATGTAAGTTTCTTGATTTGCCTCATAATGTACACACCAATTTTAGTTAATTAGAAACTTATTAAAATAGCCGGGATAATGTACATACCAATTTTATTTGATTTAAAGTGATTATAGCCCAATAATATACACACCAATTTTAATTATTTGATTTAGCTTTAAATCCAATAATGTACACACCAATTTTAAGCATTTAAACTGAGGTTACACCTTATGTTCTTTTTGTGCATGTGCTACACTTTCTTAAGCATAAAATCTTATGATATGCACTAAGGTATTCATTATTGGCTAGTAAACAGTGATGAGATGGTTATTTATGCTTTTCTCAAAAGGTTCAAGTCTGACAGTCAAGAACATGTGACTTCAAAATCAAGACAAAATGACCAAAAACTATAAACATCTTTCCCACACAATATGCATTGCAAAGCTTCAACTAGTAAAGTGCAATAAATAATCTCATCTAAGCTAAACAAGGTACATAAACTTGTTATGTAAAGATAATATGGCCAATCCTTGATTTCAAATCCAAGATCTGTAATACAAAACACAAAAATCATTTGGTTTAAAAGAAAATTTATGACCAAGAACAAAAAACACATATTATGTTAAATGAACAATACAAATGCAATGCATGATAGTGTTTAACTAATCTATAGAGGGTACACAAACAAGAAATATCAATTTCTTAATTAATCTTTGAGTACATGTACAAACTAGTATACACTCACACAAAATCAGAAATAGCTTAGCACATACCATTCAAGTTTCTCCATAATGTCAAACATGTTCTAAATCAAGAGAGAGATATCATAATTTATGTAATCCTCAAAAATAAAACTAGACAGAATAAAATATTTTTGTCTTTTTGAAAATTTTCAATGTTTTTGGATTTTTTTTTTAATAACAAAACAGTCTAGAAAACAAAACAATCAAAAACAGAAATAAAACATGTCCACAAACAATTGAAAGAATTAAATTAAGGACAAGTCAGCAACACTCACCTTTGAGAATCTTTTCTCACCCATACAGCACAAGTCTTCTACTTTGTAGGTAAAAATCCATGTGAAACAAAATGTATTTGAGGGATTACACAAATCTTCTGAGAAAGATTGAAATCTTGCAAATTCCTTTCACAAGCCAATAAGCTCAAATTTTTCAAAAGAATTTGAAACAATTTATATGGACATATGGCAGGAGCAATATCATCACTTATCCTAGATTGAAATACAGAATTTTTAAATTTCAATTTATGACAATTAAGATGAATGTGACTGAAGACACCATAAAAGTGACAAACAGGAACAGATTTATGAACATCAGTATTCCTAACAACAAATTTAGTCTTAGATTTTGGTTTTTACCTCAACAAAGAAAAATTTGGTCTAATATGACCAACAACACCACAAGGATGACAGGTAGGCACAAAAATAGATTTATTTTGCTTTCTAAATGTAGGTTTAGACTTAAGTTTAGAAATTTCAGCGTCTATATTAGAACTTTTACCTTTGTCTAACCTAGCAAAATAAGTTTTTATTCCTCTTGAAAGGAGGTATATAAACTTTTTCAACTTTAGGCTAAGAGAAACAGAAACACTTCTGTTATCAACAACAGGCTTGGTACTAGTCAAATTTTCAATTTTCGCTTTAGATTCAACTAACTCTTGTTCCAAGCTTTTCATCTACTCATCTTGAGAGGAAATTTGATTTCTCAAAAATTCATTCTTTTTATTAGATTCATCTAATCTAACAATCAATTCCTCTTTTTCAAGATTAGCCAATTTTA
Source organism: Quercus variabilis (assembly GCA_030445155.1). NCBI lineage: Eukaryota > Viridiplantae > Streptophyta > Magnoliopsida > Fagales > Fagaceae > Quercus > Quercus variabilis. The sequence continues at coordinate 52,438,735 of CP129446.1, read as the reverse complement.
ACTCTTCCTTGAATTTCTTAGAAATTTTCATAGATTTCAATAATTCATTACGAAGAGTTTCATAGGCATTAATAAGATCAACAGAAACAACAACATCTTCTTTATTCAAATTATCACAAACATGAGCAGAAAGACACTTCAAATTATCTATGATAACAGAGGTCAAGGATTAGGTCTTAGATCAAAAGATCTAAAACAGAAGAGCTACCCGCTCTAATACCACTTGTTAGGTTTTGAGACCCTTTAAACGCAATCAGATTAACCTAGTAAATTAGCCAAGTGATTACTTAGTCCAAATTTCAGATCTAGGTTATCACAATCAAACAATCATGTCATGTATAGTAGCAGAAATATAAATAACACAAAGATATGATCATCCAAGAAAACCAAACCGGTAAAAAACTCGGGGAGAATTTAACCTAGCTATCCTCAAGGTAAACTTGAATCTATTATAGAAAGAATTGAAGTTTTACAATAAGACTTAGACCACTAACATCTTATTGCTACCCACCAGTAGAAACTTACTGACATGACCACGTGCAAGCTCCGAGATCATAGACTCCTTCTTTCTTGGATTCTCCAGCAAGTACAAGCACACCCGCTTGTGTATCTTTAAGCTCTTATGGCAGCAACTGAGTGATCATCAAGTTCTTGAAGAAATCTCCTCCTTGATGATCCTAAGACTGTGTGAAGGAAAGCTCCTTACAGATCTCATAAGAGATTTACACAAACAGCAATATGAGCAACCTCTAAAACGTGACTAGGGTTTGCCTTATATAACTAGGGCAAAGATATAAAACCCTAAACATTTTAGGAGTTAGGGTTGAGTTGGAAATTCTGCAGAAAAAATGCATTTGCCTGATTTTCGATTGATCAAGCCTAAGTTTCGATCAATCGAGCCAGGTCGAGATGCACATTAAATTCTGCATTAGCTCAATTCCAACTTTACATAAACAACATAACTTTGAGCAAGTATAAACAATACTAAACAACCTGTTTTAATAATGGGTTGCCAACAATACATAGTAGAGCTCTAAATACATTAAATCCTAAGTCTTTAGAACCTAATAGTGTGAAATCTGTGGTTTGTATTAATGTTAAATATTAATTATTACTAATGAGCATTATTGTTTAATAATGATAAAACATTTTGTTATTACATTGGTACATGGAGACTTTGTATTATTGTCATGTTAAATTAATTTAGTTTGAAACTTTTTCAATCACATTAGTGTTAAAGATTTGTTATATATTATTTAGTAATTTTCTTGGTAAAAATTTTATATGTGTTATGAAGTAATTTTTACATTATAGTATAATTTGAATAATGTGCGAAGCAAGATAAGTTAAAGTCTCGCGGGATAAGAAAAAGGTGAGATAGGAACCTTTGGAGGAAGGTTAGTTTGTTGGGGTAGGTTTGAGGTAGATTAATTGCCTATAAGGCAAATGTAGGGAACCTCACCCCATCTTGTTGCCAACCTTATAATTGTGAATTTAGTAAATATATTCAAAATTGATTTAGTAAGATAAGTCAATTTGGAATTTTAAGATGATTTTATTAGATAGTTATAATATGTTAATTTTTATTTTGTTTTGTCTTGGTTTGATTTGATTCATTTTGATTTATTAATTTAAAAAAATCTTATTTTTTTTAGTTTTAGGCTTTAACCAAGGAATTTGTTTGGATGGAAGGAAAGAAAATGTTGAGAGGATAAAAAAGTCAAGAATGAAGAAAATTTTAGTTTCCTTCCACATGTGTTTGGTAAAGTAATGAAAAAGTGTAATGACGGAAAATAATTTTAAATTTATTTTATTTAGTTGAGAAGAGAAATAAAGGAAAAAAAAATATTATTTCTTTGAATTTACTAATATACCCTTATTACATAAGAAATAATTTTGTCATCATTAGTATATAAGTAATTTGCTCATCATTAGTGTAGGGTCAAGATTTGTAGCCCAAGCCCAAAAAATGTGGGATGTGAGTCCAACGAGCCCAATACAATGAATTTATAGAGAGTGGGTGAAAGAGCTAGGCTATTTGTTAATTAAACAACGGTTAATAAAGATTTAAAAGATGAATGAATACAAAAACACGCTTGAAACTTGATTAAATTGATGTCCGAGGAGATAAACTATGAACTAAACTACTATTCTTGAAAACTTATACAATCCTTAGTGTTACAATAAATCTTCTTCTTCCTTCCTTTTCTATTTCTTTCAATCTCTCATTTATGAGAGGTCTTTTACATTTATATAGTTTTCTTTCAAATTATCTTGATTGTATACTTGTTAATCATCTAAGCATTCACTCGAGTATATATCTCATCAGGCATTTTCTTTCGTTCTCTATGAATGGTGGTAGCTGAGACTGCACTATTCAGGGGTCTTCTCTACATAAATGCGGTCAGAAAAGTTGCTGCAGTGCATTTAATGCGGTGGTAGCAGCTTTTACTTGTAGATATATCTGTATTCTTATCACCTTTGTATGTGCCTGAAATTCATCATTATCGTTGAAACTTCCTGGAAGGTCACCTAAATTGCCAAAGTTCTTGTTTGACCGATATTCATCCTATCTGAGAAGGATAACATCCTCGAACTATATTCCTCCATCCTTTCTTAGCACGATCATCCATTCTGGGGCTTCTCCTAATCATTTACTCCTTCTCGGACGTATCCACATCCTCGAATAGGACCCAAGGCCTAATATACGAACTTGGGCTTTTATTTCCACAATAGCTCCTCAAAATTTTAATTTTTCCCTCGTATTCGGGGAGAAAAAATGAGATTTTGATTTGTCACAGAAATGAGGGCTAGAAATGTAAAAATATCTGAGTTTACACATGTAGGAGCATAGTTTTAGACGCTTCATCATTGCTACTGACGTTTTGGAATTCGTAAAGCATCATTAATTGCTCCAAACGGCGCTATGTCTTTGGCATCCAACGGTGAAACATTGATCTAACGGACGACATTTTCCCTCAAGGTTTGGGCGGGATAATTCCCACTCATTTTCTGCCTCCTATATAAAGCCTCAAAGGAGATCATTTTTTCTTTACTTCACAATTTCTCAGACTCTCCAGTGAAGTCAAGCATTCAAACTCACAAAGATTGTCAAGTCATCGGTCCTATTTCTTTAAAAATCCTTGAGAATCCCTTTGAGGATTTTAAGGATCACCTTCCAACCCAGTTCATGTAAGTTCTAACTTCTTTCAACCCTTCTTCTTCTCTTCAACCAGCTTCCTTGGCCTTCAAATTCTCATTTCCCAGTTATCGTTCTTAGTGTTTCCCTTTTTCTGTTTATTCGAAATGGGTAGGTTTAAGTATTTAGTGGATAGTCCTACCTTAATAGAGATATTTAAAGAAACGTATCACATACCACAGGACGTAAACCTGCAATACTGTCCCCCAGAAGGAATAGCCACTGACCGAAGGGTGGGGGAAGTCATAATCCCTATGATAGCTTTCATAAAAGGGGGAATGACTCTCCTTATAGGTCCTATTACAAGAGATTACCTTCGTAATCATAGGATTTATCTTGATCAGTGTGCACCTAATGTCTTTAGGATCCTAGGAGCGGTTAATGCTTTGAATCGGCATTCAGGCTTGGGGCTCACCTGGCTTGATGTGGTCCATATGTATGAGTGTCATAGACAAAAGGGGGCGAAATTTTACCTTAAATCCCGATCCGACATCGTTAGACTCATCTCCTATCTTCCCAAGTCTAACAAGGGGGTGAAAGACGACTACCTGATCATCTCGAGAGTGTGGCATGATGGTCTCCATTGCCTAGCCAAACCAGGAGAGCCAGGAGGAATGTCCTAGGTTTAGGATCCCTAACATTAGATTTAGGCTCTTCATCATTAGTTTTGTTCTTCTCTATATGTTAGTGTGTCACTTTAAGTTTCTGATAATGCTTTGCTTTGTTGTGGTATTAACAAATATAAGGCATGTAGCTCCTTGGCTAAGTTTAACCAATGTAGCAGTCCTCAACTTCCTGCTCAGATCCCAGATTTTTGTCAGTGAAGACGGTTAACTCCGAGCAGTTCATTTAATTTTAAATTTCAAACCCCTTTCCAAGAAATTTCAAGAGGTCAGTAACGCTATAAAGGGGAACGACTATCGTCTTGCTCGGATAGACGTGTCTCAGCCTAACTTCTTGGCGCCACATGACCTTCCACCTATAGATCACCTAGTCCCACAAGGTGTTCCTTTGGTCGCCCCACTAATTCAACAAGTACCCCTCGGAGTAGTAGCAATTGAAGAAAGAGTTACCTCTTCTACTTCCTCCCTTGAAGAAGAAATTGACAAATTTCAATTTGAAGAAGAGGAAGCACAAGGAGTAGGAGCAATTGTAATATTGGAGGCAGAAGAAGAGGCGGATAGACATTCAAGTGTTTAGGCCCCTGCTCCTGTAATCACTTGCTTAGAGGACTCTTTAGATGAAAAGGCAGAAGAGATGGCTCTAAAAGTAGACGGCAAGAGTTTAAAGGAACTCATGAAGGGGAGGAATAAAGTGTCCACCCCCTAAGAGGCTAACAAGTCTAAACCTTTAGTGAACCTTCCCCCTCCTCCTCCTCTTCAGCTTCCTGCTGATCTTGGGCTAAAACCAGTCCCTGAACTAAGGAAGAAAAGGTGACACGAAGCCCTTGAGGAAGGTGAAGTGGACCCTTCAAAAGGAAATAAGCAATAGAAAATAGATAAAGACCAACGAAGCATAAGGTCTTCTTCTGTTGAAAGCCGATAGGATTCTCTCGTGGCTGATGTGCGCCAAGGACCGTGCACATGGTCTCCTAAGCTGGAGCTTGATGGTGCCCCCCTCCCTTGGGACACCTCAGTAAGGAACTATCAAAGGGGGAAGGCAAGTCCTATTGCTAAGGTCTTGGAGCAACCACTTCTCCTACCAAGAGATATGGAAGCTTACAGGCGCTTCAATCAACAAGAACTCTTCCTATCCCTTAAAAGGGACCTGGCCATGGTAAGTGATTTGTTCCGATTCTTTAAGTAAACCGTTGATCATTTTTATTCGTCCCTCTTCTTTATTTTACACTAAATTTTTTCCATTTTGTCATGTAGATTACCCAACAAGTTTACGTGGCCAAAGACAAACAAATTGTTTTTTTTTTTTTCCACTCATTTCCCACTTGCCAAAATGGGTTATTAGGCTGAAAATATAAAATGATAAATTAGGGTAAAATACAATAACTACAGGGTTCAGCTAATGCTAGCTACTACCAAATTTTTGTCACTTAAGATTCGTTTGAAAATTCTATTGCTCCTTTTGCTTCTTTCTTCGTGTGCATTTGGTAAGAGATTAAAAATGAAAATTATTTCATTATTCAGTTTATTTTTGCTATTATTCGGGGGTTTTACTGTACTTTTTGGCACTATTCATGGGTCCTACTGTACTATTTGAACTCATTTTTACCTTTATTTACAGTATTTTAAGCAATAATTTTTCAGTTTCAATAAAATAAGTAATATCCAAACACACCATTCATCTCTAACTGCAATTTATCTACTATTTACTACTTAAACACTCCCTTGTAGCTATTTACTATGAGATTTATGCATTCAAAACAAGCTAATCAAATGAAGCAAAGAACTTGAAAGATTAGAGAATTTTCAAATGATGTTATGAGTCGTATAGAGACCAAATTGGATATTTTGAAAAAGTCATGGTCTTTTACTCAATTATAAAACTAGTTATTATTTGAAGAATAAGTATAGTGATATGATTTGTCCCACAACTTTTTTAACAATTCCCTTAAGTAGTAAATTTTTTAATAATTTGATAGAGTTAGGGGAGAGGAGATTTAAACCTTAGGCATCTCCGTTGAAAATACTATGAGGTACCAATAAAGCTACAAAGCTTTGGGTAGTAGTGATAAGTTATGAGTGACATAAACTAAAATTAATTTTAGTGGTAAGCTCAAATGAATATAAGAACTAGGGTTCAAATCACCCCTTCCCATTGTTGTAACTATCAAGTTGTATATATAAATGTGATTAGGCAATACCACTAGGCTCTTGACCATCCATGTGAAAGATCTAGAAATCGCCAAATCATGGATGAAATTCCTTTTATAAGATCAAATTTTGAAAATTTTGTGAATATATGTGAAAATTATGGGAAAAGATTGGGAGAAAAAGGGAAAGTTTTGGGAAGAGTCATTTGGAAGGATCGGTAAATTGTCTTGATTTTTACCCTGAAGCTATGTTTATATTGAGCATAAAAACAATGTCATTTTCTTAGTATAGAGAGGGTTATTTCATTTTGCAAGTGGTGATTGATTTAAAAATTCCTTGTTTGGGTCATTTTAAACAATGAAGGGTTTGAAATTCATCATTTGAAATTCCATTGTTTGGATACCTAAATTTGGATTTGAATTTGGATTTGGATTTAAGATTAATAAAATATATTTTTTAATTATTAATTTTCTTAATCCTTCTACATTTTAATTTTAGTAACAATTTTAATAAATATATAAGGTAATGAAGAAGCCATTGATAATCCAATTAATAAATACATGAGGTAATGAAAAACCCATTGATAATCCAATTGTCAAGATGAAACGTCTTGCCAACTATTGACAACTAAAATGTTCTATATCAACATAAAGAGAAGCCAAATGCATGGATTTTTTCACAACATTCAAAATATCCAATTAAAAAATTATTCCAAAGTTCTTAACAATTAAAAGTGAGGAACAATACTATTTAAGAGTGAAACTAATAATTGCAACAACTTCAACTATGGATCTTTCCTACTCATTTTTTTATTTGGTAAGGCTCAGTTGCAAAACTTGTGATGACGAATATTGACATAAATGTTGTGCAATGGGAGAATTCACCTCATTTTCTCCTTCCTTGGCTATAACTTCAACCGCATCATCCATATGTTCTACGCCAATGCTAGTAGCTCTATCCCTTCCACACAAGATCTCAATGTCTTACCAATTGTCAATAGTTATGTTTTTATAAGCACCTGCTTTTGCATTTTTCTATTAACAAAAAAACAAAAACAAAAAAAAACAAAAAAAAAAAAAAAAACAAAAAAGAAGAAGAAGAAGAAGAAGAAGAAGAAGAAGAAGAAGACAAGCAGTGAGTTAACATAATTAAACAAGCAGTAAGTTAACTATTGAAATCTACTCATTTATAATAGCAAATCCCAAAAACCATAAAATTAATCACAAACAATCAGTGAAACCCAGCCAAGAGCTCACTTAAAACCCCATTGCAAAGCTAACACTAAACACCGCCCAAAACCAGCAAAACATCGCTACAAATTACCCAAAACTCTACTGAAAAACCTCACAAAGCCCCTCAAATTACCCTCTATAAATCATACTAGAAAAATACCTAGAAACAGCCTAAAAAATCCACTAAAAAAGCCAAAAAAACAAGCTCAAAAGAATCTCCAACTTGTGAATAGAAAGTAATTCTCTTATTACAACAGTTTTATATTTCTAATAGAATTCTCAACCATGTTCCATATACTCCAACAACCAAAATTCAAAACCTTCAACCCCTTAAAAATTGAACCCCATTCTTTCGGAGAAGGAACTCAAAAATGATAGTATACATGAGCAACTTTCAATAATATATTTTGTTGTTGTTGTTGTTGAACACTTCCAAAAAAATAAAGAGAGAAAAAAAAAAAAAAAAAAAAACCTTCTTTAGCACAGTTGAAAGGAGGTACTTGTTTCATTTCCAAATAATGGAAAAATAAATTGTGCATAGGTGTGCAGAATTAAACTTCAACATGAAAGTTCTAATGATTCGTCATCCAAATTTGAAGTTATTCAATCAAAATTCTATTATAGACCCTATATATAGTTGATTTTACTGTACAAACTAAAAGATTCTAGTTTGCATAACAATTAGAAAATAAAGATGGACAGGAGAATAAGAGGTAGAGTAAGGAAGTGTAACTGGTTGACATAGGAGAGTAATGTAACTAATATACACAAACACACACATTCTGATTTGTCCAACGTGCACAATCATTTCGACTTTCAAAGCAATATGCTATCAACCTCACAATTATTCCTATTGTAATCTTTGTGTGAGATGAGATAATTCTACAAGAAATTTTATTCTATCTTGCTATTAGTCTTGGGATGTATACTGTGTTTGATACGAACTCTTAGCTTCCTAGGACCTAATCCTAAGTTTTAGTTCAGGGAGTATAAGTCTTATAGTAAGTTAATTAGGCCATTTTTCTGTCTAAATTTCTTGTGCTCTAAGATTGCCCACTGAAAACAAGACTTATTACTTTTCACATTTCCTAAATAACTTGAGGCCCATCGTCACAATTTCAAATAGTAACATATATCAGCCCAAACTCTATCAAAAATAAGAAATTGAAGAAAGTGTTCATTTGTTAACATATATGATTGTGTGTGGTAGGTCTTATGATTGTGCAATGGCTTTTTTCCTATTCATTAATCTGTAAAAAGTTGACATGCAAGGTGTCTAAACAATAGGTTTTACAAAAACTCCTTATTGAATCTAAAAACTCTTGATCCAAACTCATTCTCTCTTTTCCCCAATTGTCTATATAAAGCTTACTCCCACATAAAAAATTCAACACCAGCAAAAAAAACTCAGAGATAGATAAATAAACACATCCCATTTGACTAATCTCTCTCTCTCTCTCTCTCTTTGCAATTAATTAATGGCTAGTTCAACTTCTATTCTACCAAATACATCTATACCACTAGATGACTAGTGCTCCAACCACCAGCTGAACCAAAAAGATCAAGCCTCCTCCATAGTCAAATCATCTTTGGTACAAACAACACACCATCACCACACTACCCCCTTCAAACTAGGGATCAACCCAGTTCATGATAGCTAAACCAATACATCTACCACAACAAAACCTTTCAACTCCACCACCAAACCATGAGTCATTCCTTACCCCCCATGGCTGAACCAAATGTGGCACAATCGCAAAACCATGTCCATGCTCAAATATAGATGTTATGGTAAGTTTTCATTTTTTTTTCAAATGAATATTCTCTCACTTATTATTTCACAACTCATAGACTGTTCACAGAAGCATTTCATCAAATACAATTTGCATTCCAAACCCACAAACAAAAATACATATAGAAAATAAAGACAAACCCAAAACAAATCATTGAAAATACCATGAAACAAGATACACTAACAAATCAAACAAAACCCACAAACAAATCAAATGAAAACCCAACAAACCCACACAAAAAAAAAAAAATTCAAATAAAACCCACTGGAAAAACCTATAGCCTTTATGGCTTTAGATTTAGTTGAAAGAGAGAATTAGAGATGTTAAAAACAAAGATAAGAGTTGAGAGGAACAAACCTGAAGTTGCCGAGAGAGAGAGATGGAAGAAGAGCCTGAGTTGCAGCTAGGGAGAGAGACACAGAAAGCCTAAAGAGAAACAAAGTGAGTGAGGCGATGGACTTCTAAATTCTTGGGTTTGTGAGGTGATTTCAAATCCATGGATTTGGACCCCTAAAATCCAAGATGGATTTGGGCTAAATCCAAATCCACTTCTTTTAACTTACCTGAACAAAGGATTTGGATTTGGGCCCCTTCAAATTCAAATCCAAATCCAAATCCAAATCCATGCCATCCAAACAGACTATAAGAGTATAAATCCAAAATTTTAAACATTAGAAGGCAAAATCAAAACCATCCAATGTGCCCAATTTTTTTTTTTTATAAGTCAATAGTATAGTGAAGGAAGGGGAAACCATGTTCTCCAATTAAATATGAGGAGATTATGCTATTAAATTACAAAACTCTTGACATATGGCCAATTTTATTTTATTTTTGATAAATGAGGGTATCTAGATTTCTTCGATACATGAAGGAATTACATTGAATAAATTAGATGAATAAAAACATCCGCGGCCTTATCTGATTATTCATTTGGATGCATATAATTCCCACATAGATTATGCCATCGAGTTTGACCGTATTTTTTGGTCCACCCAAACATGTGAGTGTAAAATATCTTTCATATATGTTTTTCACTTGAAACAAACATTGCCTTAAATTACAAGAATATGTGACGAAACTAGATATAGAGCAAAGGCACTCTAACTCCGGAACACCAGCAATTCAACTCCTCATTGAAGGCAACTCCAACCTCGGCGCATGAAAAAGCGGTTATTTATGTGCCATGATTCTATGAGAATAAGCAACATTGGACAAGGAAAGCATTTCACATGGCAAGAATGGCTGCGGAAGTGATGGGCGAAGAAGCGGTGGACAGCGGACTAGAGAAGGTTCAGACAAGCAGGGAAACTAAAGGAAACCGAGCAATTAATGTAACTGTTGGACACGTTATAGCAGTTAGTGAACTGAGAGAGGCATTACACACGGTTCCAGTCATTTATTCGAATCAAAATTCTTTTCCAAACCAGCTGCCTCCAGTTGAGCCCCATAATTCAAGGAAAGCATGTATTAATGAGGGTGTAACAGATTTGGTGGAGGATTTATTTCCTATTCAAGTACCAACAGAAAATTTATTTGATATTCAAATAAATGAAATTGATGCTGATCTCAACTAGTTTAATGAGCTTCCGTCTATGAAAGGAAATACAACTAATGCTCTTAACAAGTATTTTGATTCAGCCCAAAAACAGAATGCTCATCATAATATCAGGAGCACGTGCAAGCCAGCTGAGTCACCCATCATGGAATTTACTCACACAACCTCGAAAATTTTAACTTCACAATACACACGCAACCTAACTCTCATGAGCATCAAAAGAAATGGGACAAAACAAACTTGAACCAGAGGCACGGGTAGTAAGACTGTAAGTAAACTCTTGGGTGTGAAGAGAAGACGTATTGATCATTTGGAGTTACCGAAAAAGCAGAGAATCGTTTCAAAAGAAGATGAAAGCTCATCAAATTTAATGGTGGAGGCTGTGCATCAACCCCGCCAATCGCCATGAGTTGCTTAGTGAGGAATTGTCGTGGGCTTGAAACCCATGTACAGAGAATGAGCTTGTAGATTTGGTGTAGGCAAAAGATCTCTCTATCGTGTTTTTAGCCGAAACATGGGCAAATAAAGCTAGGCTAAAAAATGTGTTGAAGGGTGAGAATTTATTCATTGACCCAAGATCGAATATGGGGGGTGGATTAGTGTTGTTTTGGAGATCGAGTATTGATGTAGTTATGGAGGGTTGGGGCATAAATTATATCGATACAATGTTTTAAGAAAAAGATTGGGTAGGGATTGGAGTGATCATCTGAGATTGCCAAGGAAAGGGCTTGGCACACATGGTTGAAATCATCCCTCTCCCCCTAACTGTCATGGAGCTTGAAACTTTGGCTACATTGAAGGCGTTACAGTTTGATGCTAATCTAAGTTTGAAAGATGTCATCCCAGAGGGAGATTCAGAGACTGCTATAGACACTTTGAATGCAGATTCGCACTCTTTGGAATCCTTTGGTTTACTTAGTCAAGATGTTAAATGTTTTGCAAGTTTATTTCATTGTGTTAAGTTTTCACATGTTCATAGAGAAGGAAATAGTGTAGCTCACAACCTAGCTCGACATGCACGACATGTCACTAGTTTTCAATTGTGGATGGAAGATGTCCCTTCGTACACCATTGCTAATTATTAGGCAAATTTTCCTACTATTTAATAAATTTCAAAGTCTTGATCCTCAACACAAAAAAAAAAAAAAAAAAAAAAAAAAAAAAAAACTACAAAAGAGTAATTTACTATTTAACAAGCTAATGTTGAGGGAATTTGCGAAGTAGTAGTGTAAGGGGGTTCTATGTAGTAAGTTAGGCAACGTTTGAAATGATTAGGAAAAATAACATCTCAAGTTTTAGAAACTCGAGTTCTAGAAACTCGCTTTGCAGTTGCTATCCACTTGCTGATTTGGCTTAAAATGTCCACATAGATCTCAAGTCTTAAAGACTCGATTTCTACATAGAAAAAACCGAGTCTTTAAGACTCGATTTGCCACAACAAAAACATTTTTATAACCATAGATATCGAGTATTAGAAACTCGATATTCGATTAAAATTTACATAGAACTCAAGTCTTATAGACTCGAGTTTTGCTGAGAAAAATTTTCTACGACATTTTATAAACATAGATACACTCAGCCTCACTAACTCTCACCCAAAAATAGAGCATCCTCACCCATACACTTAGCCTCACTAACTCTCACTCACCACACTGCCTCCCTCACTGCTCTTCCCACTCAACAAATTCATATCTTAGGTAAGGGTTTTTTGATTTGATTGTCATTGTAGTTGGGTATTAGTTGTCTATGGGTGTGGGTTAAAGAGTTTGACTATTTATTTTGTAGATAGTTAACATAACTTAGTTAAGATACCAATATTGTGAATTATAGAACATTGTTTTGTTAGTGTTAATTTTTTGAGTATTTATTTGCAAGGTTATGTTATCAAAATTTTATCCATCATTTTTAGGTTCTTATTTTTATCATGATCTTACAAGTTTTTTGACTTTTTTCATCGTTGTTTTGGGTACGAAATGGGTAGTGAATGAATGTAATGAATCGGTACAAAATGGGTATGTAATCATGCCCTTTGAATGGGTATGAAATAGGTATGTAATGAAATGAGTGACTTACTCCCTTTAAATGAATTGTAATGAAATCGGTATGTAATTCATGCCCTTTGAATGTGTAATGAAATGGCTTTTTTTTTTTTTTTTTTTTTTTTTTTTTTTTGTATTAGGTATGAAATGGGTATGTGAATGTTATGGGTATGTAATTAGATAAAATGTTGTATACTTTTACAAGGATTTTGGCTTTTTTTTTTTTTTTTTTTTTTTGGTATTAGGTATGAAATGGGTAGTCTTAACATGACGGAAAAATGAGTTGGGTATGAAATGTGTAACTAATGTGTAATGAAATTCATACCCTTTGAATGACTTGGAATTTGTACTTTGTGTAGTTTGACTTAGATAAAATGTTTTTTTAACTAACATAGTAACTTGACTCTAACAGGTTCACAATACCTAAAATTAATATAATCCTATACCACGATGGTCCGCTTAAGAATACCAATGCAAATAAGGGATTGCCATTTAAAGGGTCGGGTATAAAGTTGTATTATACGCAAATTAATTGTAGGTTGAAGACCCTTGATGAATTGAAGATGATAGTTATGGAAGAATTGGGTGTGAATCCTGCTGTACACAGCATACAAATTACTTATCATATGCCGCAAGAAGTCTTGAAGAACCGGATTAATTACAAGTATATGGTGATAGAAACAAACAAACATGTAAAGATAATGTTTGACAAGTTGGAGAGAATACCTGAAGTAAATGGAATTGAGTTGTACGTACAATTGGAGCCGTGTGCAGAAGTTAGTATCGAGGAAATCCAACAGAAAATGACAAGTTTACAGGTTACATTTTTGGATGCTCAATATGAGTATTCTACACATGGAAAGCATGATGATGTTCATGCCGATGACAATGATGATGATAAGGATGAGGATGAGGATGACAATGACGATGATGATGATGACAACTATGTTGATGAGACTGCTACCATTAACGGTGAAGATTTTGTCGATAGAGATGAATTTGAAGAGAGGATTGAACAAAGGGACTTTGAGAGGGACATTAAGTTCGATGAGACATATGCCTTTAGTGAACCTGATGCAGACAATGTTATTAGTGTCCAAAACATTATGGACACAATCCCTACCTACACACCTCCTGCCTTGTCATTTTCTGCAAATACTTGAGAAAATATGGTTGATCCTTCACATATTGAGATACCATTTGTGTCTACTTGGAAAGAGGGGATGAATTTGTGCAAAAGGTTGACTTTTGCCAATAAAGTAGAGGTGCAGCACGTATTAAAAATTTGTGCCCTCAAGGAAAACAAACATTTTCTGATTAGTAGGTCGACGACCAAAAAACTTTATGCGAAATGCTTGGATGAGTCATGCAAGTAGTGTGTCTGCGCAATCAGGAAGCCTATTCTCCACAGACTATGGATGGTCACCATGTATACGGGTCCTCACACGTGTATACCAATTAGGGTGCGAAATGATGGTAGAATGATGACTTGTAATTTTATTGCATCAAACATCCTTAAGAAGTTATGTGAGGATCACACTACCCCAATTAAGCATCTTATATCTATGATAAAGTCGAAATATAAGGGCCATAAGCCTTCTTACTACAAGGTATGGGATGCGAAACAAAAGGTTAGGAAGATGTTTGGGAATTGGGAAGAGTCTTACCAAAGGTTGCAAAAGTTGCTAATAGCATATATTGATCAAGATCCGACTACCTAGGTGTTCTATCATACCACACCCATCGGTGAAGATGACACCGTAGTTTTGAATTATGTTTTTTGGTCTTTCGGTCCAAGGATTGATGGATTCAAATATTGCAAGCCGGTTATTAGTATTAATGGGACTAATCTATATGGTAAATATCAGGAAAAATTGTTACTTGCAATGGCAACCGACGCTAACAACAAGGTATTCCCTCTCACCTTTGCTATTATGGATTGTGAGTCAGGGTCCAGTTAAAGGTGGTTTTTACAATGCCTCAGAGATACGATTGGCCACGTGATACCTAATGAAGGCATTTGCATAATTTCTGACCGACATCTTGGTATCAAAAACACCATTGCAAACTGGCCAAGAAGGGATGATGGAAGAACATGGGATTTCATAGATATTGTTTTCAACATGTTGCTAGCAACTTCGACACACAATTTTAGAAACTCGACACTAAAGT